>QXTE01000103.1:1981336-2194922 GCA_003942145.1 Platysternon megacephalum
TCTCTCACTGCTTCTTTTACATAGTTGTTAAGCCACCCCCTCCTTAAAACAATAGAATTGTTTATTGTTGATTAAAGATTAGTTAGATGGATTAGGTTTTATTTGTTTTTATTGCGATGCAGTGCACATATTCCATTTTGTGTTCTCTGCTGTGTTGTATGTTTTAGAGCTCGGTGAGTAATAACAACTATATGGGAATATTTTATTCCACATAAATTAGTGGAAGTCATATATATTTGCAAATCATAAACCTTATTTAAAGAAAGAAAACACTTGCTGGCATATACTAGTCCAATTGGAAAATAGAACAAGGCCCTGACCTGTAATTGGCTCCATGAAGGAATGCCCATATGCTGTCACCGAGCTCCATAAAACAGTGAATCCATTGAAACAAACAAGTTCAGAAGTGCTTTTTTCGATAGAACAAGGAGATTGGAGTATTAGAACTAATAGTCCCAAGCCAGAACACAAAAATCATACAGTACCAAAATCAACTTGCTTCACCCTTCCTGGTACCGTTGAGAGTTGAGGAGGAAAGAAAGAAAAAGCGTAGAGATCAACAATTCCAACAGTGCAGCTGGAACAGATTTGTGAAAGTTGGCTGAACCTTCCCTCCCTTGGGGAAAAGCCAGTAGCATTTGCAAGTATCTCTGCCCTGGGTCATACCACAGAGGACCGTGGGCAAAGTTTTCGAAAATGTCTATTGGTTTGATATGGCTCCCATTCATGTCAATGGAAAAACACCTATTCACTTGAAAGGTTTAGGATCAAGCCTTAGAGCTTGTCTACACTTAAAACGCTGCAATGGTGCAGCTTCAGTGAATACACTACCTAGTCCGACAGGAGGTAGGGGAAAGGTTGCTGGGAAGATTTTAGGAGCCATGGAGGCAGCTGGCTTAGTGTAGCTGGACAAGTCAGTGATGGAGTCCTCAAGAGCCCCTGATGCTCTGAAGCGTTTAGAGACAAAAGCACAGTAAAGAAGCAGGGGTAACTACTTTTGGCCGGGGATGGATAACACCTTTGCTCCTGATGTTACAGAAGGGGCCAGGGGGAAAAAGGGTAGTGTCAACATTGCAGGAAAAGCTATGTGGAGGGGCCAAGGGTTAGACCTGCTGGCATGCGCATTCTGCTGAACTTGGCTGACCCTAGCCCATGTGCAAAGGATTTGGGTGCTGGGTGGGTTCCATGACCACATGAAGTTAAGAAAAAAGACCAAAGGTAAATTTGCTGCAGGTATTAATCTGAACCAAAACATTTCATATGGTAAAAAATAGCAGCCATGTTGCTATTCACAGCAAATCTGTTACCTTAGCCTTTTACTTTTAACTTCACTCTTATTTAGAATTAATAAGCCTACTCCTTAGGCACTATTATAAATTATTTGTTTTCTTCTGCAAAAATCTCAGAACTAGATTTTCAAAAGAGATTGATGATTTTGGGTGCACATTCTGAGATACCTTGCAGGAGCCGCATTTGCAGCACTTTCTGAAAATCAGGCTCTTTTAAGGTGCCTCAATTGCACCCAAAATCTTGGCCTCAATGAATAAATGTCATTCCCATTCCCGATAGTAGACCTAAACACATACCTGTAAAGTACTTCTTCATTAACCATCATACAAAATCATTTTTTTAGGCAACTCATCTTAAGAGAAATTCAACTCAAAATTCAAATGAAAAGTGATTATATCTCATCTATTTCCACACAACGTGCCAGGATATCAGCCAGTATAAATAAATGTAGTCTAATGATCTGAATGGAGCTATGTTGATTACACCAGCTGAAGAGCTAGCCTGATGCATTATCTTGCCATTTGTTTGGATAGCCATATGGGTGTCTCTTCCTCAACTTTAACAAGATTCGAAGTGTTCATTTTACCAAAAAGGAAACACAGAGAGGTGACTTTAATAGATTTGCCCAGGAGCATTGAAATTAGTTGCATCATCTCTCACCCGACATTGCTGTTGGCGTACATGACTCCATTCTAGCAGATCAACGGCCAATGGGCATTGCATTTTTCAAGTAAGGGTGCAGGGGAGAAGAATAACTAAAGCATTTACATTTGGCACAAGCATACAACCAAGTACATACACACCAAGCTCACTTAGACTGCAATTCAAAATAAGCAAACGATACCAGTGGGGGATTAACATTGTTCCCGTGATGGTCTCAGTTTTTCACAGATCTGTGTCTGTAGATTCATTTCCCATTGCATTTGTGTAAGGACCTGATTGATAGCATATATCATTTGTGACAGTAAGAAAATATAAAGAGCTCATTCTTGTGTTCAATAAGTGCATCTATTGAGGCTCAGTTCTCAGGGTACAATGTAAGATCCTGGGACTGAACTATATGGACCATTTACTTCAGTTGGAGTTGAGAGCTTTCCCCACATCACATTAGACACTCAGCACTTTGCCGGTCAGATCCATAAGATGAAATTCACCAATGAGCAGAGGACCGGCCCAAAACTTCTGCATCACATAAGCCCTATTTTGAGGACTTAGATGAAACATAAGTGGTGCACTCTGTGTTGCCTCTCTGCATGGGGTTGAATTTTACATTTAATAATATAAAAACATTCAGGAATTGAGTTTGGCTTCCCATTCTTTCTTACATCAAATCACAATGGATAAGAAGAGCATCAAATATATTTATCCTGGATAACATTTAATTAGTTTGCAAAGATCAAGATAATACAGTAGTTACAAGTTAACAGGAAGGAGAAATTCCAAAATATCAAAAGAAACACAATTCCACAAAGAAACTACAAACACTTATTAGGGTTTTGGCCAGGTCCTGTCCAGAAGTTAAAGGAAACACATTGATTTACACCAGCGGAGGAGCTAAACTAATATTCTCATTGATTTCTGAATACATTAAAACAAATGAAAAAATATCTTTTTAATTCTCAGCTTCCAAAATATGAAGAATTAATATTTTGGATTAGTTTTGAGTACTATGCAGGGCTAAGTCCTGCTTGCATTACTCATGAAATACATAGTGATTTCTATATCATCTATATATATGTATCTGTATAATGGACTTTTTAATGACAACGGTATACTCCCTCCCAAAATTTATTTATGTATATGTAAACTATATCTATATCTACATATCATGTATGTGTACGTACAGTGGTCATCGTTAAATTGTTGACATTTACCATGTGAAAGTAATTGGCCTTCACAGGTACAATTTAGCATCAGAAATACCACTAATGCCATGGTAATGCTAATTATCTTCAACCAGTAAATGTTAATATTTTAATGGCTAGCATTGTACTTAATCAAAGGGTCTTTTAAACATAGATTGATCCTAAATGTCTAATCTGAAATTCAAAGGGAAGTAAAAATAAAATTTAAAAAGTGCCTACCTAGATTATGTATCCAGCACAGCAGCAGCTACCCCATCACTTAAATTGTTGAAAAACAGTGGATCCTCTCCTTAAACAAGGGTGTTCTGATCTTTATCAGCAGACTCATTAACTTTCCAGCATGGTCATGTTACTAGGCAAATAGAAACTACAGTTTAGGAACATTGCTTTAATCCTCTGTCTCTGACCAGTTCCATCTTCTTTTCCCAGTCCCAAAATACATGCATACTACAAAATTTAAATAACATAGGTAGAACGTGCTTAGGATGGAATTCTGCATTTGTAAACTGTTTTGTGAAGCTCCCATTTTCCTGAGACAGAAGAGTACACCTTTTGCCTTTACATAGTGGATGATCCAATCTTAATATAGTTGTCAACTAAAAAAAGGGGGCGGGGGGAAGGAAAGAAAGAAAAAGGTTGAATATTTTTTTCAAAGACTAGGATTCTGAATGTTACGTCAGCCCTGAGGCAGTCTGATAGCATACAGTGTTGGTTCTGTCTATTGTATTTAACTGCTTTCTGTAGTTTTCTAGCTCCGATAAAATATATTTTGCTGACTCATGCTGATATCCGGTCTTCTGGGTCCTATTAACTCCAGTCAAGGAATATAAGGCTGTAAAATAGATGTCGCTAGGTGCAGGGACAAGAAAACATGGAACTGTCATGCTGAGGAGAATGTTTAGGTTTGTGTTTCAGTGATGTTAACAGTGCTGGCAAACCCAGAAAGGTGGTATATTTAGGTTATCTTAAGTGTGTGTATAGTCTCTTTGGAGCAGATCTTCACCAGTTTACCCCTTCCAATAATCTGGTCCATTTCAAGGATATGAAGAACAGCATTGCATTTGATTTGACAGGTGTTCCTGTAGTAGATCGGGCCTGCTTGCCAGAAAGAATTTTAGCCAAAACAGAGGAGAGTTTGGTGGTTTTAATGCATGCAGTTTGTATCTACATCTAATCTCCACCTATTCATGATATGAGATCCCACACACTACAGATTATGTAGACCTTAATAAAGTTAGCATGGTTCTTCTTTTACCTGCTGACATCATTAACTACATTGACATTTAGATTATTATAGTTAGGCTTTGCCTTTAACATCCCTTTGAGGTGGCAGTTTGCACCTCTCGTTTCAGGCTCTCAAAGTGACTGACTGTACCAGTTTACATACACTTCTCATTTTGAATGTTATCTTCCCAACCAGAGTTACAGGCATTGCTTTTAAATACAACTTTAGTGTCTGTAGTGCAAGATATACCATCCAGAAAAAGGGAGAGAGAGGCTTGTAGAGGAGCTGCACAGCAGGTCAATTCAAAAGCATTAATGAAAGGAGAAAAGTGAAGTTTGGAAGGTTTTGTTTAATATATTTAGAAGCCCACTGAAGGTGGTAAATTAAGGAGCAGGAGGACTTCATGAGTGGTACTCTCAGAAACTCAACCTCTGCTACTTTTCTCCATCGCGGAACCCTTTACTGATTCCCATTGCTGTCCCAGAGAAAGATTCTGACTCTGCTCGATATTTTAGTCTATTTTTATTTCTTTAGCTTTCTGTGCAGAACCACAGGTAGCTTAGTCAGAATTAAGTAATCAATATCTCCACATCAGCCATTAGTTCAGGGGAGCTCTCGTTATAGTGACAGAGAAAAGATGTGATAGTGTGTTACCATTTCATCCCTGAGGTAAGTTTCATGTTATCTCCATGCAGCTTAGGCACTGATTTAGATAAGCACCTAAGCATGTCCACTGAAATCAGTGGATTTAAGCATGGGCTCACAATTTAGTCAAATGGGCCCTAAACACATGCAAAAGGTCCTGGGTCTGGTGGAGATATGGTTTCTTCCTCTCTTCCAAGGGGTGGTCCTTCTTCGTGTGTTGATGCTGGTGTTCACAATGGGGCATGAGGGATTAACCTTCCTGCTTCTGCATGTTTCCCTTAAAGCAGTTGGCCTGCTCCAACAGTCTAGAAGATTTGATACCTCATTACATCTGGTACCTCATTATTTATTGCAGGGTGGGTGAGTTTCTGCTGGTGTGAACAAAAAGGCACTAGTGCTACATAATACAAACTCCTCACAGCGCATCCACAGGAGCCCCCCCCCCCCCCCCCCCCCCCCCCCCCCCCCCCCCCCCCCCTTTGCCATCACCCCCCCTACCTGCTCCCACTCCCNGCTTTTCCTAAAGGCACTGTGACATATTCACAGCTCAGTATTTCCTTTTCTTTTATGTTGCCTCACAAGAAGGTGGAGTCTTCCACCTGCAAGTCTCTAACGTCAATCTTTTACCATTGGACTTGGTCTCCCACTTCATTATCAACAACCAGTGATTTTTTTCTTTAAACTCCATGCGGTGTAGGAAGCACAATGCTTATGAAGCTATGGACAGAGTGTAATACATTCTCTAGATGGGAAATTATTGAGCCTTTAGGGGAAACAAATTCTTTTTTTTTCCTGTTTGTGGTGGATTTTTGTTTGTTTTTTGAGGGGAGAAAGAGTATTTCCTTGGTTTCCTCATATTAATAAATGCTTCCAAAGCAATTGGTCTCAGAAAATGTGCCTGGTCCTCTGTACATTAAAAATCTACCATTTGTTCTGAAATGAAAGGGCGAACAATGAACCTCCTTTCTCCTATTTTATACATGGCTAGGGGAAATCTCATGAAGTGTCTTAATGTAAAACTAAGTTACTTATATTTTATTCTGTTATCTAGGTTCAAAACATCTGTCCAAGCATCCATGCTCTGAAACACCTACCTGAGCCAGAAGTTTTGAGGATGATCCATTATTAATAAAATGGAGAAACGGAAAGCACTATGGTATAACCAAATATTATGATTCCCACCCTTGACAAAACATATGTCTCAGCCTTTCCCCTCACCCCAAGCCTCCTACAAAAATCACAGTTTACATATGTTAAGGGAAATAATTGGCATGTGACAACAAAATCACCATAATCTTAAAACTGAGATGTTAGCAACATCTGATTATACCTGCAGCATGAGCACACTAGAAAAACCACACTAGCAGTCACCTTTATAGCAGTAGCTGTTTGCAGAATCCTCCAACCAGAAGGCGGCAACAGACTCCTGCCAGTGGAAGTAGCTACCAGTAGCAGTTGGTAACTGGTAGCGTAGCAATAGCCGTCTGTAGTCAGGCAACAAGAGAACACTGAACTAAGCAGCTCTGTTTTGAAGCCATTTTTATTGGCAGACCACTAATCCTTAAACAAAGGATCCATTGAGCCCTAAAAGTTAACTCATGCAGGGAAGTCAAATCTTCTCCATCTGTACTGACTGGTTGATGCTCTTAAAGTTAGAATCTGGCTGTCAGAAACAAACTCAGAAAATGGATAACATAGAAGTAAGAAAATGTTAAACAATTAAGAGACTTCTCAGAAAGCTTCACAATATGATTATATTCATTTCAGAAACATTTTCGTGCATTTCCCACACAAATTATTCCAGTGACTGCCTTGTTAGACAGTCAGCAGAGTGATACGAGGGACGAATTTAGACAATTTTATCATGTATCTGTATGGGGAGGAGGAGGATGGGCATCAAGACATTTTTCTTAATAAAATAGATATCTCCAGCCTCCTATTTAAAATACAGTGAGTTGCAAGTAATGGGAGCTACTTCCCACCTATATAGCAACACAGAACCAGATTCTCATTCTTTGTACCCAATATCTCTCAGCACCTCAGTACAGAAAAATGATATAGATAGATAGATAGTTATTGGGGGTTAACAGCGCTGAGCATTTTGTAGGATCAGGACCTAAATTCACGCCATGTCATCTTAGCATAACAACACTGGACAGTAGAATCAGAGGGTGAATTCCTGGCCCCGCTGAAGTGAATGGCAAAACTCCCATTGACTTCAATAGGTCCAGGATATCATCCAGAGATTTAAAAGCCTGGAGGGACCATTATAATCATATAGTCTGACCTCTTGCATAAAACAGGCCATGGAATTTCACTAAGTGACTCCTTTATCAAGCCCATAACTTCAGCTTAAGCTAGAGGTTATCTTTTAGAAAGACATCCCATCTTGATTTAAAGACATCAAGTGATGGAGAATCCACCACATCCCTAAGTCATTTATTCCAACGGTTAATTACACTGTAAAATTAATTAATTTTTAAAAATTGTGCCTGATTCCTAGTTTGAATTTGTCCAGCCTCATCTTCCAGCCACTGGATCTTGCTATGCCTTTGTCTGATGGATTAAATATCCCTCTAGCATCAGAAATTTTCTCCCCACATAGGTATTTAGAGGGCATGATCAAGTTGCCTCTTAACCTTCTCTTTGATAAACTAAATTGATTGAGCTTCTTTAGTGTCTCACTGTCTGGCAAATTTTTCCAGACCTTGAATCATTCTTGTAGCTCTTTTCTAAACCATTTCCAATTTGTAAACATCTTTTTTAAAGTATGCGGACAGAACTTGACACAATATTTCAGTAATGGTCTCACTATTGTCATATACAGTGGTAACACCACCTTTTTATTTCTACTCGATATTCCCCCGTTTCTGCATCCAAGGATTACATTTGTTGTCCAAGTCACCACATCACACTGTGAGCTCATGGTCAGTTGATTATTCACCATGACACCTGAGTCCTTTTCTGAGTCACTGTTTTCTACAATACAGTCACTACATCCTATAAGTGTGACCTACATTCTTGGTTCCTAGCCCTTGCTTTTAGCTGTGTTCATATGAATGTTGTTCAAGTGAGCTCAGATTACTGAACAATCCAGATCACTCCATAGAACTCAACTGTCCTTATAATTATTTAGTGCTCCACCAATTCTTAGGGCATCTACAAACGTTATTAGGAATTATCTTTAACAATTATTTGGAAGAAAATATTGAATAGCACTAGCCCAAGACCAGATTCCAGCAGGACCCCACTAGATATGCACCAGGAGATGATCATTCCTTGTTTACAATTACTTTTTGAAATTCTTCAGTCAGTCAGATTTTAGTCTGTGTAATATGTGCTGGATTGATTTTGTGTAGTGTTTTTTTAAAATCATATGTCATGCAGTACTAAATCACATGTGTTACAGAAGTATAAGTATATTATGTTAAAAGTTACTTTTGTCAACCATATGTGTAATATCATCAAAAACCATTATCAAGTTTATCAGACAAGACCTATTTTTTATAAAATCATGGTGGCTGGTATTAATTATGCTGTATCAACTTTTCCATGATTTTGCCTGGGGCGTCAACATCAAAATCACTGGCCTACATTTACCCTTTTTAAAATATAACACAACATAAGCTCTCTCTCCTCTCTCACCCCAGTCCTTCAGAATTCCAAGATTTGTTAAATATCAACATCAATGGCTCAGAGAGCTACCCAGCCAATGCTTTTAAAATTTTTGGGTGCAAGTTATGTAGTCCTGCACATCTGAAAATGTTTAGCTTTAGCAGTTGCTGTTTAACAGCCTTTAAATAGAACAGGGGTGGGCAAACTTTTTGGCCCAAGGGCCACATCTGGGTATGGAAATTGTATGGTGGGCCATGAATGCTCAAGAAATTGGGGGTTGGAGTGTGGGAGGAGGTGAGGGCTCTGGGGTGGAGCCAGAAATGAGGAGTTCAGGGTGCGGGATGGGGCTCCGAGCTGGGGCAGGGGGTTGGGATGTGGAGGGTGGTGTGGCTCTGGCTGGGGGTGCGAGCGCTGGGGTGGGGCTAGAGATGAGGGGTTGGGGATGCAGGAGGGTACTCTGGCCTGGGACCAAGGCCAGTTTGGAGGGCAGGAGGGGGATCAGGGCTGGGGGTTGGAGCGCAGGAGGGGGTCAGGCTCTGGTTGGCGGTTACCTCAAGCAGCTCCTGGAAGCAGTGGCATGTCCCCTCTCCGGCTCCTATGTGGAGGCGCGGCTAATGGGAGCTGTGGAGGCAGTGCTTGGGGCGGGGATGCCCCTATGTGTAGGAGCTGGATGGGGGACATGCTGCTGCTTCCAGGAGCCGTGTGGAGCGGGGCAAGCCCCTGACCCAGCTCCCCGGCTGGAGCGCCAGAGCAGGGCAAGCCCTGGACCCTGCTCCCCAGCGGGAACTCAAGGGCCGGATTAAAATGTCTGAAGGGCTGGATGTGGCCCCCGGGCCGTAGTTTGCCCACCCCTGGAATAGAAAGTATTTCATTACCATTGTAAGCCTGGAGTATGCGATCCAGCTTCTTCCCAAATACAAAACGGACATATTTATTGAATACTTTTGCCTTTTCTGCATCAATAGTGGCAATTTTACCATCCCTATCTGGTAACGGATTGATACAATTGCTAGGATTTCTTTTGTTCCCCAAATCATACCTGTGGAAACCTGGATCATGATTGTTGTGGCTGTCCTCCTGCACCCAAGGATGAGAGTTAGATTTAACATGGCCTCTACAAAATAGCTAATTTTACATAAAACCATGACCAGTCCCTCTTTTATTTCTGAGTTACAGAACACAATCACAAATTATCCCTCATGAGTATACTGTAACCCTGATATATGGATTAAAAAACACCTATTAAGAGAGCACAGTTCAAAAGGCATGTGAGAGAAATATGTATGGCTCACACTGATACTTACATGGTGCTAGTGGTGCAAAGAGTAAACCACTAGGAAATCTGTATTTCTAATTTTTTTTTTCAAAATTGGGGTAATCTTTGCCATAAATTGTCATCTGTAGATTTATTTTAGGCAATGGCATTCTGTTAAGAACGCTTCAGAACTCTTTCTTTTAAAAAGACTTATTGAGGCAGAATTCCTGATTACCATTTGGTCTTTTGGTACAACCAATAGAGACCGCACATCTCAAGTCATCCTTATCTATCTACCTAACTAGATGACCTCCGATAGTAGGAATCTGCTATTGACCATGTGATACTTCGCAATAGTTTCTCCAATGGAAACAATCATATCTACTTGGTAACTGAAAATATTCTTCTGCCATCACTGAAAGGTGTGATTTTTTTTAACCTTACTGAAAATAAGTGTTGTCACAAACAAACCTAAAGTCCTCTTATAGCACCCCTCATTTCAAATTTCAGGTGAACAGGATACAAGCCACATAGAAAACCATCCACAAACTGTGGGCATTGGTATAGATGGTTTGACTTTCTGTTTTGTCTTTCGGAATCAGAAGAATATGATGGACTTTATTTTTCTTGAAAATTCTTGTCCTGCCCAGTCCCATCTACCACTGAAGTTCGAGACTGCGTCAATATATTTGAATTATCCTTAAATTTCTGACCTAAATCTGACAATGTGTGTACAGATATTTGGCCTGAAGATAGCAATATGTCAATGCCTGACATTTCTGAGTCTGGGAATGAGTCAAAACCTGACCTGCATTCAACTGGCAATGAGCCAAGCTTAAACTTGCATGAGTTTGGAACCCACAAAGTCCAAGGATCTTAATCTGCAAAAGCACAGGAGTTTGCAAGATTTGGCCTGGTTCATGTTTTGATTTCATCCCTTTCCCTCAACCTTTGTGTGTCACATAGCTTCTTAGATGGTTTGTGGCAGAACTGTGTTTTCATATGTTTGTACAGCACTTAGCACAATGAGACCCTCTTCCTTACTGAGGCCTGGGTAATACAAATATTAACTGATAATAAATAATAGAAGCCTTCACAGTTCTTTGATAACTAGAGTGGACTAGATAACTTCAAACTGTAAATCTTACTCCTGGGGGAATTCTGCGCCACTGCCTGGGCGCAGAATTCATGTCCCCCGCAGATTTCTTTGCTTCCCCACCGAAAAATGACTTTCTGACAGGTAAGCAAAGGGAATCTGCAAAAGCAATCACGCACCAGTCCCTACCTGCGCAGGTGCATTGTTTCAGGCACCCAGAGCAGCCGGCGGAGAGGTAAATCACCGCAGGGCTGGGGACACCCCAGCCAGTGGCTCCTACCCTGAGCCGGCATCAGCTGCTAATCCCAGCTGGGCTGGAAGCAGGAGAGGACAGGATTTTCTCTTCCCCTGCAAAGAATGGCTGGGGCTGTGTCAGACCCACCTCCAGAAACCTTCCCCAGCTGCAGGAATCTCAGCATCCTCCCCTGCTTCCTGCCCCCATTGCTCCTCAGCTGCGGGGGGAGAAGGGGGTCACTGTACAGGGAGCTGCTCCCCCATCTGCCCAACCCCCATGCATCTGGACCTCCTATACCCAGACACTCACACCAAGCCTCACTCCATGCACCCAGAACCCCCCTAGCCCTTTATACCCAAACCCCACCCCACTGAACTTCAACCCCTGCATCTGGAGCCTCCCTGCACCCAGACCACCTCCCACTGAGCTCCCTGCATTCAAAGCCCCATCCTGATGAGCCCCCGCCCCGCACCTCCCTGAGTCCCCACATCCAGATCCCTATGCCACTGACTGCCAATTAGCTGCACCCAGATCCCCACCCCACCAAGCCCCACTCCCCCATCACCCAGACACCCCCACTGAGACCCCCACACCCAGACCCCTCTGCTGAGCCCCAACAACCTTCACCTGGAAGCCCCCCTGCAGAGTCCCATTGCCCCCACACCTGGAACACCCCCAATGAGCCTCTGTGCATCCAGATCCCCCCACACCTAGACCCCCACTGAGCTGCCTGCACCCAGATTGTCCCACACAGAATCCTCTCACCCCACACCTGGATCCCTCCGCACTGAACCCCTCCACACTTGGATCCTGCCTGGTTGAGCCTGCCTGCCCCACACCTGGTGCTCCTGGTGCAGGGCTCCAGGGTGTTTCTGGGGCAGGCCCAGGCCTTGTGCTAGGTCAGGGTCATGTGCAGCCTCACCACTGAGTCCATGTCCCGGGGGTGCGGAGGCTGCACGGTGATCCCCACCTTCATACAGCCAGTGGCCTGTGCTCCCCACTGCCATGCTGGAGCCTCTGCATTTATTTATTGACAAATAAAACTTTCAGAATTTTAAAATATTGTGCACAGAATTTTAAATTTTTTGGCGCAGAATGCCCTCAGGAGTAAAATCTGACCAGCCAGGGTACCACTCTAATCTAACAGATTCACCCTTGAGACTCAGTTCCCATGTGATTTACAGTCATGTGATGTGAGCTTATGTTGCAAATAATATGACCCAGAGCTAAAGAGTATCTGTCACTTGGCACTCTAAAGGCATTTATTCCTTTGAAGGATATTGGCTGGAGTGGTATTTTCAGTAAGCTCTTCAGAGAACCTTGTTCTATGGTTAACACAGATATTAACATTCATCCAGTTCTCCTTATTCACAAACATATCAAAGAACAAATATAACCAAAACCAAGAAAAAAAATCAATCTAGATGCTTTGCCACATTTCTGCCCTGATGAATTAAATAAATTAAAACACATAAATAAAAGGAAATAAACAAAGACTGCTGCTCTTAGGATTTATTTTATTATTCCCAAAGGGTCTTGTCATTGTTTTTTTAAACAGGTATATGTTATATCATCTTGCTTATTACATTGTATAAAAAAGGTATGGAATTATACAGTCATTGAGTGTTAGCAAACAGTAAGAAACCATTTAAAACATAGAATAGCTGTATCTTTAATTCAAATTTCCTTTGGCAGAGTCAGATGAAACCACAAAGTAGTGGTTTTACTAGTGACAACTTTTTTGTTATTGATGCCATGATTTAACAGAGGTTGTGTGAGTAAATTTGAGAAGCAATTCCTAACCACAATACTGAACGGTCAAAAAATCATGGATGGAATTTACCTCGTGTAGAGAGCCTCACAGAAAGCCCAAGACGCCACTCAACTGTTTCAATTGGGTTGGTTGTATGGGGCATTTATGGGCAAGCATCCGTGGAAGGGGGTCTCTATGTCCCTTGTGTACCATGACGGGTATTTCTAGGCTCATTCCTTATAGGTCAATGTGGAAGAGATCACTAAGATTGGGCCATAGGTTCCAGGCCACCCCTTACCCCTCACACAAAGGGGCAGCAACTCCCATTCCAGCTGAAAACTAGAATAGTTGCTGAGGAGGATCTCTGCGGCAGCCATACTGCCTGCCTTCAGGTTAAGAAGTGAACGGCATCTCCAGAACGCTCACTTAATTCCCTGCAAAGAGTCTGTTACCTGGGCTTTGTGTGGAGAAGAGTGAATTTCACCCCATATTTTTAAGACAAATGTTGAACTGTATTTTCAGACCTATACACATTCTAAGAAGATTTTTGGTATTTACAGTCAAACTTGGATAAAGGGGAACATTTTCAAAATGGATGCTCAATTACATCCACCCACTAAAACATGTTCACGTATGATGGATTTCTGTACGGAACTCCCCCTGCTGGTCAAAATCCCCCTGGAAAAATCCATTTTCCTAAAGTCGAGTTTCCTTTTCTGGCCAGTAGGTTGTCTGAATTAAATAGTCGCTATTGACAAAATTATCTTTCCTGTTTTGTACCGAGACCATTCCTCTCCCTCCATTGGCTGCGATGTTTTCGTCTTGTGGAACATACCTTCTCTTTAAGACGAAAAGGACCGCAATACTCAAGAAAATGGACATGGTGCCCAAGACCACGGTTAATCCCAAATATATGTATCTATAAAAGAAGAACCTCAATCAGTCTTCCATAAAGGTAATACACAATTAATGCCTCAGATACATCTGAAAGAACTCTGCAAAAGGGAGTCATTTATAATTCCGATAAAATTGGTAAAACTGAATGAATATGGTGTTAATGCAAGGTGCTTGTTTAACACCCTGAGTTTTAGCCATATATTAGGTACAGCATAGGCATTGGCAGTATGAGCTTCCCACACACTGAATCTACCAATGTCCTTCAGTGGGAGAGGAATGTTTACATCTCTTCAGCAGTCAATTCAAACCTTGGCAGTTTCATCAGAGATACCAACAAGACTGGCATTTCTGTGATGCAGGCATTTATTATTAATAATTATGAACTATTATAATTATTTGTTACTGTGTTACAGAAACACCTGGAGTCCCCAAATGAAAATGGAGTCCTGCCAGGTTCCTAATCTTTCTTCCTAATTTCTTTCCATAGGACTATTCAAAACAGGACTTACTCCTCACCCAACTTCTTGTCTCCTCAGTGGTGAGATCTACCAGCAGCCCGACTATTATATGCCAACCCCATTTCCCAGCATGTCTTGCTGGTCTAGTCTCTAGATGTTGTTCCATAGAACATCTCTGAGAATGTCTCTGTCCTGGGAAGAAATCAGTAACTATACTGAACCTAGGCTGGTCCTTAAAGAGCTAGCACAGCTTGTTACAGGCTTTTGTGGCTCCCTGACCATAATGCCTTGTTGTGATCCAGCTCTGTATTGTCCCAATGTGCAGCAGCAATTAGCTACCACAGTCTGGTCTGCACTAGAGCTAGTAGGGGGAAAAAACTGGGGGTGGGGGAGAGAGATGTTTCTGCAGAAAATTTAAGCTTTCTATAAAAAGGAGGGGGAACTGAATAAATATCCATCACAAAGTGCCCCAAACCGAAAAGTTTCAGCCCCAAATAGCCCCAAACCAAAAGATTTTTGGTTTTCCATCATTTCCCCACCCCCCATTTTTCTGGTTTTGGGGTTTTGCTTTCAAGAAAAGCAGATATCTTCCATGATAATTTTTGTTTAATTAAAAACCCAACTGTCCATCCAAAAAAGTTTTGACTGGTAATTTTCTACCAGCTCTAGCCCTCAGTGTGTAAACATAGTTAAAATATGTGAGCTGAAAGAATGAATTCACCAATTCTCTTACCTAAATGCATTAGAATCATATAGTCTACACGCTCCTCTTCCCCCACACCTTTTGCTTCCCCATTTCAAGCATGTGGTGTCTATTGACACTCCAAAATACACAGGGGCTGGGACTCCTGCTGTAAGTATTAAACAAAGAGCATTAATGTGATTTTTGCATAAAAATATTATTCATTTTATATATTTATTAACAATATGATACACAATAATAAGAACATAAGAATGGCCATACTGGGTCAGACCAAAGGTCCATCTCGCCCAATATCCTGTCTCCAACAGTGGCCAATGCCAGGTGCTTCAGAGGGAATGAACAGAGCAGATAATCATCAAGAGATCCATCTCCTGTCGCCCATTCCCAGCTTCTGGCAAACACAGGCTAGAAACACCATCCCTGCCCATCCTGGCTAATAGCCATTGATGGACCTATCCTCCATTGATGTATCTAGTTCTTTTCTGAACCCTGTTATAGGCTACGTCCACACTACCCGCCCGGATCGGCGGGTAGCCATCGATATATCGGGGATCGATCTATCGCGTCTTGTCTGGACGCAATAGATCGATCCCCGAACGCGCTCCCTTCGACTCCGGAACTCCAGCAGGGCGAGCGGAGTTGCGGAGTCGACGTGGGAGCCGCGGCCGTCGATCCCGCGCCGCGAGGACGCGAGGTAAGTCGCGGTACTTCGAAGTAAGATACTTCGACTTCAGCTACGCTATTCTTGTAGCTGAAGTCGCGTATCTTACTTCGACATCCCCCCCTAGTGTGGACCAGGCCATAGTCTTGGCCTTCACAACATCCTCTGGCAAAGAGTTCCACAGGTTGACTGTGTGTTGTGTGAAGAAATATTTCCTTTTGTTTGTTTTAAACCTGCTGCCTATTAATTTCATTTGGTGACCCCTAGTTCTTGAGTTATGAGAAGGAGTAAATAACACTTCCTTATTTATTTTCTCCATACCCATCATGATTTTATAGACCTCTAGCATATCCCCCCCTTAATCGTCTCTTTTCCAAGCTGAAAAGTTCCATTCTTATTAATCTATCCTCATAACAACAACAACTTAATTATATATATTAGGCTGATGTGAGCCAGTCATATCAGTTGCTTAAATAAGGAGTGAGATCCTGCATTCCTTGCACACTTAACTCTCCCATTGACTTTAGTGGGTGTTTAATGTGAGCAAAGGATATATGCTCAAGCTCTATGCCCACTGAAGCCAGTAGAAAGACTTTAAATCTGCCCTTGACATCAGTGGCCTGTATTTAGGCAAATTCTCACTGAAGTCAATGAAAATATGTCTGAGTAAAGACTGAGCAGAAATGGAGGCCCTATTCTATTCTGTTCTGTTCTAGTCATTATACTATGACAATCGCCATAGTGTCTCTGAATAACTAGGTTAGGGAGAGGAAACTCAAATATGGTTTAATGATGTTTTTCATACAACAGCTCTAGAAATAATACTGCTGTTTCCTTGTTGCCTTTGTGTATTCTGTCAGTACTTGTTAACATTTTTATAATAAATGGAATTTTAATACAGGTTTCACAAAACACAAATTTTATCACAGTTCTCCTATTCCTAATATTTGTCATATTTTACCATTTAATATGTATATGGCAGCTAAAATTAATTCTAGACAACATTCTAGGTCACTGCTGACATAAGCAGTTAATAAGAACAGTACTACAATGTATCCAAATAAGATGAAGTGTAGAACCAAACTTACCAAAAACTCTTATTGCCAAGGTATAAATACCGAGCGCAAAAGATTTTAGTTGTGGTTTAATGCATCTAAAAAAAAAGAGAAATGATTGTGAAAGTGAAATAAAACATTAATTACAAATGGAGGGCCTTGATTTTCCACTCTATTATGCTAGTTTTACTTTGAGGTAATGCCATTGATTACAGTGGCACTACAACAGGCATGAATTTAATGTGATGGCGTGAAAATCAGGCCTAGGAATTCTTAACATCTAACTTCAGTATGAAATTTTAAGAAGACAGCAGTGCATCTTCAAACTGGAACAACTTTTAGGAGTTACTCACACAGCATGTGGAAAATTAGTTCTGCAAACACACAGCCAAGCATTTCAAAAGCCTTCTGACTCAATGTAGTGATGGCTAGTAGCATGAACATAGCTCTGATGTAAGTAAATGAGTTTTGCAGTCACAAGGACTGCAGGGCCCTGCCCTTACATACATAGCAAACAAACCAACATTCTGACCCTGGCCAGCAAAGACCTTAAGCACAGGCTTAACTTTAAACATACGAATAGTCCAGCTGAAATCAATAGGACTATTGATGTGCTTAAAATTAGGCATGTGTCAAAGTACTTTACTCTACCTGATACATGCATTTCCTTGTGTTAATGGTAGTTAATAATATAATTTATTAATGTCTTGGCCATCCTGTTAAGCATATGTAAGTAGCTCAAAAAGAAGGCTGAAGCTAAATCTGTACTGTGGATAAATATAATGTTTTGGAGTTTAATCCTACAAGGTACTGGGTGCCTCCTGAGAGCTAAGGAGTACACACAAATTCCACTGAAATCAAGGGTTGTGGTGCTCAGCCCCTCTCAGGAACTGTTTAACTACTTGTAGGATTAATCCCTTTCCCCACACCTATGGGGATACTCACCTATGAAGACTCATTATTTTCCTCAAAACCATTTCCAGAATATTATCTAAGGATGGCAGCAATGACATACTGCAAGAAACAGTAATTTAGTGTCTTGAAAAAGACATTCCAGGAAGTCGTCCCTTCAAAGGATATTTTAAAAGAATTTTAAAGCCTCTTCAGAAGATTCTCATTTATACTACAGCCCCTCATTTACACTGCTCGGACTGACCACTTTCAGGGCCCCTTACACAGCCACAGCAGTATCAAAAAGCCTTAGTGTAAATGATAATCAGGCCCTCCATCTATTTAACTAACACTCAAAAGTACACAAAAGGCCCGCATCAAAAACATAACTAAGTATCCAAAGTCAAAAGAACTTCTTAGCAAGCACATTTATAGGCCTGATTCTCTAATGCCCTGCCCTTGTAAAGTCATTTACACCAGTGCAAAAGTAGGTGTAACATGTTAATAGATCAGAATAGTTCTCATATTTTTACACTCACTTTGTACTAGTGTAAATGATGACACAAAGGTTCAAAGAAATTAGTGAATCAGGCCCCATCTACAAATAAAATTAATACATTCAGATGCTGGAAACCAAGAAAGAGAGATTTGGTATCTGAAATCTGCTTCTTTATATTTAAATTTCTCCTTTATTTAAATTATTCCTTATATTAAGAAGTTGCTCCAATTTGACTGAAAATTTCATCAGAGCATTTGTTTAACTAGTACAGGGGTAGGCAACCTGTGGCACGCGAGCTGATTTTCAGTGGCACTCTCACTGCCCGGGTCCTGGCCACTGGTCTGCATTTTAATTTAATTTTAAATGAAGCTTCTTAAACATTTTCAAAACCTTATTTACTTTACAGACAACAATAGTTTAGTTATATATTATAGACTTATAGAAAGAGACCTTCTAAAAAGGTTAAAATGTATTACTGGCACGCGAAACCTTAAATTAGAGTGAATAAATGAAGACTCGGCATACCACTTCTGAAAGGTTGCCGACCCCTGAACTAGTATATCAGCTCCTCAATAGAAGCTGTATTTCCCCATGCACTGAAAGCCAGTCCATTCAGAGACAACTTAGGGTGACCCTTCTTCACTTTATAGCTCTCTATTAATAGCATGCCTTTACTTAAATTACTCCCGTCTGCATTTCATTAATGTCACATAACTTCAATAGTTCCTAAAGTCCTTTGGCAATCCTAATTAGCCTAATACCTTTAAAGGAACACTACAATAAATTGAACAGTCACTGGGCATAAGCACATTTCACTGATTTTAATCCTGTAAACCCTTGAAGCAAATGTCACTAAATCTTAAAGTCTTGTAGGGATTTAGCTTCTGTGTTCATATGCCACATTTGGATCTCACATTCATATTTCTGCCAGTTTGCACCAAGTACCAGAATCAACTTTTAATGTTAGAGTTGGCTGAAAATGCCCAAAAAAAAAAATCATTGGCAAACGGTTGCTTGAATGAAAACTGCAAATTCACTTGGGCAGTAATTTTGTTTCTAAAGTGCACATATTTGCATTCTGTGAACATAAGCTCATTTTTTGTTCATAAAAATTTCCTTGGAAAGCCAATCATTGAATGATTTCACAATAATGAGCAAGTTCATAAAAATTCAAATATGTTTGGAGATGATTCACAAACCGACAAATGAACTGATTTATTTTGTAAAATGGATTCATTTTGTTAATTTTCTAGGGGCCAGATTCTGATGCCCTTACTCATGTTGAGTAGTTTGCAATTAGTCCCATTGGTTTCAGTGGGATTACTCAGAGAGTGAGGGCATCAGAATCTGGCCCACAGTAAATTAACTAAATTAACTGAATTTTTTAAAATAAATGTAGTCCCTTTTTCTGTTTGCAAATTATATGCAAAGTTTTGCGTATAAAGTTTTATCTTCTGATTTATGTAATGAAAAGTGTTTTTTAAAATTTGCGATTATTGCTGAAGGCATTTCAAAACTGTTCCACATAGATAATTGAAATTGGAAAAATCACATGGTAGCAAATCTCTAGGTGTGTGGAGTCCAGGCAACTTCAACTGACTTTGACAGGAGGAGTTCTATCCTCCCTAAATACTTCTTCAGATAAGAAATATAGATGCCTTTGAGTTGAAAATTTAAATGGTGGCTTAATAATTTATTACGCTGAGCTTTTATATTTCCTACACTCATTCCAACAATGACCACTGCTCATTCTGTACTGGGAAGTTTTTGCACTTGGTGTTGCTACACAAATGCAACTCCCCTCTTAGATGTGCTGTCCTGCTGGAAGAAGGGGCTTGTACTGGTGCAGCTTACCCTGGTTTGAAACAAAACTGGTGCAAACAAACAAAGCAAGAATAGATAGGATCTTAGTGACATTGAACCTGAAATCATCAATACATTTCAAGTAGGGCTGTCATGCGATTAAAAAAATTAAGCGTGTTGTTAAACAATAATAGAATACCATTTATTTAAATATTTTTGGATGTTTTCTACATTTTCAAATATATTGATTTCACTTACAATGCAGAATACAAAGTGTACAGTGCTCACTTTATATTTATTTTTGATTACAAGTATTTGCACTGTAAAAAACAAACAATGGTATTTTTAAATTCACCTCATACAAGTACTGTAGTGCAATCTCTTTATCATGAAAGTTGAACTTACAAATGTAGAATTATGTATAAAAAATAACTGCTCTGAAAAATAAAACAACGTAAAACTTTAGAGCCTACAAGTCCACTCAGTCCTACTTCAGACAATTGCTCAGACAAACAAACTTGGTTACAATTTGCAGGAGATAATGATGCCCGCTTCTTGTTTACAATGTCACCTGAAAGTGAGAACAGGCGTTTGCATGGCACTGTTGTCGCCGGCATTGCAAGATATTTATGTGCCAGATGTGCTAAAGATTCATATGTCCCTTCATGCTTCAACTACCATTCCATAGGACATGAGTCAATGCTGATGACAGGTTCTGCTCGATAACAATCCAAAGCAGAGCAGACAGATGCATGTTCATCATCTGAGTCAGATGCCACCAGCAGAAGGTTGATTTTCTTTTTTGGTGGTTTGGGTTCTGTAGTTTCTGTATCTGAGTCTTGCTCTTTTAAGACTTCTGAAAGCATGCTTTACATCTCGTCCCTCTCAGATTTTGGAAGGCATTTCTGATTCTTAAACCTTGGGTCAAGTGCTGTAGCTATTTTTAGAAATGTCACATTAGTATCTTCTTTGCGTTTTGTCAAATCTGCTGTGAAAGTGTTCTTAAAACAAACATGTGCTGGGTCATCATCCAAGACTGTCATAACATAATATATATGGCAGAATGCGGGTAAAACAGAGCCAAAGACATACAGCTCTCCCCCAAGGAGTTCAGTCACAAATTTAATTAACGCATTATTTTTTAACGAGCATCAGCAGCATGGAAGCATGTCCTCTGGAATGGTGGCTGAAGCATGAAGGGGCATACGAATGTTTAGCATATCTGGCATGTAAATACCTTGCAATGCCAGCTACAAAAGTGCTATGCAAACACTTGTTCTCACTTTTAGGTGACGTAAATAAGAAGCAGGCAGCAGCATCTCCTGTAAATGTAAACAAACTTGGTTGTCTTAGCAATTGGCTGAACAAGAAGTAGGACTGAGTGGACTTGTAGGCTCTAAAGTTTTACATTGTTTTGTTTTTGAGAGCAGTTATGTAACAAAAAAAATCTACATTTGTAAGTTACACTTTCACGATAAAGAGATTGCACTACAGTACTTGTATGAGGTGAACTGAAAAATACTATTTCTTTTGTTTATCATTTTTACAGTGCAAATATTTGTAATAAAAATAATAATATAAGGTGAGCACTGTACACTTTGTATTGTGTTGTAATAGAAATTAATATTTTTGAAAATGTGGAAAAACAGCCAAAAATATTTAATAAATTTAAATTGGTATTCTATTGTTTAACAGTGTGATTAATCGTGATGCATTTTTTTAATCATGATTAATTTTTTTGAGTTAATCACTTGAGTTAACTGTGATTAATTGACAGCCCTAATTTCAAGATTTCAGACAAAATCATGAGCCATCAACCCCTCACTTGTACGGGCAATCATTACTCAAGTGAGTGATTGCATGAACTGAAAAGGGACGACTTGCATGAGTAAGGAGAACTCAAATATGTTGTGATAAGATTGCGCTTTGCCAAAGTTATTTCCTGCAGTGAAAGAAACCAATAGGGCTTGAAGTAGTTCTTTTGTGAGCTCCAATATTCCACTGGAAAAATACTGATATATCTGCGATTATGCTGGAATCACACTTGAAATTATGTTACTTCAGTATCTCATGGTGGCAGTTTTGCATAAAGCCTGATATTCAGAGTATTTCCAGCTTTAACACTGTCTGTCCAGGATGATACTTAAACTCTTGCAGGGAGAAAAGTTATGTCAGATGAGTTCTTTCAAAAGTCGGGACAATTTGAAATACAATCTGATGCCCTCCACACTCTCAGTTACCTAGATGTAATTTTTTTGCATTTTGGAAACTAGGCAAGGGAAGCTGAAGGGAGTCTGGCCAAAGGAACTGAGGAGGAAAGCTTTTCAAGAGGCAGTGAGACTGATGCCTAAAACGTAGGCTCTTGGAAGTCAGAGAGAGCAGACTGAAACTGAACAAATCAAGATTATACACAGATCATTATATATCTCCTATATATTTTCTGAAAATTAGCTTGCAAGCCTCTATTTAGTACTGGATAAGTCATGGTGCCACTGGTCCACTATTACATGTGACTGTCTCTGTGAAAGGCAGTTATTGATACAATAGAAAAAAAAATCTCAGATAAATTCTACTTTTGTTATGTTGCATACAAGATTTTTAACTGATAATATGGAATTACTAATTTGTCATGAATCCTAAGGGGAGGATCTGAGTGAATTTTCAGCTTCTGGTTTGGTTTTAGTCTGTCTCTAGGTTCTTTTGTAATTATTTGATACACACACGCACACACACACACTTAAATCAATGGCATTTTTGGGTATTCAGTACCTATGAAAATTTGACTGACTATGAGTACATACAAGGCTTGATTCTCTGATACACTAAGATCATTTGCCACCATTCTTGCAGTTTAAAGGGCATTTAAAGTTATGTAAGTTTTCACTACCAGAGCTATAAGAAGTGGCCTTGGTGTAAATGAGAATCAGGCTCAGAGTATTATTTTTTATAACAAAGTGAGCATATGTACGCTGAAGATAAACCTAGATATGAAGCTATTTGTATCATCTAATCAGAAGCACAATGTAGCTTAACTGGTAGCATTTATATTGCTATACATAATTTCATCAGGAAGCTTTTTAATGGTTAAAAAACCTTCTGAAATCCTCTTTCCACTGCCTTTAAGACTAGTCGAAAAGGACACCCAGTATTATGAATGAAGACAGAAAATGGATTTTAATATCAAATCACCTTGAAAACATTTGCCAATAAAAGGAATTATCTCTATTTACCTTAGAAGTAATATGTATCCAGGTGTACCACCTATTGACAAAGTATATGAAGTGATGACTGATATTACCAGAAAATACAGAAACATTTTTGGACATTCATTTCCTTTTTGACATGCTCCCATCACCGCTGAGGAGCTTCTTGATGGAGATGCTGTAATTCCCACACAGCTGCAATTATAAAACACCTGGAATATAGCAGGTAAAAGTGTATGTTTATTGAGATATGCTATGTATAGCAGAGGAGTAAGGGAAAAATGACCACCTAAAATGTTACGATATTGTTTACTGTATTTTTCCAGACCCTTGGACAGTCAAAATCTCTGTGTGCAATCCAAAATTAGAGTTGGTCAAAAATCTTCTGTTGAAAAGTTATGTTTTTTGTTTAAAAAAAGTCTTTTTTCTTGAAACAGAAATTTCCAAAGAAATGTCCAATTATTGACAAAATATTTCAGGTTTTTGTTTAAAACCCCCAAACTGATAATGGTTTTGACAACTAAAAAACAATTTTTTTTCCAAATACAATTACATTTTCAATGTTCATGTTTTCATTTTATGAAAAGCAGAACATTTTCCATGAAAACAAAAAAGCGCACCCTAGAAAGTTCTTATCTTCTGTAGCACATTGCCAAAAACCAAGGAACTTAAGGAAACGCATAGATCCCTACTTTAAAAAGAATTGCAATTCATTTGCCATAACAGAGCTAGCTAGGCTAAGACAGACCAAAGCATCATAAATGATGATAGAAAAGTTTCTTACAGAGGTTTTTCCGCTTCCATTGGATGTTTTGCAACCAGCAAGACACGCCGACACGTAGGTGATTCCATTTTCCCCACATATAGGATCCCATTCATTTTTTGAACATATGCATCCTGAATTGCACTCAGAAAAGAGGGTTTCTTCATAGCTAGAGACCTGTTTCATTCTGACAAAAAAACAAAACAAACCTCAGAAACAAATGAAATGCAGTTTCTCAGCAGCTTTAAGTAGAAATGTCTTCAAACCTTGGGCTATATTTTCAGCAAGATGCACCTGAGTGTAGCCTTATATCTTTAGTCTACTGAAACGTTTTCTTTCCACTTCCCTTTACAAATGTTTCCTCTCTGCAATCAAACAGTATTCTACAATATGACATGCCTATTAAAATACAGCATATGTTTTATTAAAGGAGCATTGTTAACTAGTGTTTTAACAATGTGTATCTACTGATATATTGTTTTTATTTTCTAAAATATTCATCTGAAACATCTGGGGCACAATTCAATTAAACAAAATTGGACCCAAATGCTCAGAACATTGGTCACTCTGATGGCAAAGGGGAAAAATCATCCCTACCGAAAAGCTATTGAAAAAGAGGTGGGAAAGTGATCACAGATGGATTGATCTAAGTTGAGGACCTGACCCTGCAGCCACTCGATCTACAGACCTTCCTTTGACCTCAATGGGAGCATCACTCATGGAGTGGCTGCAGAAGCAAGCACAGAAAGCCCATCCAGAAAGTCCCTGGGCTCACCTCTGCTGCCGCAAGCCTAAGGAAGCTTGTGCCTGCAGATCTACGCTGCAATGGTGTGAAAAGTGGGAATGCAACCACTTCCACGTACTGTGCTGACCCTTTCCATCTTTGTCCCATGAAGGGCTCTCGGAGGTGGGGAATCAGCAGAGTTTCATGGGAGTGACAACTAGTCAAGTTCAATTGCATTCGTCTAGCAAAATCTGTTGGGGAAACAGGTATAGATTACTGCAGAGTATAAAATCTTGGCCCCCTTGAAGTCAATGGCAAAACTTCCATTTACTTCAGTGGGGTCAGGATTTCACTCAGACTGTCGAGTAACCTGCACTATTTCACCCTCTGCAGTTTAAATCTCCACCTTGAAGGGTTTTCTACAGTGGTCCTACTAGGGGGAGCCCTACAGCAGGCATGTCCAGAGGGCGTTAGAGAGTCCAGGGGTATTCAGCAGCACACAGAGGCAAGGAACACCGATACGGATGCCTCTTGGCTTGTTGAGCTCTTCAGCTCTCCAGGGATCTGTGGATTAAAAGGGCTTTTTGTGAGGAGCAGCACAGCTCCACTCCCCAATCAGAGAGCTCACAGGAAGTGCCATGAATTTTGATTCGTCTACACAGGAATAACCTGCATAGAGAAGAATAAGGGCTTGGGCGCTAAAAACAATTACAGAGGGATTCTGGGCTCTGCTCCAAATCCCGCTGAAGTCAATGGAAAGACTTTGGTTGCTTTGGATTAGATCCCTGGTGAGTATATTCACGGAATATGTGGAATACTTTGAGGAAGCAGGTTGCTTTAAAATGGAACTTTGCACTCAACGTTGCACTTTCCAACATACCCTTCATAAGACACAGTCAGTCCTGCCACGTCTGAGTTCTCACAGCCCATTGCAAATAATGAAAGTAGCAAGAGGTAACCAAAGAAGGATGATCCCAAGGACAGCTTTGCAGCCCCCAAAACATTAATCCGGAATTTTTTCATGATCAGTCCTCCTGAGAATATCCCAAAGGCCACAGCGGGAATGTTGATAAGACCTAACGAATGAGAAAAAATAGTATACACGTAAGCTTGAACTAGGAGGACTGCTATGCCCAGCCATATTTGCTAAGGGAGCCCACAAAATGAACATTTGGCAACTGTCTGAATGACAACCCCCCCCCCCCCATCTACATAATGCAACTTTAACATTAAAATTGTACGGCATCAGCTAGTCACTGCTGATCATTTTCTTGCAAAGTGATTCATTTATGGTGCAAAATCATCATGCCAAATGGATTGCAATACAGACTGTTAAATCAGTATTTCAGTAGGCTTTTACATTCCATTTGATGTAAAGTGCTAGATGACTACTAGTTGTTATTATTATATTTCCGTTTCTGTAATGGGCCTCAGTCCATGCTAAACTTTGTATAATGTAAAACAGGATAAATTGTAAAATTCATAACAGGACGACCTTAGAAGACACCTTAACAGATACTCTCAGCCATGAGTAACTAAATATACTATAGAAACATGCTTATTTTGGACTGCCTAATTTATAAGGGAAAAAAATCCAGTATCTTATTCTGTATGGCAGATCAGAGATTTCTGTAATAGGAACCCAACAGTGTGACAAAAGGAGGTGTGGTTACTGTAATCAAGACACTCCTTATACTTCTCTTTGTTAAACTAAATAGATTGAGTCTACCACTATAAGGCGTGTTTTCTAAGCCTTTAATCAGTCTCCTGTATTTTCTCTGAACGCTCTCCAATTTGTCAACATCCTTCTTGAATTGTGGGCAGAACCAGACACAATATTCCAGCAGTAGTTGCACCAGTGCCAAATACAGAGGTAAAATAACCACTCTCTTCCTACTCAAGAATCCTCTGTTTATGCATCCCAAGATGGCATTAGCTCTTTTGGTCACATGGTTACAGTGTTTAGCTCATGTTCAGCCAATTATCCACTACAACCCCCAAATCTCTTCAGAGTCTCTGCTTCCAAGGATAGAGTCTCCCATCCTGAAAGTATGATCTACATTCTTTGTTCCAACATTTACATTTAGCTGTATTAAAACAGACACTGTTTGCTTGTACCCAGTTTACCAAGCGATCCAGATTGCTCTGTATTAGTGACCTGTCCTCAGGGCCGGCTCTAGGTTTTTTGCCGCCCCAAGCAAAAAATTTTGTGGCTGCCCCCCAGCCCTGGGCTCCCCCCCGCACCCCCAGCCCTGGGCTCTCCCCCCCCCACACGCATCCCCTGCCGCCCCAGCTCTGGGCTCCCCGCTTTTCCCCCCCACCAGTGCCCTCCCCCTCCAGCCCCCTGCCGCCCCAGCCCTGGGTCACTGGTAACTCGCTCCCAGGGTGGGTCATCAGCATCCCGCTCANTCCTGTATTTTCTCTGAACGCTCTCCAATTTGTCAACATCCTTCTTGAATTGTGGGCAGAACCAGACACAATATTCCAGCAGTAGTTGCACCAGTGCCAAATACAGAGGTAAAATAACCACTCTCTTCCTACTCAAGAATCCTCTGTTTATGCATCCCAAGATGGCACTAGCTCTTTTGGCCACATGGTTACACTGTTTAGCTCATGTTCAGCCGATTATCCACTACAACCCCCAAATCTCTTCAGAGTCTCTGCTTCCAAGGATAGAGTCTCCCATCCTGAAAGTATGATCTACATTCTTTGTTCCAACATTTACATTTAGCTGTATTAAAACAGACACTGTTTGCTTGTACCCAGTTTACCAAGCGATCCAGATTGCTCTGTATTAGTGACCTGTCCTCTTCATTATTTACCACTTCCCTCCCTCCCCGCGCCCCCCAGTTTTTGTGTCATCTGCAAACTTCATCAGCAATGATTTTATGTTTTCTTCCTGGTCACTGATAAAAATGTTAAATAGCGTAGAGCCAAAAAACTCTCTCTTCAGGACCCCCACCGGAAACAGCCACACTCAATGATGGTTCCCCATTTAAAGTTTTATTTTGACCCATCAGTTATCTAGCTTTTAATCCATTTAATGTGTGCCATGTTAATTTTAGTTTTTTAATCAAATTGTCATATGATACCAAGTCAAATGCCTTACAGAAGTCTAAGTATATTACGTTAACACTATTACTTTTATCAACCAAACTTGTAATCTCATGAAAAAAAGTTATCAAGTTAGTGTGACAGGATCTATTTTCCATAAACCCATGTTTATTTGCAGTAATTATATTACCCTCCTTTAGTTCTAGTTAGTAACTGAATCCCATATCAGCTAGCTCATTACCTTGCCCAGGATCAATGTCTGATTGACAGACCCATAATTACCTGGGTCATCCCATTTACCCTTTTTAAAAACTGGCACAACATTAGCTTTCTTCCAATCTTCTGGAACTTCCCCAGTGCTCCAAGACTTATTGAAAATCAACATTAATGGTCCAGTGAGCTCCTCAGCCAGCTCTTTTAAAACTATGGCAGGTACCAAGTTATTTTATTTGTATCATTTCATTTCCCCATCTTTCTTCTCTATGAAAACATATTATTGTCAGACAAAATAGTTAACACCCACCAAAATATAAATACTTTTAATAAAAACCAGTCTCTTTCTGGTACAACAGAGATCTTCCTGAGACTAATGCGCAGCAGCTAGAGTACAAAATGGCAGCACATTAATTGAGATAGGTTTTTAAGTGCATTCATTTTCTAATTTTTTAAATGAAGGATTATTTAAATAATTTTTAAAAGTACATGGAGTATCTTCATTTTCTGGAAGTTTCTTTAATCTTCTCCAATTTCTGAACCGATCTCTGACAATGTTGCAACAATATTTAATATTTTGTATTTATTTAA
This sequence comes from Platysternon megacephalum, assembly GCA_003942145.1. NCBI lineage: Eukaryota > Metazoa > Chordata > Testudines > Platysternidae > Platysternon > Platysternon megacephalum. The sequence goes on from QXTE01000103.1 coordinate 2,009,831, forward strand.
ACATTACATGGTACATTTTTGGCAGATTAGCAGTAGCAATATTAAGGACATCTAAGGCTTGGCCTAGGTCAGGGGTTCTCAGACTGGGGGTCGGGACCCCTCAGGGGGTCGCAAGGTTATTACATGGGGGGGGTCGCAAGCTGTCAGCCTCCACCCCAAGCCCCCTTTGCCTCCAGCATTTATAATGGTGTTAAATATATTAAAAAGTGTTTTTACTTTCTAAGGGGGGTCACACTCAGAGACTTGCTACGTGAAAGGGGTCACCAGTAAAAAAGTTTGAGAGCCACTGGCCTAGGTAATGATCTATCAAATTCTTAAGACCTTCATGTTTGCCTCAATGTCAATTTGTTTGTGGTAGGTTTATCACAGCATTAACTCAAATTCTATTACTGTTATTTCTCATTACCATACCTTTAAACAAATGTATTGAAATTAGGATCTAGAAAAAAAAATGCATCCTGTAGCTTAATCCTGCAGGGTGATGACCACTCCTGTGAGACTTAAGTGCCCTCAGCTTGACTGATTTCAATGAGATGAGGGTGACTGGCATCTTGTAGGTTTGCCTCCTCATTGTTTAATTATTTGCATTAATTTCTAAAGCCTAAGATTTATATTTTAGGTAAAATTATGTCCTTAGGTACTCATTAATAATATTCACTTGAAAAAAAATGTGATCACTGGCTTTTAATGAAATATTATCTTGCTATTCAAATATTTTTAGTTTAAGGTATTAATTACTATTGAGAATTCCCCAATCTCCTCTTAGACAATGGCCTACAATCGTCACGTGGATATTAATCCTAAGTGGTTTCACATTGTTCCTGGAATGGAAACATACCATTCAAATCTGTCTGTTCAACTGAACCTAACCAACACAATTTGAATTTTGAATACTCAGAATAAACGAATTGCACACAGTCAACAGACAAAGGGCCAGATCTTCCCGCTTTTCTGCTATAGCTCAACAGTGGAACTGGTTTATTGGGAAATCCCCAGGTGGAATGGGGCCAGCCCTAAGTCATGCTCTCATGGTTCCTAGTATAGATGGTATGTTAGAGCATGGCTGGTGTACCTCTGAACTTGACTACAGTCTCAGCTGCCAGAACAGCCCTTTAGGGGGCTTGTTGCAACAAGGTGAAAGTAAGAAGAGCTCTGAGGTCGCTTTAATTTACATCAGGGCCGGATAGGCAGCCTCAAGACTAGGGGAATGTAAAGGTGGCACAGGGCCATCTTTGACGCTCACCTACTTGGGTCCTGCATCAAGCAGAGCTCAGACAAAATGGAAGATCAAGACCAAAGAGCTATTCAATACTTTCAAAAACATCCAAGAGAACTGTAAAGACAACATCATAAGAGATCACTGATAAATAAACAAAGGTGAAATCCACTGGCTAAATTTTCCACTGCAAATTATTTCTCAGTTCTAATCTAAGTTACCATATAGCAGGTCTTTTTTCCTTTTAAAGGGTTGTCTATTTTACAGCCATTATATAACACTGACATCTAGTGATACTGACCTGAAACTGTTTTTACAAACAGAAGCAAATTTAAAAAAAAATATTCATACAATAGTTCAAGTTTGGGATGAGATTGTTAGGGGTTTTTAAAAAACTATTTCAAATTATTTATTTAATAAAAATGGTTCACAACTTTTAAACCCAATGTATCTGCTTTTACGTACATCAGAATCCTATTTATTCGGTTTCTTTCACATATTTTGGTTTGATTTGTACATAAGTAACAAAATAGGCTTAGTGGCTGAGTTTTGTGACTTTGTCCTCACCCACAACCATTTCAGATTTGGGGACAACTTATACCTTCAAATCAGCAGTAGTGCTATGGGTACCCACACAGCCCCATAGTATGCCAACATTTTTATGGCTGACTTAGAACAACACTTCCTCAGCTCTCGTCCCCTAGCGCCCCTCCTCTACTTGCGCTACATTGATGACATCTTCATCATATGGACCCACGGGAAGGAGGCCCTTGAAGAATTCCACCTTGATTTCAACAATTTCCACCTTGCCATCAACCTCAGACTGGACCAGTCCACACAAGAGATCCACTTCCTGGACACTACAGTGCAAATAAGTGATGGTCACATAGACACCACCCTATACCGGAAACCTACTGACCGCTATACTTACCTACATGCCTCCAGCTTCCATCCAGGACACATCACACAATTCATTGTCTACGGCCAAGCCCTAAGATACAACCGAATTTGCTCCAATCCCTCAGACAGAGACAAACACCTACAAGATCTTTATGAAGCATTCTTAAAACTACAATACCCACCTGGGGAAGTGAGGAAACAGATTAACAGAGCGAGACAGGTACCCAGAAGTCACCTACTACAGGACAGGCCCAACAAGGAAAATAACAGAACACCACTGGCCATCACGTACAGCCCTCAGCTAAAACCTCTCCAGCACATCATCAGCGATCTACAATCTATCCTGGAAAACGACCCCTCACTCTCACAGGCCTTGGGAGGCAGGCCAGTCCTCGCTTACAGACAGCCCCCAACCTGAAGCAAATACTCACCAGCAACTACACACCACGGAAACACTAACCCAGTAACCAATCCCTGTTACAAACCTCGTTGCCTACTCTGTCCCCATATCTACTCTAGCGACACCATCAGAGGACCCAACCACATGAGCCACACCATCAGGGACTCATTCACCTGCACATCTACTAATGTGATATATGCCATCATGTGCCAGCAATGCCCCTCTGCCATGTACATTGGCCGAACCGGACAGTCTCTATGTAAAAGAATAAATGGACACAAATCGGACATCAGGAATGGTAACATACAAAAGCCAGTAGGAGAACACTTCAATCTCCCTGGATATACTATAACAGATTTAAAAGTAGCCATCCTTCAACAAAAAAACTTTAAAAACAGACTTCAAAGAGAAACTGCAGAACTAAAATTCATTTGCAAATTTAACACCATTAATTTGGGCTTGAATAGGGACTGGGAGTGGCTGGCTCACGACAGAAGCAACTTTCCCTCTCCTGGCATCCTCATCAATTATTGGGAGTAGACTACATCCACCCTGATTGAATTGGCCTTGTCCACACTGGTTCTCCACTTGTTAGGTAACTCCCTTCTCTTCATGTGTCAGTATAATAATGCCTGCATCTGTAATTTTCACTTCCTGCATCTGAAGAAGTGGGTTTTTTACCCACGAAAGCTTATGCGCTCAAATACATGTTAGTCTTTAAGGTGCCACCGGACTCCTCGTTGTTTTTGTTAAAGTAGACTTAGAAGACAGCCACTAGATGGCCTATTAATTATTAGAATAGATCTTATTCAATCCAGTAGAAAACAGTGATATATATTATATGCAAGTCAATATTTTCCATAGATCTATATTGCTCAGAGGTTTACTGCATACTTACCAGTAATACTTTCACTGTATAGCTTGTACAAATGATATGTTTGCCACTGAATTAGGAAGCATTGTGATATATATTTTAATTGCATGTTTCTTTAAACGTTCATCTTTATAGGAAACTGTATGAATTCACTGATTTGAAAATTAACATAGTGGAGGTAAACATGCCTATCAATATTTTGTAATAAACTGAGAATAAAACAAGATAAATCTAATTTCTGCCACAAAGCCTATAGGAAGACAGCTAATGAAGGGTGGGATTTTCAAAAGTGTTTGGTGTGGGGCTAATTCTGCCCCCATTGAAGTCAAAGATAAAACTCCTATTGGCATCTGTGGCATCAGAAATTTGACAACTCAGTGCTTCTAAAAATCCCACTTTAAGATTTTTAGAAAGCAGTGTTTACAATGCCGTATGCATGAACTAAGAGAGTCACTCCGTGATCTTATTTATATAGGCCTGTCATCCCAATACTCTCAACTTGTTAGTTCTACAGTGCTGGCTCTCACTTGTGGTGCCAGCTCTAAATCTTAGCTGGTAAACGCTTTAGAGCAGGGACTATGTCCAACTCTGTTGTGTTTGAGCCTCATCTTTGGGAGTGGTACAAACAATACTTTAAAAAGTAGCAAGTTTGCCTAAAGAATGCATCAGGCCTCTTTGGCTCTCCTGAATATTCTTTGGTGTAAGAATCCTGCAGTGCACCATTGTACTGTAACTATTTAATGCCGCCAACTGTTTTGTAGTTGCTATGCTTCAGACCTCTCACAGCCTTTGCTAATCCTGATATTTATCAAAGGAATTCAGGCAGAGATCCTCAGGAAGATCATTGTTGGCTACCCAGACCATGCTTTGTGTCAGGGAGGAATTCAGTGATCTGCCTTATAGTGATGGCAATACAGGTAGAACTCTTTCAAACCCAGCAGAGCCACATAGCCTTTGCCAAGCATTGTTCCAGTGCTTTGTGAAATTAGATGGGTATTAATCCTAAATCATTTCACACATAGCTTAAAGCTTAGCACTAGGAAAATCTTTATAGACAATGCAAACTACTGTATTGCCTATATGAATTGTTTTGAATGCTTTTCTGGCCATCACCTTTACTTGTCTACATTTCTATGGGTCTCATTCCAGGAAATTCCAACTTCTATCTTCAAGGAATTAATATAGCACAATGGATCAATGTGGCTTTTCTGCAGATGTATACCTCTGTTGCTGTGCTGTGTCTTGAGATCCATGAAATGAAGACAGTCTTTTCTGTATTAGATGCAAACCTCCTTGTTGTCTAATATGGTTGAGACACTGAAACTCAGTAATTTAATTCAAACCTCAGGCTTCCCCAAATGGCCAGGCTGAGATTCACCATCCTAAAGATGTTGCCAAGAAATGAGAGCCTTTGTTTTACACAGCTTTACATTCCTTCATTGAGCTGATGCATTCTGATGCATACTTAAGACAAACACATGATTGAATATAAAGCAATCTGCAATTTTGGGGGACATGGCCTTTGCTATTATTCATAAGATATCTAGTTCAAATGGAGAAAAAAAAAGCCCATGTCAACTTCCAGACTCTCTATTAAGAGAAATCACATAGCAGCAGATGCCTTAATGTAGATTTTGACCTAAGCAATATTAGGTGGATACAATCTTATAGACATCATGCTAGAAGTGGATCTTGAGCGGGAATTTGAATGGTAATGGCTTTACAGAGAATATCACAGAGGGCATCCCAGGTGCAGCCAAATTTAACCATGACTCAGTATGATTAATGGCATACTTTGATATTATACCGGATTACACTCCTAGTCCAACCAAATGTTAAACACAATTATGAACTTTAGAAAGTGCATGAAGACGTGCCTCCAAGGTCTATACAAGGACAGCACTGAATATCTAGGCCACTGCAACTGGTGTACTCTTTTCATGACAGGCTCACTGTAACAAGTGAAATAAAATGAAATAACCAGGATTGTCCCCACTCCATCTATGTATGAAAGGTACCTTTGTCAGATGGAGTGCTGCCCCAGCCCTAGTAAGGACTCTCTGCAGGGCAAGGCGACAGTTTATGGGTGAGAACATGTTACATCTCCCTTAAGTCTCATGGAGAATGCACTATAACATTGATACAGCCTGGAAATGGGGGAAGGATGAAGTCAGCAGTAGGAAGGTGTGATCTGGAACTGGGGAACAAGCAGCATAGCACAGACCAACAGGAAGGCAGCAGGAAGAGGTGTCTTACAATAAGAGCAAAGTAGGACAATTGAGAGACCCACTGGCCTCCATGCTGAGTCATGTCACTGTGGCTCACTTCAGCATCACCTATTCTTTTCTTTTTAACATTCTCACATGCAAATAACTACAAATTGTTGGCATTTTATAGGAGGTAAATATGAAGCCCAGCTGGCTTTCTTTACCTCCGTCTGTTAATTGAGAATAACATTATTTAACTAATTTCTTAATACATTCTAGAAATGCTACAGCTACACCATAATTGGGTCCTGTGATGGGGCACCTGCCCCACACTGGCCCTGAGAGGGTTAAAACCAGCCTAGGGAGGCTGAGCAGCAGGCAGCCAAAGGACTGGCTGCAGGGGAAACAGCCAATTAGGGTGGCAGCTGCAGACAATTAGGACCCAGCCAATCAGCGTCCAGCCAGCCCATAGAAAAGGAAGATGCAGACCAGAGTGGGTTAGTCTGCTGCAAGGAGCCCTAGGGAGAAGACTGGCTTCCTAGAGGGCTCCTGGCAGGCTACCAGGACTTATATGCTCGAGGCCCTGGGAAGAGGGCAAAGGAGCTGGAGCCAGAGGCAGGAGCAGAAGGAACAGAGGCTGCGGGGAAGTGGCTCAGGGAATAGAGACAGTGACCTGGAAGGAAGAGGCAGCAGGAAGCTGCTGTTGGCAGGGTCCCTGGGCCGGGACCTGGAGTAGTGGGCAGGCCTGGGTCCCCCTCACTGAAGGAGTGGCCCGGCTATGGACGGCCAAGCTGCTACGAGTCGTGGCTGGAGGAGTCCCCCAGAAGAGGGGGAAACCAGATGGTGACATGGCGGGAGGGCTGTGCCACAAAGCAGACACTGAGAGGAAGGAGCTGTAAGGGGTCTTCAAATGGAGGTGAGGATGGGAGAGCCACCACCACACAAGGGTGCACCCACTGGGGCTGAGCTAATGCCCAGCAGGAGGCGCCAGTGTGGTGAGTGACCCCGTGACAGGTCCCTACCCCACTTTCTGAACTGATGCTCAGTTTGTTGGAATGGGAAGTCAGGAAGTGAGCAATACTTATAAATATATATTTACGGAAATTATTTTAAAATTAATTCCTGATTTAAGTTATTTTCTTGTGATTGCCTGATATTTTTCTTTTATATTTTCTGGAAGAAGGGTAAGTAAACCAGCAATCTCAACAATCCCTTGCAGCAGCTCTTGCATACACTTAAACTCAGAGTTAATTAAATGCTAAACCCAATGATAAAACAGATTCATGTTCAGCATCTGGTATTTAAAATTTTTACAAGGGGAGCAGAAAGTAGTCTTCAGAAGCATTTTTTGCCCATTTCTGTCTACCAGTCAGCAATCCTAAAGGTTTCCATTTTTAAGGCACCAAGAAGTTGACTTAACATACCTATAACAAAATTCGTTTTTGAAGATGATTGCCCATACTGTTGCTCAATATATTTTGGTTTATATGTTACCATGCCAATTAAAGAATTGAACTGAATGATGCTTGCACACAAATATAGAAAGTAAACTGGATTTCCGAAGAGGTTCTTCACTGATGGCAGGAAATCTGCAAACCAAAATGCTCTGTTAGTGAAAAGCAAATTGGAAAAATAATAATTAATATGAATAATATTTTGTAATTCAATAGCACCTTCCCATCAAGGACCACACAATGCTTAATAAAGATTAATGAAGTCAGTTCCATAGCGTTGCTGGGAGGTGGGTATGGTCCCTATTTTACAGATTGGGGGGGGGGGGGGGGGGGGGGGGGAAAAAAANGTTAAGTGTCAAACTTTCAAAAATGGCATTTTGTTTTGAGTGCCTCACTTTTTTTGGTATTCAACTTTAGACAACTAAGGACCTGATTTTCAGGTGCACTGAGCACCCACACTTCCCACTGGCTTCAACTGGCTTGACCCTATATGGGTCAAGTTGTCTTACTCAACTGCTGAGGCACCCAAAACTAGAGACCCTTTTGGAAATCTAAGGCCAACGAAAAACAAGTCTGTGGAATATCTGGGACTAGAATCGAGATCTTCTGATTCCCCACCCAGTGCTTTGACTAGACTGTACCCCATCCCTACTTTGATCAGCTTTGGTATATATTTTAGAGATGGATGAACCTTAAAGGGCAGAGAGGGTTGGATAAGTTTCAATTTGCTGTCTGTGGAAACTGCTTCAACAGTCACTGTTTGACTCACACACATGCAAGAGAAGGGATCTGTGAAGGCAATATTTTTAGATGACTTCACAATACCTTGATGTCCAGTTCTCACTGATAAATGTAATTGTTAATTTAAACAGTAATAAGTCACCAGGACCAGATGGTATTCACCCAAAAGTTCTGAAGGAACTCAAGTATGAAATTGCAGAACTACTAAGTGTGGTATGTAACCTATCATTTAAATCAGCTTCTGTACCCAATGACTGGACAATAGGTAATGTGACACCATTTTTTATAAAAAGCTCCAGAGGTGATCCCAGCAATTACAGGCCAGTGAGCCTAACTTCAGTACCAGGCAAATTGGTTGAAACTATAGTAAAGAACAGAATTATCAGACACATAGATGAACACGATTTGTTGGGGAAGAGTCAACTTGGCTTTTGTAAAGGGAAATCATGCCTCACCAATCTATTAGAATTTGTTGAGGGGGTCAACAAGCATGAGAATAAGGGTGATCCAGTGGATGTAGTGTACTTAGACTTTCAGAAAGCCTTTGACAAGATCCCTCACCAAAGGCTCTTAAGCGAAGTAAGCAGTCATGAGATAAGAAGGAAGGTTCCCTCATGGATCAGTAACTGATTAAAAGGCAGGAAACAATGGGTAGGAATAAATGGTCAGTTTTCAGAATGGAGAGAGGTAAATAGTGGTTTCCCCCAGAGGTCTGGACTGGAACCAGTGCTGTTCAACATAGTCATAAATGATCTGGAAAAAAAGGGGTAAAGAGTGAAGTGGCAAAATTTGCACACAATACAAAATTACTCAAGCTAGTTAAGTCCAAAGNCTTTCAGAATGGATAGAGGTAAATAGTGGTTTCCCCCAGAGGTCTGGACTGGAACCAGTGTTGTTCAACATAGTCATAAATGATCTGGAAAAAAAGGGGTAAAGAGTGAAGTGGCAAAATTTGCACACAATACAAAATTACTCAAGCTAGTTAAGTCCAAAGCAGACTGCAAAGAATTAAAAAGGGATCTCACAAAACTGTGTGACTGGGCAACAAAATGGTAGAGGAAATTCAATCTTGATACATGCAAAGTAATGCACATTGGAAAATATAATCCCAACTATACATACAAAATGATGGATTCTAAATTAGCTGTTACCACTCAAGAAAGATCTTGGAGTCATTGTGGATAGTTCTCTGAAAACATCTGTTCAATATGCAGCAGCAGTCACAAAAGCTAACAGAGTGTTAGGAACCATTAGGAAAAGAATAGATAGTAAGACAGAAAATATCATAATGCCTCTATATAAATCCATGGTATGCCCACACCTTGAATACCACATGCAGTTCTGGTCACCCCATCTCAAAAAAGATACATTAGAATTGAAAAAAGTACAGAGAAGGGCAACAAAAATGATTATGGATATGGAACAGCTTCTGTATGAGGAGAGATTAAAAAGACTGGGCCTTTTCATCTTAGAAATGAGATGACTAAGGGGGGATAGGATAGACGTCTATAAAATCATGACTGGGGTGGAGAAAGTAAATAAGAAAGTGTTATTTACTCTTTCACATAACACAAGAACTAGGGGTCACCCAATGAAATTAATAGGCATCAGATTTAAAACACACAAATGGAAGTACTTCTTCAAATAACGCACAGTCAACCTGTGGAACTCATTACCAGAGGCCTAAACCATAACAGGGTTCAAAAAAGAACTAGATATTCTCATAGAAGATAGGTCCTTTAATGGCTATTAGCCAAGATGGTCAGGGATGCACCCCACGCTGTGTGTGTCCCTTGCCTCTGTTAGCCAGAAGCTGGGAATGGGCGACAGGGGATGGATCACTTGATGATTACCTGTTCTGTTCACTCCCTCTGGGGCACCTGGCATTGGCCACTGTCGGAAGACAGGATACTGGGCTAGATGAACCATTGATCTGACCCAGTATGACCATTCTTCTGTCCTCTTTTGAGGCACGTTGGAAATACCATACAAAAAGCCTTTTTTGTGATATTTTTATATTTCCAGCAAAAGGTAGGCATGGCAATTAATAAAAGAAAAAATATTTACTTTCAGGCCTCCATTAAATTTCTCTCTCTCTCTCCTTTTTCTCCTCCCTGTCACAAAGAGAGGGATTTAATTCAGGCTTTAGTCAAAGTTGATTATATCCTTGGCTTGTTCATGACCTCAATGTAAATGAGTGGAACTTATTATAGCGCATGAATGTTGCATGCATCCACTAAATAAAGAACAACCACAATTTTTCTATCATTAGGTAGCCAAAATGCTGTAACATCCCCAGGTTTATTTCACTTTGATCCAAAATCCCAGGCGTTGCTAGTGAATAACTGGGAATTCTCTTGCCAACTTGCTGACGTAAAATTCCCAGAAATTAGAGGAAAGGGCATTAGTTAAACTGAAATAGTGTGGCTTGGTCTTATAAATAAAATATTTTTATGTCCTGCTTCCATACAAGCAGATGCCATAACTTTGCCTTTTCCTGCATTTTGTTCAGCCTGGGCATACTCATGTGAGTAGAAGCCAATTATTTTCCCATTCGTTTTTCTGAACATGGTGCTTGCAATCAACCTCAAGATTTTACAGCAGGGGGTTGCAAACTTTCTGTAATTTTGGCTATTTTTTTGAAGGGGGGGGGGTTATAGGTCCCCTTTCTATTGGGTTTGTTTAGACCAGGGGTAGGCAACCTATGGCACTCGTGCCGAAGGCGGCACTTGAGCTGATTTTCAGTGGCACTCACACTGCCCGGGTCCTGGCCACCAGTCCGGGGGGCTCCGCATTTTAATTTAATTTTAAATGAAGCTTCTTAAACATTTTAAAAACCTTATTTACTTTACATACAACAATAGTTTAGTTATATATTATAGACTTGTAGAAAGAGACCTTATAAAAACGTTAAAATGTATTACTGGCACGTGAAACCTTAAATTCAAGTGAATAAATGAAGACTCGGCACACCACATCTGAAAGGTTGCCGACCCCTGGTTTAGACATACATATTTTACAGGGAAAGATCTAGCCTTTTTGCAAATTCTCCCCCAGCAGCCTCATGGATCACTTCAGGGTCACAAACCCAGCTGGAGAAACTGTGCCGTAGGAGATGAGGGGCTAGGAAGCAATTAGAGGGCCCCTTTTGTTCATATTGCTAATCCTATGGTGCCACTAAGCCAATATCAACTCTGAGGCCTTTAAACAGAGGTCAAGCCTGAAAGGTAAGGTTTAAAACTAAACAGTTATAAAACAAACTGTGTTTACTTGCCTTTCGCCATTTCAAGTATCTTTACTTGCTGTTCATAAGATCTGTGATGCTCCCTGTTATCTTCAATAATGAACTTTGACTGCTCAGAGGAGGTACTGGAATCCTTTCGGTTTTCTGGTCTTGGCAGGTGCTTTGGTAAGAACCAGAATGGGATGGCAGCCAGAACACTTAACACACCTGCTATTAAATAACCAAGCCACCAAGCTCCTACCCATCGGGCATCATTGTGAGTTATTGTTATACTGTCTGTGGTACAGGGGAGGAAAGAGGGACATATTTGCATATTTAGTGAAAGTTTGTTAAGAGCAAAGCAAATTTTGGAGGGTACCTCTCCCAGTAGAGATTCTTATTTCTTCAACAGAGCCCCAGATCTCTTTTTCCATAATCACCATCCCCACCCACATCCACTACTTTTCTGACAGCTGTGGAGTACACACCCCCTTTAGAAACTACCTACACTGTTCCTTAAGTGGTCGGAAAGGTTGCCATTGAGGCATATAACCATGATGCTGCCACATCTCCCATGCAGACTGGGAGTTTTTCTTTTGAGCTCTCATATTTCTGTATAACTTGTGATTTGGGTTAAATGTAATCAGCATTTATATCACATCAAAATCCCGATTGTATTTTCTCCAGCACTGACACAAACAAAATCTATCTACCTGTAGGGTTTAAAAATATATAATTGTGCCACATGTTTCTGTCAATGTTTCATATTCAAACTCTGATCCTGTTCATGACATGTGCTAAGCAACTTCCTATTAAGTCAATAAGAGTCGAAGGGGCAAGTGTTTGGCAGTTTACAAGATCTGTCCCATCTTATCAATAGAATGGATTTCAACAATACAGCAACAACAAAGAGTTATTTATGCATTGCTGTTTACCCCTGTCCCAGTACAGTCCGGACAAGGAATTCAAAACATTCACTAAAAGAGTCTATTTAAGGATGGTCAAAAAATTTCTATCCAAACTTTTTTTGGATGGAAAACTTGGGGGGGGGGGGGGGGGGGGGGGGCGCCAGAGAGAGGTTGACCAAACAAAAAAAACCTGACCCATTGTCCCAAAAAAATAAAAATAAAGAAAATAAAAAAAGGTTTTGACCAAAAATTTTCAGTTTTTCTGTTTTTTGGGGTTTTTTTTTTTTTTTTTTTTCTGAAAAGTCAAAAATTATCTTTGGGGAGGGGGGAATAAACAACATTTTCCAACCAGCTCTAATTATATGACCTATTTTTGGGTCAGATTCTGCCATCCTTATTCATGTTGAGAAGTACCTTACACCTCATTCAGTCCCTTTCTTATACTCTAGGCATTCAGTCTCTACAAAAAAATCCCAAATCCCATTATTTTAGAAAACATGCATGCAGAATATATCACGTTTTTTTACTGACAGGTTTTGATGAAGTTAAGGGATTGTATTTTAATGTCTTTTATTTAATTTAAGCAATATTATGGTGGGGGGAAAAGAGAATTCTTCTTATGCTGAAAATAATTTTTCAGTTTAAAATCTTCCAAAGCCAACTTACCCTTAAGCCTTTAATTTAACCTGCCTTTTTATATCCCCCATATCATTTACTTTGAAGGATTTGGAACTTTTCAATGCGACACATAGAGTAAACAATTTTTAAAAATGATTTTTCTGACTTACCCAAGTCTACAAAGCCAATGTCAACATATAGTTTGGCACAGAGGGATCCTAAAAGAAAACCAAATATTGGGCCTATAATTGCAACTGTCTGTACACACCCTGCAAAAAAAAACACAAGGAAACTGTCATTTTTCTGCCTTAAATGACTCTGTTTTCATACATTGTCATGCTCTGTTCTTGTGTACAGTATCAGTGAAAAGTGATCTGTATCTTAACATGCAGGACCAAATTCTGCCTTCACACACATTGGTGCAAATCCAAAATAATCTCATTCTTATTCCTGGACAATGGAATTGTTCCAGACTAGCACCATTGTATCAAAAAGCAAAAATTGGCTCATTGCATCAACATTTCACTTTTTTTTTTTGCTGTCACCCAATTAACAGACCAAATTCAGCCTGGAATAAGTGAATTCATGGAAGTTTGTGGTCCAAATTCAGAAGTGCAACCAGCAGGGTTGCAAATTATGTATAAAGTGGTCAGAAAACATGTGTACATTAACCAACATATTTTATTAGTGATGGACAAACCTCAGAAAGGTTCAGCACATCACATTGGATTAAGTTCAGATGTTTTTTATTAGGCTCTTATCCAACCCATACACATCTTTTGAGTTTTCAAAATTGATCTGGAAATCTTGCAAGAACAAATTTTTGCATAAAATTTCTGGTAGAACTCACTTCTAACCAGACTAGAAATACTTAAAAAAAAAAAAAAGTCTCTAGTGATAAAAACCTTCCAGATGGTATTTCAGCTTAACATACAGGTATGGTCACACATGAAACACAATAGGGAAAAAGTTCTTTTAAGTATTTCGACCCTCAACATATGACTGGTTCTGATTCAGTTTGGAGGGAAGATTCCAAGTTCTGATTCTGTTCATAATAGTTTGTCTGTCCATAATTTAAATTCCATTCTACAAATGCTACAAATAAATCTATGCTATATACATTTCTATTCCCCTCCAGAGAACTGAGTGTGTAATCCACTAATCCACATGCAGAAGATTTAATAAGATTAAGGTAGCAGCAGGAACCCGAGGCCAAATTATCTTCTCAATTAAGATAATGGGATTGCACTGGTGTAATCAAGAGTGGAATTTGGCCCCTACAATGCACACAGCTTTTAAATGAAACCTTGAAAATGTTAAACCATGCGAGCAAAATAATCAGGACAAGTTAATTTAATGTCACTCATTCTGCTACTGAAAACAACTCAATTTACTTCTTGTGAAAAATAAGACATCAGGATCGAGTAATTTGATTTATTATTTTACCAATGTAGAAAGCAGCACTCTCTTCACTGGCATAATCGTCAATATACGTAATTCCCAAAGGCTGGATAGGAGTCTCCCCTATCCCACGCAAAAGATTCCCCAGCAAAACATAGATCCACATGGACGACCCAACTTCTTTTTCACATCCTGGATACAGAGAGAGAGAGAGAGAGAGTAAAACAAGACATTGTTTGTGACATTTTGACATTGAACACACAGGTCTCAGTTCTGTCCTCAGATGTCCAGGTACATTTCCTGTTGGCACCTGTGTAATTGGGAGGAAGAACTGAGCCCACAGATTTATTGCAAAGCTAAAACAACACTCAAAAGACCAGTCGGTGGAATGGAATTTTAAACCACTTCTGTGCTGTTTTATGCACCAGGGTCAGTGCCTGTGCTGTAGCACACACCTCATGCATTTAATCCAAACAGCAACAATTCTGTAGCATTGTGAGCAGAGGTAAAAGGGACTCTAATGGTTCTCTTCAAGTCATACAGGCAAATATCAGTAGAGCCCCTATTGGCTTTGGAATCTATATTTTCCTCAGTGCCACACAGGTAACAGGTTATTTCAATTCCTGGATGGTGCCAATGCAATGACAAAGACCAGGCTTTATTTTATCTTTTGGACCAATAAATGTGCATCTAGACCCAAAAATAAATAAATCACACCACCAAACCTCAACAGAAATAAGAAACACGGAGATTTCCGTTATTCATTGAATGTTGAGGTATTTGAGTTTATTGAGATTCCCGCAGAACCTGCACACGCGGCTTTATCGCAGTCATCTCACCTAGCAAGGCACCTGTGACATTGACGCAGCACCAAGCAGCTGTAAAACCAGCAGATCGATCCCACTGAGAATTCACAATTATGGGGGAATGCTCAGACGGTGTAGCACCTCCATCCCTGCAATCCTTACCAGTCTCCTATACTGAAGGTATCTCAGGGCGTTCCTAAGATCCAGCTATCCCTACCTTGCTTGGACAGCTCCTTTGGTCCACAGGCAGCTGGAAATAAGCATTTTTCAGGCTGCTTCAATTTATGCCAGGGATCTTCCTAGCCTCTGGCCAACCCCAGGATTGGGGGAATTAAAAGATGGCATTAAAGCAGGCTCAGCTATGTTTCTAGTGCAAAAAGTAGCACAGATATGAAACAAAGATAATTGCCTTTACATGGTTGCTTGGGATATATCTTGTGTATATATATATATATAACACACAAAAACTATGTTAAAAGAGCATTATTAAGGTCACAAAGTCAGCGCTCAAAAGTTAAGAAATGCCAGAATTAAGATTGCTTATGCAACCTTAATTTGGCCCCCTAGAGCGTGTTGCATTATGATACAGTCTTTAATTACATGATCACATACTATTTATTTTTTTACATAGGGCCTCGGCCTCATTGAGTGCACAGGATGGACAGTACTCACTTAAGGAGCAGCTATTTAATATTGTTTTCTCCCTGTTGTTCAATGTGTGGCAAGATGGAGCTATTCTGGGGATGAATCAGGACTGTGCAGTGAAGGAGGCTGTTGTCTGTGGGACCCCCTGCCTCACTTGCTGCAGAAGCAGAAAGGTGCATAGTGAATGAGGCAGGGGATACACAGTGAGAGAAGAGAAGAGGTCCTATTGTTACAGCAGTTGAATGCTGCCCTGGGGAAGCCTCTGCCACAGAGTTCGCAATGTATATGCGATGCTGGGCAAGTCACCTAAACCAGAATTTTCACATGTACTCACAAATTGTGTGTTCCTCATTTTCTGGGTGCCTGATCTGAGACCCTGGGGATAGATCTACAGTAGTACTGAGTGCTCACAGCTCCAGCTAAAGTCAATGGGAGCTGTGCTGTTTGTTCTTGGAACTAGCTGAACCCATTTGGCCAAAATTTCCCCAGAAACTTTCAGCCAGAGGCAGACACAGCATGGAAAATTTCAGCCTAAATAGTTAAAGTTTGGCAACTGCAACTGGGTCTTATAATGTGACGTCTTGGGCAACCTTCATAATAGCCAGTGCTACCAGACCCACCTACATGCATACACAATTATTTTTTTTAAATGGAATATTCTTACCTGCATTTATTTTGGCTTGAGACCTTTCTAAGACTGAGAGTGGTATTTGGCTTTTATCCTGTAGACATGGGAAGATGCTGACAGTAGAATTGGTGGAGGAAGAAAATATCTCATACCTATAGCTGTGTAAAAATCAACATCTTTACTCTTCCCCCCCCCGTTCCAATATATTACAACAGAAAATTTCATTGCATCCTCATTGAAGATACGCATGTACCAAAGCACTTAAATGAAGTCTCAGGTGCATCTGATTAAGGTGATCCCAACAAGCTGCATGGATTACAGGTTATATGTATACATGATTGAGAGGGGTTAGATAAGTAAATGTATGTTGTAAGAATATTGTACTGTATGACGTGTGCATGTGGCCGCATCCCAGAAGATCACCTGGTATTCTGAGTCCCAAATCTGGTCTAGTGTAGAATACAAAATAGTGGGAGTGTCCTCTGGGTCCTACATAGTTCTTTCCTGCTCACTATTTTCTGTTTTTATTCGTCACTTCATCATAGACGGCTCCAATGGGCTTTAGATCATGCCCAAAAAGGGCTTACAAACGTCAACTAATCAGAAATGAATTTCAAATTTGCATGGATATTGATGGAATATTTTTTCTATTATTTGCTCAACTATAGTAATAAATAATCTATTTGTAATAAACAATTAATAATAGTAACCATATTACTCTCTGTTCCCATCAGCACTTCCACAATCAGTGTCTATGTGGTTAAAATAGGTGCATACAGTGTCTATGCAGTTTAAATAGGTTCATGGGCAAAAGGTAAGTTCTGTGCTAGTGCATTTCTTTCTGAACTGAAAGAACAGATTGCTTTGCACTTACCGTCCCATAAAGAATTGGGGCATCGCAATTAGAAATGTTCCAGCTGACATTATTAGGCAACCAACTCCAATTATCTTTGGCCTATGAAGTTTCGCTCCAAAGTAGCTTACAAGAATTATGATTAGGAGATTCCCTTTGAAAAATACAAAAAGGTAACTTGGATTTACAACACATTCCTAAGTGAACTACGCGCTAAACCAGTCGTTCCCAAACCAGGGCCTATATAACACTTGTTGGGGGTCCACAGAAAGATGGCTGCTCACATGGTGGTGGGTCTCCTCCTTGTTTCCAAATAGTTGTGCAAGTGTCCAGGATCAGTTAGAAAGAACATGGGCACCTGTAGAAGCAGCTGGAAATGAGGACCTAGCCAGATGCTAGTCACTAGAAAGAGAGGTGGAATGTCAAGGGGGGGTGGGGGGGAGGAGGTGGGAAGGGAATGAGGCAGCCAAGTAATAGGACTTTGGGTACCTTAGCCAATATTATATTCCCAAGAGTGCTAAAATGCCACAAAACACTAAACTGAAGAAATGTTGACGTAAGTCCAAAGGTTTGATGGTAACTTTACATAATGTCATGTTGGAGATCTCAGTGCAGGAGTACCCTTGATCCATTGAATAATGGAGGCAATATAGGATTTGACCTTTGTATTCTCACCGTTTCCCAAGTCACAGAGCTATCCTGGCTGGATTACACAGGAGGGGATCTCACAGTGATAACGCCAGGAGAGAGAGGGCTGAACATTGCACAAGAAAATTATTGTCTTTTGTCTACTGCTAACACCAGTGCCAAACCCTTTTAACACTGCTTCAAGGAAACCAATAACCTCCATGGTACATGTCTCTGGTTGGGTTTGCCTAAGGAAAGAATAATACATGGTCTGATGTATGCAGCTCCCTTACCACAGCACTTAATTACAGAGGTGCCCCCCTGGAATTTCCCCCCATGGTACACACCATCAGTCCCTGTGGAGCCACCCTCACTGTAGCTGCTGGCCCCAGCTTTCCTCGCCCCAAGTCTTTGCTAGGCTCAGCCCCTGCCTCCCAGCATCACACCTCCATCCCTGAGAGGGGGACAGGATGAGGCTGGGCAGGCTCCTTGTGGAAAGCCCTGATGTAGGACTTGCCTCACCATGCAGCAGCCACAAGGCGGAGCAACACTGGCCTCCCCCTGCCCAATGTGCTCACTCAGGTTTGGCCCCGCAGCCCCTCCATCATGACAGAGGGAGTGCAGGACCAAACCCGAATTGGCAGTGGGGCAGCTGTTAGCACTGCCACTCCTCACCACTGCCAATAGTACACTCTGTGGGTACAACTGAGGGCACCACTGCGGAATTACATGGATAAATGAAATGTCTGCAGCTCAGGCCACACTATGGTTGAATCAGGCTCCGCCACAACCCTGCATTGTGCTATCTAGGGGAGTAGTCTATACCCTGGCTATCACATTTCTCACAATAAAATCCCTGTCCATGCTGGTTCAGAAAAACAGTGCTAACAAGAGCCATCTCTAAAGCAGCAGTCACCACCACAGTTTCAACCATTACATGGTCAGGGCCATGTTAAGCGCAGTTTCATCACTGTCACACCAAATGTAAACACATATTAAAGGCCACATTTGCTCTTGCCAGATGGATCTCATTTAACTTCAATAGGCCTATGAGATTTGTACGATCATTTGCCACAATGACAGGTGGCATTAGTTTTGTCTGAAAATGAAAGCACCACATACCAATTTCAAAGCTGCCGTCAATAACACCAACCAAAGAAGAAGGGATATCGAATCTTCTTTCTATTTGGGTGATGGTACTTTTTAGATAACTTCCTGACAATGCTTTAGCGAAGTAAACAAAGGATAATGCGCCAAGAAATATCTGTGAGAGAAGTCGATGGTAATTAAGATCATACTATAACAAATATTTTGTTGTATTAATTGAATTAAACGATTTTTTTTTAAATATACTTTTATTATTAATTATTATTATGAGTGATTTTTCCTCGTGTTTGTGAAAGGTGCTGGATTGACAATCTTCTGTTTATCCACAGCTCATGGATAGCAGCAGTTCAAATTTCCTTCACTGTCCAAGAACACCGCTATTATCTCTAGCAGGAGACAACAAAATGACAAAGCAAACCCTGTCTCTAGGGCTAGGGGGATAATTCAGCCTCCTGTAGAAGCAATTACTGTCAATTTTGATGGATTTTTTTCATATGGACACTTATTCACTAGGGAATAGACTGACAGTAGCAACCCATTTCACATAGGGGACCAGCCATCCAATGGTAATAACTTTAAAACCCTTATCCTGAAAGTTGTTCGTACTGAAGTCACTGGGACCCAGGACAGGAGAATCTGCTACTGTGGAGCAACTTGCAGAATAGGGGCTTTAAACAACCCCAATCTGGACTGGATGTTAACCAATGAGCATGAGACAAAAGGTACTGCATCCCTTTATCAATCCCCAGAGCCATCCTCAAACCTTCATTTTAAAATTCTTCATATGAAAAATGTCCTTTGTAGAACGATCCTTCCCCCATCAAACCTCCTGTCATATAGTAACTACAGCGTATATATGTTTTTCTCTGATGTCTGCGTGATGGGGTATATACACCCCACACTGGGATAGAAGAGGGTTAAGGAGCAGGTCTAGGCCCAAGTGGTCCCATCCCACTGCACCTGCAGAGCCTGCTCCAGCAGGAGGAGGAGTTTAAAAGCAAGCCAGACAGCTCAGAGAGGGGGACAGGGATAGCAAGTGGTGACAGACCTATCTGAGAGTGCCCAAGTAAGGGTACAGTGGGAGCTGTTGCTGCAGAGAAGGGGGGTCCGCAAGCAACAGGTACCCAAGGCCGCAGAAGAGGACCAGATTAAAAATCTTTAAGGATTAAAGAACCCCGCACTCTAGCTTTTCTCGGCTTGTTTGTGAGAATATGACCATGCACTGAGCTGAGAAAGTAAATGGTAGGAAGTGGTCCAGGGAGGTAACCTCAGAGCATGCCTGGGTGCTTGATATTACTGCCTCTCACAGAACCCTGGGTCAGAGCCCTGCAGAGAGGGCGGGCCTGGGCTCCCCTACCAACCAGCAACAAGGGTGACATAACCCTTCTGCCTCCTTGAGGTAAGAGCGAGAAAGACATTGTAAGCCCTGAAGTAAGGTTGTGAGGTCTTCAGGGGCCTGGAGCTGAGCCGAGCCAGAAACTCTTTCTGGGGGGGATGTTGGACTTCTACACTTTGTTAGACGAAAGAGGTGGACTTCAATAGTGACCTGGGCAGAGGGACGAGTTACTACCTGCCAGAAGAGAGACCACCACTGTACTGGAGTGACAACCGGGCTGGAGACACTAGAGATGAGGGAGAGTTATGACCTAGGGACATAGCCATTACGTGGTACCATGAGTAAGGCCAGCCCTAACACAGACTAGATTTCTGTGTACTGTATCTGTTAAATGGAGACTCCCCACAACTCTTTTTGCACAGCTAGTTATTTTCAGTCGGATGCAACCAGCTCCAGAATAGAGTCAAACACCGTGTGCTTTCTAATGGAGGCCACACGTTGCTTTTTCACTATCAAACAAAGGCCATGCTGACTGCACGTATATGGCTTTTCTTTGTGTAGGAAAAAACCATAGCAATGATGCACGTCACAATGTATAACACACACCCAGGGCCACACTCTCCCCCATGCTGTGCATTTATGACTATCCTGAGTGCAATTACAGAAAACGGGGTAAAATCAAGAGCTCCATAGGAACACTTCCCTCCTAGTACATAATTTGGTCTATTGATTGTAGAATTGGTATTAAAGTTTAATGCAAATTTTCGCATTGCTCTTTCTAATTTCCCAGTGTCACACTTGCATTGCTTCCCAGCACGGGCTGCTACCTGCGGAAATCTCCCAAGTGCCTGCTATAATTTAAATAAAAGTTTCCCAACTTTGTATGGGATGAACAGTATTTCCCACCAGGAGGGCTTTCAGAAAGCTTTCCAAGGAAAATAAGCATAACTGTCATTTTCCTTTGTGTGCGTGTTAATGACGTTGGATTTTATATGGTCATGTAAAAACATGAATATGATTTTCAGGGGTAAATGATGTAATGAAAACAGGACTTCAAACCTCTTCATTTTCAGACATATTTTGATGTCAGTTTTCTGAAATGTCTTGGAACTACCTAAGAGGGAACCTGACATCAGGAGGTAGCAAAAATGCTCCTGAAGTACACTGGCAATGTAGACATGCCCAGGATGTTCCATCCTTCTCCAGCTCACCTCCAAACATAGATAAAGTTCGGTGTAGACCTCACCATAAATCAGCCGATGCTTTTTTTGGTAAGTAAACCTAAGTGCAAAGTTTGTGAAAGGCTGGCCGTTTACAAAACCAATTTGCTGAATCTCCTCATTATTCAAGTTTTCTAGAGGTTAACTGACCCAGCTTTCCAGGCCCGGAAGCGTGATAGCAGCAAAATTTCCAAACTGGACTAATTGTTTGAGCTATAATATTAGTGTATTTTGGAGGCAATAAGCTGATTCCTGAGTGGCTGAACTGTGACTGAAGGTTTATTTAATGAGGGAATCAGATTATTGTTGAGCTAACAGAGGGGCAATGATCTTATTGCTATTATAATGCAGGTTTAATTAATACCACTTGTTTTTAGTTTCTCAGCAACAGTGGCCCAGTTTTCAGCCATCAGTGGATATCTGTGGTGGTAGATAAGACCAATGGAAATATTCAGGAGTTTATGTTGTCAAAGTTGTCATTTTATTCTGTACAAAATTACCAGAATCATTGTATCACAGAGCAGACTATCTGTTATGGGCTGTTATTTACAGGCTCCAATATCATTGAAACCAATGGGACTCTTTCTATGGATATTGGCTCAGATTGTAACTGGAAACAATGGACTGTAACAATGGAAAACCAGAAGGAATAAAGAATGTGAAGGGGAGCAAGAATTAGGCAAAGCCAAAGATGTTCTGATTCAAATTGTGACCACATATACCGCAGTGAACTCAACTCACAACACAGCAGAAGCCGATCCCTGGAGTGCAGATTGCAAGAAAAGACCAGTTGCATGACAAAGTAACTGATCTTCTACTGCCCGCTTGTGCAGGGCTGGATTTCCAGAGGGAGTGCTCTTCCAGGATGGTATTGTAATGTGAATGTGTTGTGACATTATCATAGTACCACAGTACCATAGTACCACAGATCAAAATTCACGTTTGTTCAATCAGTGAAGTGTTCAAGATGTACGTAAAGTAGTAGGAATCATTTTTCAAATTCCAGAGACCTATGTTAACAGGGCTGCCAATTAAAAAAAAAAAAAAAGGCATTTACTGACCCCACACACTAATACTACAAACATTTACTATTCCAGAGGTTCTCAAACCAGGACCGGCTCTAGGCACCAGCAAACCAAGCTCATGCTTGGGGCGGCACAATTTTTTTTGTTGTTGCTTGGGGCGGCAAAAACCCTAGAGCCGGCCCTGTCTCAAGCTGCGGTCATGGACCACCAGTGGTCCGCGAGCTCCATTCAAGTGGTCCGCGGCTAGTTCCCTCTAAGGTGCGCGCCTGGGTGGTCGAGCGAGAGAATGAAGGGCCACCCACCTAATTAGTGGAGCCGCACAGGCATGGATCCACTAATTAGGTGCCTGGACCGTGGAGAAGACGCACATGTAAGGTGAGGTGGTGGCCTTGGGGGGGAATAGGGGGTAGGTTGGAGGGGGCAGTGGGGTGAGAAGAGGAGGTGGGGGGAATTTGGGACATGCAGGGCTGTGGCGGCCAGAGAAAGAGGCGACTTTCCCGAGCTCCAGGGCTGCGGCTGCCAGGGAGAGACGGCCCTCCTTCCCAGCCTCAGCTCTGTGGCTGCTGTGGCGGGGGAGAGACCCCCCCTCCTTCCCAGTCAGAGCTCAGGGGCTGCCACGATGCGGGAGAGACGACACATCCATCTGATTAGAACGAGAAGACTACTGATATTAAAATATGAGTTGTGCGCTTTTATTTGTAGAACAAAAACCCACTAATTATTATTACGTTTTTTTTATATAGTGCTTTTATCCAAAGCACTTTACAATAGTTAGCTAACAGTACAAATGACATTTGGAAAGATCATTAAGTGGTCCGCTGAGACCCTCGGCGATTTTCAAGTGTTCCACGAAAAAAAAAAGTTTGAGAACCAGTGTACTATTCTATTGTTAACTCAGGGCAATACCATGGGCTGGTAACTGTGGGTAAATATTGGTTGTTAATAGTGGCTACTGAACATACATTACACGTGAGCCTGAACCATGGCCCCAGAGCTGAACATCCCCAAAAGTTAGGGAAATTTGAATCAGCATCAGAACTTCATAAATTAGATCCATCTATACCACTTTTACACTGAACGGAAAAAGGGTAACATTCCAGTGAGAAATATACTGGGGGAAAAACGCATCCAGCAACAAAACTTCAGCCATTCAATGGTCTGTGCTGTAAAATTCAGAGCTCTTCCTTACCTTTATACCTCCACAGCATGTTTGTTTCTCCTTGGAGGCAGAAGATTCAGATTTAGATGAAGACCTGTCAATTGGCAGGATTATGGTTTTTGAGAACAACTGAGCGTTTTCTTTTGCTGAATTCTCCATGATAATATTCCCTGTCTCTAATCTAGAAGACACCAAGAACATTTTAAAAGGGTAAACTAGGGGCTCAGCACTGAAAGCTTATGTCACATACCATTAAAACCTGCCAAACTGCTTCCTGTGCAGACAGCAATTACCAGTTTATAATCAAAACAGAAATGGGGAGTTAGAAGTTTACTTATGGAAATGTGCAATCAGATTACCTATACAAGTAAGATAAAATTACTATCAGACGCAATAAACCAACTGTGTTTTCATTCCCTATCGGTGCTGCATAGATTTGATTTTGCTAGGCATTTGACCAAGCTTTGCTAGTTGAGTAAATATTGCTCTTTAACTTCACATAGAGATTATTAGGTTTATAGATAAGCTAATTGTTTTAAGTGCCACCAAATTTTCTCTACCTCCTTGATATCAGTCAATGAGCAACATGAAAAATAATGTGGCTTTAATTTGCTATGATAAATTTAGCTCCTTTGCCAGTTCAGATGGGACCATAAGTCTCAATGATCTTGTCAACGATTACAGGAAAAAAGCCTGAACTGTCTTGGCAGGTAAATAGAAGGAGGTAGATTAAACACCAAATATTTTGTTTTCAAATATTAATATCTCCACAATTCTTAAAACCATGCCTACATACCACTGTGCCTTGTTAATCATTTCAGTCCCTAAATCGGTTTAGGAAATATTTTTAATCTCTGGTGTTGACCTTTAAGCAACCCTAGGTTTCACAGAACAGAAAAGGTCGGCCAAAAATAGGGAAACATTAAAGCTGCCATTTTTTATAGAATCATAGAAATGTAGGGCTGGAAGGGATCTTGAGACATCATTGAGTCCAGCCCACAGTGCTATGGCAGGCTCAAGCACACCTAGACCATCCTTGACAGGTGTTGTCTAACCTGTTCTTAAACCTTCAATGATGGGGATTCCACAAACTGCCTTGGAAGCCTATTCTGGTGCTTAACTATCCTTATAGTTAGAAGTTTTTTCCTTATATCTAACCTAAATCTGCTTTACTGCATTTATAACAGCCCTTAACATATTTGAAGACTATTCTGAGGTGCCCCCTCAGTCTTCTTTTCTCAAGACTAAACAAGCCCAGTTTTTTTAACCTTTCATTATAGGCCAGGTTTTCCAAACCTTCTCTTTTTTGTTGCTCTCCTCTGTCCACACCTTCCCTAAAGTGTAGTGCTTAGAATGGGACACAGTACGCCAGCTGAGGCCTCACCTGTACCTAGTTGTGCAGGATGTCAAAGTTAGAATCAGGACCCACAATTTTTAGTTAAAGACCACTCTGTTTTATTAGCGCAACGCTTCGCTAATACATTCAGATAATGTGAGCACCATGTAAGACTCAGACTGTCTTATTTATACAGATAAAAAGGAGGGGTGAACTTCACAAGAAAACAAAGCTGATAAGTTTTCCTGGGGCCAGACACACACATTTTATTTCCTTATTAACTCTTAGCAATCTTCTGTTAACGTCCCATCATTAGCTTAGGTGCGACTCATTGTTCTATATCTTAATGTTTCTCTTCCTGACAACTATATTTCAACATTCCTCATTCCTGCTTAAAGGAACATACAGCATTTCTTTAATCCATTCTATTTTTACAATATAATTC
Source organism: Platysternon megacephalum (assembly GCA_003942145.1). Classification (NCBI taxonomy): domain Eukaryota; kingdom Metazoa; phylum Chordata; order Testudines; family Platysternidae; genus Platysternon; species Platysternon megacephalum. Next base: position 2,034,960 of record QXTE01000103.1, read on the forward strand.
ACTCTACTTTCACAAGGACAATTACCTCTCATGTCTTACGTATGATGCTTCTGTTGTAAGTACCCCCAGAATATTAGCCTTTTTCACAGCTGCATCATATTTTTGACTCATATTCAATTTGTGATCCACTATAATCCCTATACCTTTTCAGCGGTATTACCACCAAGCCAGTTATTCCCCATTTTGTAATTGTGCATTTGATTTTTCCTTGCTAAGTGAAGTTCTTTGCACTTGTCTATATTGAATTTCATCTTGTTGAATTCAGACCAATTCCCCAATTTGTCAAGGTCATTTAATGCTCATCCTGTCTGCCAAAGTGCTTGCAACCCCTCCCAGCTTCGTGTCATCTGCAAATTTTATAAGCATGCTCTGCACTCCATTATCCAAGTTGTTAATGAAAATATTGAATAGTATCAGATCCAGAACTGACTCCACTAGCTATACCTTCCCAGTTTGACAGCGAACCATCGATAACCACTCTTTGAGTACAGTCTTTCAACCAGCTGTGCATTCACTTTATAGTAATTTCATCTGGCCCACATTTCCCTAGTTTGCTTATGAGAATGTCATGTGGGACTGTGTCAAAATCTTTACCAAAATCAAGATATATTAACATGTACTGCTCCCCCCCTCATCCACTAGGCTAGTAACCCTGTCAAAGAAGGAAATTTGGTTGGTTTAGCATGATTTTTTTCTTGACAAGTCCATGCTGGCTATTCCTTATAGCCCTATTATCTTCTAGGTGCTTATGAATCGATTGATTAATAATTTGTTCCGTATGTAGATACAGAGACGTAGATCTAAGATATAGATCATCACAACTTTCCAGGGCATCTGTGGAATAAGTGGTTGTCTCTCTGGAAACTTAGGTGCCAGTCGGATGTAGTGTTAGTCTTAACCATATTTAACTAGATGTACAACTTTACGCAAATATTTGCTGAATGAATGGATGGAGCCCTTCACTCTACCTGGAGTCTCAATGAGAACCATGAATGAGAAATGGCCATGAATGAGAAATACTTCCATTGAGAGCATTGCATCATGCCAGTGGAAATAACAGCTGATGACCTGTGTTCACGTGACAGGGTATTGAATTTTGTCACCCTGACCAAAGCCTGAGTACGGCTTGGAAAAGAAGTTTATTTTCTTGCCAGCACTCCTGTGTATCAGACAGGAAAGCTGGTTCTGTGATTAGGGCACTAGCCTGGGACTCTGGAAACTTGGGTTCAATTCCTGCTTTGCCACAAACTTACTGTGTGAATTTGGGCAAGTCAGTCTATGTCTACACATGGGCACTGTAGCTATGCCAACATAACCCCGTAGCATCGACACAGCCTACAGTGATGGAATGGGTTTCCTGTTGCTGTAGGAAATCCATCTTCCCCGTCAATGGAGGCATTCTTCCATCAACCGACTTGCATCTACCCCAGGGGTTAGTTTGCCATGTCTACGGGCGCTCATGGGATGTGGATTTTTCATACCCCTGAGCACAGTAGCTATGTCAGGTTAAGTGTGGACTTAAACCTCTCTGTGTAATCAGAATAATAGCACATCCCTAGCTCACATGGTGTTGTGAGGAGAAACATTATACAGTGTGAGGCGCTCAAACACTATGGTGATGGGGGCCATATAAGCACACGTGATACATAGTACACCAGGGGTGGGCAAACTACGGCCTGGGGGCTGCATCCGGCCCTCGAGCTCCCGCCAGGGAGCAGGGTCCAGGGCTTGCCCTGCTCCGGCGCTCCAGCCGGGGAGCGGGGTCAGGGGCTTGCCCCACTCCACGCATGCTGTGTCTCCGCACGGCTCCTGGAAGCAGCAGCTTGTCCCCCATCCGTCTCCTACACATAGGGGCAGGCAGGGGCTCCACACACTGCCCCTGCCCCAAGCACCGCCTCCACAGCTCCCATTGGCTGGGAACTACGGCCAATGGGAGCTGCCTGGCCGCACCTCCGCATAGGAGCCGGAGAGGGGACATGCCGCTGCTTCCAGGAGCTGCTTGAGGTAAGCACCAACCAGAGCTTGACCCCCACCCATGCTCCAACCCCCTGCCCCAGCTCTGACCCCCCTCCCACCCTCCAAACTCCTTGGACCCAGCCCAGAGCACCCTCCTGCACCCCCAACCCCTCATCCCTAGCCCCACCCCAGAGTCTGCACCCCAACCCCCTGCCCCAGCCTGGAGCCCCCTCCCGCACCCTGAACTCCTCATTTCTGGCTCGACCCCAGAACCTGAACCCCCAGCTGGAGCCCTCCCCCACCCCAACCCCCAATTTCGTGAGCATTCATGGCCGACCGTACAATTTCCATACCCAGATGTGGCCCTCAGGCCAAAAAGTTTGCCCACCCCTGTAGTACACGGTGTCAGAACTAAACCACCTTTGGAGCACATGAAGCCTGCTGAGTCCCTCAGTCTGGAAGGAACCTGGCAGAGAACTGCAGCACTACCACGTTCTCCTGGAAGCAAGAGGTAATGTACAGAAATAAAAGAGGGTGAAGTCCTCCACACTGCTACCAGAGGCACAGAAGATCTACAACCTATATTGCAGAGGGACCATGAAGTGGACTGCATTCTGATAGACACAATCACTGAGAAATTTCAATAATACTCTGATCTCTTGGGATAGGCACATTTTCTAAGAACCTGCTCCCAGATGAGACGACTGAGCGTTATCCTCTGAACATAGGTATTAAAGATAAGTCATGTTCATTTTAAGAGTTAAGATATGGACTAATTAAAGACTAAATTAACTGTGGAATAACTGAATATCACTGGCAGCAGTGAGTACTGTTACAGGGCACCTATTGTACGGGAGTGAATGTATGTACGAGTGCCCAAATACTAAGCTAATGGGTGCTTTAGCAATGTATGTAACAATAAAGTAATAATAAGACACCAAATGCATTTTGCTTGTGAATTATCAAAAAAGCCATCAAACCATTAGGCCTTAATTTCAGTCTCTGCTAAGGAAAGGCCAAGCCTGGAATAGCAGTGTAGGCCCATTAACTATATAACCTGGAGAAGCTTTCACAACACCTTCCCATGCTGTGTTTCACTCCAGCCAGTGCTATCCATGCCTCACTTTATGAGTATCACAGTAATCCCACATTAAAAATAAAAGATAACAGTAATTACACAAATTACTACCGGGAAGATGTTTACGTTGTCTTTTTCATTACTGTATAGTCCCAAACACTTGAATAACAACCTCTGACAGAGGCCCGATTACATGACTGTTTTGGATGACACACCCCCTGGTACAAAGATGTTTTTAAAAACAGGCTATAAGGCAAGATCAACCCCTCATATCTTCATGCTACAAAAACATAACACTTTCCACTCTATAGCAGTAACAATTATTTGCGGTACAAATATTAAAATACATTTTTTGTTTTGAAACCAAAAAGACTATCTAAACCTTGAAATTAGGGCACTATGCAATCTGAAATATTAATTCTTCAAAACAAATCACAAAACATTGTATGGCGTGGGTTACTGAGCCATAAACTGATTTGGGATGATCTGATACAACACAGTTCTTTAACGGTAACTGACAGTTGCTTAGACGTCTAGCAGAAGACAAAAACAACAAGTTTCAACTGTGGAATCATTAAAACTACACTACAGTATATCATAAAAACAGAGATAAACAGGTACACACACAATTTTATAAATAGTCATAGCTTTGTACAACCATACACTTGTAGAACTTTACTATTCTTTATGACAGAAAATAATCTAATATGTAAAATATAATCCCGACATTAAGACACACATTAAAATGGGTGAAATTACATTCTAACCTGCTCATTGATATTTCTTAGATAAACATAGAATGCATGCATTAATTATCTCTGTATGGAACTTTCATTTTTTCAAGTGGATCTCTTATCTGGAACAACAGAATATAATACATACTTAGTCTTACCTAGTTTACACTACCCCTACAATCTTCCAAAATACTGTTTGTATCTTCTGTGACAGTTAAGGTATTTGGTCCCTGAGATATAGGCAGTAGATAGTGTTGTGCACATATACACCAAGTAAGTGTGATTAGTAAAAGTGCTTCTGATGGCAGCCAGGTAGTGTTGATTTATCTTTCTCTGAGGCTGAATCATGTTTCATAATCATAATTACTAATAACAGCACCACTTGGAATTTATATAGCACTTTAACATCTTTCAAATGGCATAAAGACATTAACTATTAATCACTGCCATTTCCTTGAATTTGGTTTATATTTAGCAGTTCTGAGTCATTTTGGGGCCATTTATGAGGGACTGAAAAAGAGTAGGAAATAGAAATCAACTAGCTATTGAAGTGGGCACCAAAAGCTATATATTGTGTTCTATTGTTTTCTGTTTTACCAAATTTCTTCTAAAAAACCTTCAGACAAATTCTTCTCTTATGTATAGCTGATCAACCCAATAGCTTCAAGGAAGGGGTATGGGCATAAGTGAAAGCAGGGGCTGGTTCTGATGATGTAAAAATGACAATTTTTAACAACTATCCCCACAATGGAAGCGCCTCTCTCAGGGAAGGCTCTGGGAATAATATAGAAGACACCAAACTAAGACCTTTTAGGTTCTACTGAGATAGATGGTGGGGGTTTTTTGTTTTGTTTTTGTTGTTGTTCTTTCATATCTTTTACCACAGTTATGGCAAATCAGGAACAGCACAAACCAAGGGCATTTTGCCTTCAAATTGCCGTCAGTGGGACCATTTACATAAATAAAGCAGATGGAATGTGGCCCTCTCTGATGTTCAAAGGAAAACAAAAGACTTTAGATGAATAGATTGAAGTGAAAAAAACTCTTGCACTTTGAATTAATCATTTTGTGGTTGAAACAGCCTGCTGAGTTTGGCTCAGCAGCGGGGCAGCTGTGTATTAGACATACATAGATGACTGATATTCTGTTTAATGGATTTACTGGCCATGGTATCTAGCAATCTTGCTTCCTTCCCCATGAGGGAGGAGGTTAAAGCACTCACCCTCCTATTTTCACATGTCTCCCTCCAGCTGTCCAGGGTGCTGGAACCCTTTTTATAAAGTCCTTTTTCCTGAAGAGCAGAGAAATAGCACCCCTGCTAACCAAATGATGACACTCTGCTCCCTCACCCTCCCAGCTGGTGGGGATATAGTGCTGCACCCTGCTGTATGATCTGAAAAAGTGCGTGTGTGTATGTGTGGAGAGGGCTGAGCAGACCAGACAATTCCCCAACTGCCCCTGAAGAGATACTCATTTCACCCTTCCAAACCCAGTCCTCGAGAAACCCTTTCCCTCCCACAGGATCCCTGAAGGTGCATCTAATTTGGCAATCAACTCAATCTCATATTTATTACCATCCAACACAGAAGGGCATTAACTGGACTGTGGGGGAGAAGGAAGAGGGACTGTGCACTTAACAAAATGAGCCCACCAGCCTGTGCAAAATGGATCTCAAGAAAGAGGAGAATTAAAACCATATCTTACCTGGCAGTAGCAATTCCAAAGGATGGTGTCTACCAATCTCACAGTAGGTGTGTTCACACACACACACAGAGCCCAGCCTGGAAGTGGCAAAAGTTTGAGGGAAAACCTCCTCTTACAAGCTACTCAGCCTAGAGAAGGTAGATCTTACACTGGAGGTAGAGAGAGAGTGAGAAACATCGGGGGTGGGTGAACTGCTGTCTTTTGTTCTGCTTGAGGGACCTGTGTGTTTATCTCCCCCGCCCCCACCCCCCACCCCCCACCTTGTCATTTTTTCCCTCCTATAGATTGCACTAATCACACTGCCAAAGCAAAGACCATGGGTGCTGTGATCTCAAATCCTGGAAGAGCAGTTAACTTCCTCCGTTCCTTTGGGATATTTTTCTTTGCAACTTGCTGCAAGTTTGACATAAGCACGTGATAATGCTTTTTAAAAAAATAGTCCTGAGCTTCTTAATTGCCTGTTCCCAAGAAATAAAAGACTTTGGGGTGGGGGCGACTTGACAAAAGAGGAGAGAGTGAGGGCTGTAGGGAAGAAAGGGTACTCACAAAGCTTTCTCTTCCTACCCAGAGATTCTTTTACGTCAGCAGTTCTTGGTGGTGGTGATTTGCATCTGAACCTTTGAGACCATAGTATTTTAAAATATGCCCTGCTTCCCCAAAAGCCCCTGAAGCAGAATCCCCTCATACGTGTACAAGGAGGGAGGGATGCATTAAAGTGCCAGAAACTAATTTCCTACGAGCTCCCCGTTTCTTAAAACTTTGAGAGCTGGCAGTGGCCTTTGCCAAAGGTAAGGAAACTTGTTCAACATGGGAGTTTCTGAAACCTTCCCCTCTGCTCCAGCCCTGTATTTTACTGAACTCTAGGTTTTGCATGTTTAAATGGCTGCATGAATTCATACAAATATGTTATTTTAAAGAGGGTGATTAGTTTCAAGTGCAACCACTGGGACTGTGAGTGGTTATAAATCCAGCACGTTCCGCTAACTTGTGAGATTTAATTAGACGAACAGTGGAAGGTATTACTGTAAATTCTTCTTCCTTCCCCTCTGCCCCAAAAGGGTATGTCGCTATGGTAGCTAAAACCTCAGTGATACCAGAATTTGGTGCCGAGCCAAATACAGGGCCTTGGAGCAGATTTCTACTTTATTTGATTTAATACAAATTTTTATCCGCTCCTTAATTATATCTCCATTTTTGAGTCGTTAATATGGTTGGAGTTTTATTATGCCCACGCACAAATCACATTTTGTACCGAGGCGGGCCTTATGCTCTGGTTTTGTGGTTTTTAGAAATTCAGAACTATCTCCTTTTCTGAGAGGTCTCAGGGTGCCTAAAAGTCCATCGGAATCAGTTATTATGAGAATTAGGATCGTTCCGAGAAAGGCCTACAATCTGTTTCCTCCTTCTATCTGGGGAAACAGAGCCTCACCCTGCCTATCCAACCTTTAACCTTATCACAAGGTCAACTCCCACCTTCACTCCAATGAGGCCAACCTCAGTCCCCTGAGTCTCCGCTTCTGGCACTCTCCCCCATGCTGCCCCATCGAGTGGATGAAGCTCCTATTCAAAATCCATTAAGCCACCACCTGAGCCTCTGTCAAGTCACTCCTCCAAGCTCCCATAATGCAAACAGGAGACTGCAGCCTGGCAACAGCTAGACAGGGGCTAAGCTGTGATTACTGATCCTCATTCCCTATGAACTGCCAACATTTTCTTTTTGTTACCCTGTCATCTCCACAACCCCCACCTCGACTTATCAACCTCTTTTGTACTCTGAGCTCTTTGGGGCAGGCACTGACATTTGCTGTATGCTTGTTCAGAACCTAGAACAATGGGGCCCCAAGCTGATGGGACCTTAAGCGCTAACACAATAGAAGTGTTAAATAATAACATCATCACCACCAAACAATTCCTGCACAACAAATCTCTAGACTCACCATTCATAATGTATTCGGCACTTCTCAACACCTAAGGCTAGGCAGTTTTACCTCAATATGTATTTGACTTAAATACCACAGGAGAAATAAACCAAGCTGCTATACAAAAGTTCCCCACCTATTGTGTTTTGGATCCTCAAACACAAGGTTCAGGACTTAATCCTGCAGCTCTTACTCATGGGATAAATGCAGGACCGTGCAGCAGATTTCTACATGACTAGATCTAGTACAAATTATTATCCATTGAGAACTGACCTCAAGAAGATTGAAATCATCATTGGTCACTGTCAGCTGGCCCTTTTTGCACAAAGTCTCTGCACACAGAGCGCTGAAGATCAGACTTGAGGTCAGGACAGGAGACTGCCCAGTCATGGACTGGCAGTAGCCATGCATTTACCTGCAATTAACCTGGCTACACCAGATCAGTAATAACCCTGTGGAACACCTGGAATAAAACCACACAGTGTTGTTATGGGCACTCGGTGGTATGGATCTCTGCCATTATATGATTGTTGTTAGCCATTCCTCAATTACTTCTCCACTGTGTATTGATAATGCAGTTGGAGTATTACACTGTATGCAGGTCACATTTTGTACCTCAACATGCCTTATTTCCAAATTTCTAAACGCACAAAACCAAGTATTTATTTCCCTCTCTCCTCCCATGTTCAATCAGGCCCCAAATGTGCGGCTACTCATAAATTCGGAGTGCTAAACAATTATAATACAAAAGATGTGTCCTATGGGCCAAATCCTGCCTGACTACTCTTGTGTATAAGGCAAGCAGATTTTGGCCCTGAACACACATAGGGTTCTCAGCCTACTGTGAAAAGAATCTATGTAGACTGGCCTTGTTCTCCACTGTTACATCATTGTAACTGCATTAAAATAGTCAGTGTTACATTAGCAAAGAATGAGGTAACAGAGAATCAGGCCTTCTGTATTTAGTCCATATTTACCCTCTTTGCTTGGTTTTGGCTTTAGTAGTAATTCAAACAACAACAACAAATGTAAAACTCAGTCTAACATTTCTCCCTAAACTTGGCTTTTCCTAGAATTTCCTTGCCAAGACCCTAATTCTTTCTACCCAAAGAATCGCCCCCATCTCCCTTTATATATAGAGTTAAGGAATCAGTCAAAACCTCCCTATAGGGTTCCGATAGAAAAATCCTGCCACCCTATTACAGCCAATTGTAATGTTATTTGAGAAATAGTTACATCTATGTCCACTTTAAGGCCCTTTTATACTGCCAGAGCCTAAGAGTAAACAAGACTCAGACCCTCACTATTATTCAATGGAAATCACTCTGCGAGGCAGGAAATCTCTTGCAGGCAGAGGATACAGAATTTTGTATATCACATAGTTTAGCCAGTCAGCCTCTCTGCTTCCTGTATGCAGTGTTGATATAGCCGTATTGGCCCCAGGATATTAGAGAGTATCACAGCTAAACACAATGTGGAACAGGTTGTTTAGAATAAGTAGTTAAGACGTATTTCAAGGGACCATTCAAGGTGAAGTGGCCCAACAACACCTCTCCAGTCATGGGGAAGGGGTTAGTGGGTTATAGATTATTGTAATAAGCCATAAATCCAGTGTCTCTACTCTATTCAGTCCATGATTTTCAGTATCTAGCAAAGTTATGAATTTAAGCTCCTAGGCTCATCTTTTGACGGTGTTGTGCAGGTTTCCTTTGAAGATGAGGACTGAGAGGTCAGGTATAGAGTGATTGCATTGTGAAAAGGATTCACCCACAGGTGATTGGTGGTTTTGTCTTTTCTCATTTTTCGGTGTGTTCATTTGAGAGCGTAGTTGTTACTGGGGCATTTAGTGCACTGGATGAGATACACCATGTGTTGTGATAGGCATGTGTAGGACCCATAGGACTTAGTATGGTAACACAGCACACCTTTCAACATGTGGAGACCTACAAGAATTCTTCCACTGACTCTGTCTAAAAGAATTCTTTCACAATAATGATGACATCACCACAATTACCATGTCGTCATAGCCAGTCATAAACATAAGAAAAAAGAATCATCTGACAGTTCACTCACAGCGGGTGAAATCACATTCTTGATCATTACATTGATTGCTTCAGGAAAAAAAATGGACTGTGAAATCCTTAACAAACGCCACATCCACCACAATCTCTACACCGCTAAGAGGACAGCTATACAGTCCCTGAAATTGAACCGACAAATAGTGATCAAACGAGCAGACAAAAGGGCACCATTGTAGTCCTTAAACTGTGATGACTACATTAACCAGACCAAATGACAACTCTCCAACATCATCTACTATAAAGAACACAAAAAGAAGACACCACATCACAATTTACCCAGGTAAATAAGGATACCATTAAATCCTTCCCCAAACAACTCCAAGAGAAATTCTAGAACATCTTCCCTCCATAACCCCACCCCATGGAGCTTGTATACACTTTCCAAGATACACAAGCAAGGGAATCCAGGCAGACTCATCATATCTGGTCACAGCACTGTTACAGAAGCAATATCAGGACTAACAGAAACCATCCTCACAAAGAGCCGAGCTTCCTTCAGGACACAACCGACTTGCTCCAGAAACTCTGAAACATTAACAACCTCCCTCAGAACACCATCCTTGCCACCATTGATGTCACCTCCCTATACAGCAAAATCCCTCTCAATGACAGCATCACTGCCTGCCACAAATATTTACAAGATAATGAATGACCCTCAGATATCCACCCCAAACATATCCACAAACTCATCCATTTCATCCTTACCCCTCACATTTTCATATTCAACAAATACACACTTTGTCTAAACCATGGGAATAGCCATGGATAGTAGGATGGCTCCCCAGTATACCAACTTCTTTATGGACCACCTTGAAGAAGAATTTCTGGACAAATACACCAGATAAACCAATGAGATACAAGCAATCATATTTTTGTCCTCTGGTGAGATGACCTAAACCCTATCCCTCATAGATTTCCACCACAATTTCAACCCCCACCCCCATCCATTAAAGTCTCTATAGAATACTTCCACACTTTCATCAACATCCTAAACACAATGATCAGCTACAACAATGAAACCCTACAGACAACTATATACAAGAAACCCAAGGATCACTATACCTACCTTCACAGATCCAGTAACTACCCCAAACACACCAAGAAATCTGTTATCTACGGCCAGGCACTCAGATGCAACAGAATATGCTCTGAGGAGAAAGTCCGGGATATATACCTTACTACACTTAACAAAACCAATCCACCAGAAAAGTAGATCACACCCTGGAATGGAACACCCAAGTACCCTGAAAGAACCTGCTTCTATACAGAAATAAACCCCTTCTGAGAGCACACCTGATACTGGAACCCATACAGGGTATCATCAAACAGCTACAACTCGTACCACATCCTGAAAAAAAAATCTGTCCTGAATCCTCTTTTGACCATCAGACAACCCTTCAATCTCTCCAACTTCATCATCAGAAGCAAGCTCCCCACCAACCAGGATACACCAATTCAAAGCAGCACCAGACTGTGCCAGAACAACAGATGCAAAACCTGTAGACATATATCCACTGCTACAATGCTCAACACTGCCTATCACACAACTTTCAATATCCATGGGTCCTTCACATGCCTATCACAACATGTGGTGTACCTCATCCAGTGCACTAAATGCCCCAATAACATCTAAGTGGGTGAAACAAGACAATCACTACGCTCTCAAATGAACTCACACAGAAAAATGATAAAAGACAAAAACTCTTTTCACAAAGTGATCACTCTATATTTGACCTCAGCCCTCATCCTCAAAGGAAACCAGCCCAACACCTTCAAAAGGAGTCTAGGAGCTTAAATTCATAACTTTGCTAGATACAAAAAACCATGGCTGAAGAGACACTGGATTTATGGCTTATTACAATAATGTATAACCCACTAAACCCTCCCCCCCATTGTCCAGAGACTTGTTATCAGAACACTTCACCTTGAATAGTCCCTTGAAAGATGTGTTAACTACTTATGCCAAACAATCTGTTCCATCTTGTGTTTTGCTGTGACACCCTGATTACATTTCCCAGACCTAAAGAAGAGCTCTGTGTAGCTCAAAAGCTTGTCTCTTGCACCAACAGAAGTGGGTCCAATAAAAGATATTACCTCACCCACCTTGTCTCTCTGCTTGCTGACATGTTCCATTGGAAGGCTACAGAATAGGCCAAGTATTACTTAGTTATTTATTATTATTAAAAAATACTTCTAAGGTGACAAATTCTGGCCCACCTCTGAGACATGCTACATTAATCTCCTCCTCCAACAGAGGTGACATGGTGATGGTCTGCCCTGAGCTCCTCTCTTGAAGCTGGATCTCCCACATGACAGCACACAGCACTATCCAATAAGCCAACCCAAGTGAACTCATTTGGAAACTCGCTAGACAATTAACTCAGAAAAGGTTTTGTGGTCCAACCATCCTAAAAGAAATGGCTTATTTATATATTTTCTGGCTATAATTGAAACAAAGCATTTAAGATGGAAGCGGAACAAAGCATCTGGCTAAAGTTAGTTACCGGAGGTCTTCAGTTTCCATGTCTTTACATTCTTGCTTTGTATTAGCCACAGGAAATTAGAAGCCAGACCACCTCTATTTCTAAAGCTAAGGGTTAAATTAATTACATTGACTAAAACTAATTTAGCCTCAGTGAGTGACTTTTTTTTTTTGGTGATTTGACAGCCACAAGCATAATCTAGCTGCATACAATTCTCAATGCTTTAATGGCAAAGCCTTTTTGTGGGTCAATCTCTAAAACCTCAAACAACAACAAGCCTCTGAGACAAAGCTCCAGTGAACTGGCTGCTCCCTTTTCCAGCCTATTGCATAAGTCCCAAGAGCTGAACATTTAAACATTGCTCCTCTTCTAAGATTTTGCAAAATAAATGCACCTTGGTCCGAGGCTGTTTGCTACATAAAAGGCATTTTGTTAAAACATATTGTGATAGAGTTACAGAAAGCATAAGGGCTTTGCTTGCAAAGATTAACTTAACACTGACAAATCTTACTAAAGATACCAAAAAAGTTGTAAGGGAAACTATTGTTGATTTTGTTCAATGGGGAAAAAAGAATCGGTATTTTTAAAAAAATATAACTGTTAACAGGAGCATTGTTGACCTTTTTAGCCTCAAAATTTGACCACTTTAAAAATGCTATAATCTGGTGAAGAATGTGTTCCAGATTCTTATTACTACTTTGGAAAGAAAATCCACATGAAAAAAATCATTCTGTACAATGAAGACCTCAACGGCTTAGCCTTTAACACGTAGCTAAATAGGTCCCCCCTCCCCTACATTTTATGTATTACACTAGTGCCTTAAATGCTTCACCCAAGATCAGGGACCTATAGTGCTAGGCACCACATATGCATATAATAAAAGACTGTCACTGCACTGAAGAGCTTGCAGTCCAAAGCCTGCAGTGAGCTCCTGGACTTACACAGAGCTCAGTACATGAGCGAGGCCTATGTATACAAGCAAAACAAAGGGTTGAAAAACATAAGTATTAGCCCCATTTTAAGGATGGAGAACTAAGGCAAAGAGGTTTGCTGAAGGTCACACAGGAAGTCTGAGTCTCTGCTATTTCCATGGATTTATTATTTTTTAAATACCCATTTTTCTTTTCTTTTTATTAAAATGCAATCTATTCTTAAAGAAAGCAAATCCAACAATGTCCAAGAATTAAAACTCAAACAAAGCCCGCTGCCTTTCGAGTGTGACATACCTTAAACAACATCCATGTGAACTCCCCACTGCTGCAGCAAAAAATAAGCAGCAGCAAATTTGCCTCTGTGGCTAAAGACATAGCAGGATTCAGGGCCTGCTCTTGTGGTGTGTGTTTTACTCTTGAGGATGGAGTTTTTCCTGAGTAAGGATATCCGGATCTAGCCCTTAGGAACAGCAGCTTTAATACCAATGGGTTAAAGGTGACAAGAACATACCGTATAATAAAGTCATTCCAATTGTCTTGGTGCCCCAAAGAGATGCTTGTTGGCCTGGTTTTCATTGAAATATTCCCATCACTGTTAGCACCACATCAGACTGATTCCTGCTTTTCAGATTTTTAACAGCCTTCCAGGAGCACTAAGAACAAGTTCTAAAAACAACGATCAGGACTCACTAAATATTAACTGCAGCTGATCCACACCCTAGACACGTCACTGACTTTTTCATAAATTCCCCAAGCGATTTGAATGAATTATCTTGGAGGGCATTTGTGTGATAGTCGTAGGTTTATGCAACCACTAGTAGGGGGTGCTGTCTAGCGCGGCTAAGAGAATGATGCGCATAACACATACAGCACTCTTGCGCTGTAGACCATATTGGGTTGCTCTATTCCAGCGGTTCTCAAACTGTGGGTCATGACCCCGTGTTAATGGGGTCGCCAGGGCTGGCTTAGACTTGCTGGGGCCTGGGGCCGAAGCTGAAGCCCAAGCACCACTGCTTGGGGGCTGATGCCTGAGTGCTTTAGCCCTGGGCACCGGGACTCAGATTACAGATCCCTGCCTGGGACTGAAGCCCTTGAGCTTCAGCTTTGGTGCCTCACCTGTGGCTTGGGCTGACTCAGGCTTCGGTCTCTCCTCCTGGGGTCATGCAGTAATTTTTATTGTCAAAAGGGGGTCGTGATGCAATGAAGTTTGAGACCCCTGCTTTATTCAGCTTTCAGCATCATACGCCATCGAGGAATTAGATAAGGGATGCACAGGAGACAGCCAGAATGGTAAGTGGGCAAGGAGGTTTTCCTTGCGAAGAAAGGCTGGGGGGGGAAAAAAGAAAACCACAGTTAAAGAGAGGGTTTGACTGAAATTGTCAAGATAAAGAAAGAGGCGAGTGGCTTATATTTGTCAAGAGGCGAGTGGCAATAGCTTACATTTATATACTACCCAATATTGCAAAGAAGCCCAGCGAACCCCTTAACCTACAATCAAAATGCAGCTGCTGCTGGGGTGGAATGCAATGGCTGTTTAAGTGCATACAGCAACGCAACACTACAGCTGAGAGCAGGAAGGATTGTGTATCCGTTGAAACTATGGGTAAAATGTTAATGTGTCAAAATATAAAAACGCAAATTGGAATTTGGCCAGGACACCAGGGGTTAACACCCCAACTTCAAAAAAAAAATCCCATTGCACTTTTTCTAATGCATATAAATGTTTTGAACTGGCTTTAAACCCAACGATGTTTGTCTAAAAATATGGAAAGAAAATGGATAAAGAACTTAAAAGGAAATTGCATTACACAGACGGTGTTGAACTGTGGAATGCCAGGCCTATGGCAGCCACAATAACAAACAGCCAAGTGCAAAAGAGAACTACAGGCGGTAGTATATTGTAATCAAGTTAGATAGATGAAGTCATGTGTATAAAACAAAGCCATGTGAGCCCAGCTTTGTAAAGATATTGAGGCATTGCTGCACTCAGCATTGCAACCCCTAACTGATTTTGGATCCCAAGTTTTGTTTTCCAAAGGCATGTAGGCTCCGAGTGCAGCAATGTCTAAACAGGTTTAAAAAGCTGGGGCCTTTCTGCCCAGCATTGCTTGACCCAAAATAAGCTGACGATCAGCTAGACCTTTATCAAAATCAAACTTCTGAGTTTTTATAAGCTTGCTCAACCTGGAATATTTAGTGGGAAC
The DNA here is from genome assembly GCA_003942145.1 of Platysternon megacephalum. Classification (NCBI taxonomy): domain Eukaryota; kingdom Metazoa; phylum Chordata; order Testudines; family Platysternidae; genus Platysternon; species Platysternon megacephalum. Next base: position 2,050,051 of record QXTE01000103.1, read on the forward strand.
AGCCATTAATTGAGGTTGGACATAATGGGTCCAACAGTTTAAATTTAAGGTGTGTAGGGGGCGGGGGGCACTAGTTCCCTTAGCTGCTCCTGTGCTCATTCATTAAGAGTCCTTCCAAAGTACCCTGATGTGGTTATTTGCCTGCTCAATAAAGTCCTGCGTTCTCCCAAGTGCAATGTTCACATGTACAATATATGGTTTGGAACAATGGACTTTCTGTCTTCAGAGGCCTCCTTCATTTAGATGAGCTATTCTGTTAAAGTAATGGCTGCGAGTGACGTAGAATTGGGATTATATTTTTCTCTGATTATTTTCTAAATGAAGAAGAAATCCCAGGCTCCCCAACAGCAGAATTAGCAGGCTTCAAAGTCACTTTTTGCACCATGACCATCTTGTTTCCGATGTCTGTTTTGTGCTGTCTTGATAAAATTATAGCCACAAACTAAAACTTTTTTTTTTTTTTTTTTTTAAAAGCATCAGCTCGCTGGGTGTTCTTTTTTTAGTAAAAAAAAAATTCTAAGTGGTTTCAGGCAAGTGGATTTGCCTGTGTAATTGAGCGTAATCTGAACACCCTGGAAATTGCTACATTTAATTGAGCTGGCGCTATCTGTGCGTCATGGCCTCCTTTATGTTTTCCCAGGTTAGTAGAAGCAGCATGTTCATGTGTGGTCTCACTAACTGATTGGCTGCCTCTACTATATACTTTATTGCTCATCTCTACTCGTGAGAACCTCTTGCTATGTGAAGAGATCCAGAGTGTTTTAATATCTCTAACAAGAAGTGCGCTTTTATTCTGATAGCATAATCATTGTGATGAAGAGTTTTTAATTAAAAGGCTTTTTAGGCCCTCGTGTTGTATACTTTGCTTTGAGCACTGAGTGAATTGTGCAGTGGAATGTACTGATTACACGCTGGGGATAGATTGAAAAGGGATTCATTAGCTATCTTTGTATTGGAATAGATTTCTACTCATCTTTCAAATTGGACTTGACCAGCACCGCCCTGACCCCATCTGAAACAAATATCTTTAAACTTTTTGGGGTGTTCAAAATCTAAACCTGGATCCAGATCCAAACTGGCAAATGAGCCTCCCTCCTTTCCCTGGGCTGGGCCAAAATTTCAGATCCAAAAATGCAGAACTTTAGGGAGTTCAAAATCTTGATCCAAATTCTGCAATTTATGCCCATCATTACTTTAACGCTTAGCTACAGCTGCACCCAAGAGTTGTAAAGGAATTGACTGAGGAGTTCTCTAGATCTTTGATGTTAATTGTTAATGAATCTTGGAAAAATGGGAATATTTTAGATGACCGAGAAATGAATGTTATACAGATTAACAGATAAAATAAAATAGGTGACCAAGGAAATTATAGGCTGATACAAAACCTGGGCAAAATAATGGAATGATTGATACCAACTGCCATTAATAAAAGAATGAGAGGATGCCAAACAATATGGTTTCAACAAATAGGTCAAACAAACTTGATATCATTCTTCAGCAAGATTACAAGTGTTGTTTATAAAGGTGACAGTGTTGAAATAATGTACCTGAACTTTTGTATGGCATTTGGCTCCGTACTGTACAACATTCTGATTAAAAGTAGCATATGAAAAAAAAAAGCAATATGGTCCATATTAAGTGGATTTAAAACGAATAGTTCTCAAAATATAATTTTCAATGGAGAATCACTGAGTAGGGATATTTCTGGTGAGGAATTGCACAGATTGGTTCTTAGCCAAAAGCTATTACATATTTTTTCCACTGACCTGGAAGAAAGTATAAAATCATGGTTGGTAAAATTTGCAGATTGGTGAGGTGGTAACTAATGAAGTGGCCAGGTCACGGATGCACAGCAGTCTGAACTGGTTGGGGAAACTGATATTTAAATAACATGTATTTTAATACTATCAAGCATAGGCTGGGAAAGCAGTGACTCTACATAGAATTTAGGGGTTATCGTAGATAACCAACTGAAAATAAGTTCTAGTGCAATTCTGTGGCTAAAAAGACTAACACAATCCTTAGATATGTAAACTGGGTAATATCAAGTCAGAGAAGGGATGTGATATTACCTAGTATACAGCACTGGCGAGATTTCAGTTCTAGTGTCCACATTTTAAAACAGTTGTTGAAAAATTGGGAGAGGGTTCCGAGAAGACCTACAAGAATGATTCAAAGTCTGGAGACAGAAACACATGCACATGCCTAAACTGAGTATCCATGTGACCTTATTGCTGTAACCTTTGTCTTTCCTTTCCCCATTCCCTCCCAACTGTTTGTCACTTCCCTACTCCTTGTCAAAGATGTATAATGTGAACTCTTTTGGGGGGTAGGGACTTTCTCCCTCCAGTGAAAAGCACCTAGAGCTTTGTTGAAAGCTCTAAAATAATAAATGAAAATAACAAAAATTAGAGGTCAATGTGGACATCCACTATAAAAATAAAACCCAGCTAGGGTGACCAGACGTCCCGATTTTATCGGACAGAGATATCCGCAGGCAGCACTGTGGTTTTTTTTTTTTGCTCACCCCCCCCCCCCCCATGTGTCCCGATATTTTCTTCCCCTCATCTGGTCACCCTAAACCCAGCACCTGCACTAAGCCCCCTATTCAGCAAGGTGCTGAAGTACATGCTTAACTTTAAAAGCATGTGAATAATCCTATGGAAGAAGTCAATGCTAATGGGTATATATTGATAAGAAAGGGGTTAGGAAGAACTCTTTCCCCAATGCATAGTATTGTCAGTTAGACACATATGGGGTGTTACACATAAGGCATTGGCTACTCTAGGAGATGAGAGGCGTCACTCAGGACCTGATTCAAAGCCCATTGGAATCTTTCCATTGACCTCAGTGGGTTTGGATCAGAGCCTAGAGGGAGCATTGGTCTCATGCAGTATGACAGTTCTTACAGAGAAAGGTGGGTAGCTGAATTCAACTCTGTTAAAGGAAAAAGAACCACAGCACGTATGATACCACAGAATTATATTTATGTTGTACATTTGTCTTCACATTGCAACATCCACATTGTTCATTTTGTGACAAGTATTTCTAATAATTTTGAATACATATTTACTGTATTATACATTTTACCAAGAGGCACTTCCAGTAATTCTGGCAAAAAGGAGCTTCATTATAGTGTCTAACTTACAAAACAGTAAAAATAAATAATGTTTATCTAAAAGATTTTTTTTTCTGTACAGAATCTATTTTGTACAAAACATTTATCCGCCATTAACTAAATCACTTAACAAATACTTGTGAAGGGAATATATTAAGTATTGCTACATGTCTTGAGTGCAAGATACTAGTGAAAGGAAAAGAATTATTCTGTCTGTGAAAGATCATCACCTAAAAATACAAGGCCTTGTTCTTGAAGTGTTTAAAAAGGAGAAGTTTGGTTACAACAATATTGACAATATATAAATATAAATTAATGCATGTAGTACTTGGTGAAAAGAACACTGTGTTAAAAGTTGGCATGTACAAATCTTGCACAAAATGGCACTTTTCTGCATTGCCACTTTGGTTGGCAGTTCTTTTTAAAAATATTGCTTCATAGGAATCTCCAAGATAACACACACACTCTTATCAAATATTACCTCATAAAAATAGGTTACCCCTTCAAGTGAAAACATTACGGATGGATTGATTTAAAATCACAGTTGTGATTCACTGGAAAACTTGCAGCCAGAATTGATTAGGGATTAGATTATACATCAAAAATGAATGATTCTTCAAGATGCTGAGGTCTGCACCTCACAAGGTAAGATCCAAAGTTATTAATCATCCCCCCAAAGGATGAAACTTTTACTCTTTTTGTAGCCAAATACCTCCATTGACTTAAAGGTGAGATTTGGGTGTACCAGGGTTTTAGAATTTGGCCCCAAACCTAGTGAGGATCAAGCTATTTCAACTACATCATCCTCCCCAGAATTGTCATTCAGAAAATATTTTGACCTTGATGAGCTGATTTCACAATTACATTCACCAAGATTCAACTAATTACAAAGAACATTTTATATTGAATGGGGTGGTTTGGGAGGGCATGTTTGGATGTGTGTGTATTATACACAGGTATACATGCACTGGATTTCATTTATAGTCCAGGTGATGAAACCATATTGGAAAATGATCTCTTTAAGTCATTTTGAATGATACTAGTTTCCAGCATTTTTGGTGATGCAAAAATTTAAAATTATATTTGTTTGAACATTAGTATTAGATATTTTTTTCTATCAAAAATAAACTGCCATCCATCAGTGAAAATGTTATCAGTTAAGCAAACAAAGCTACAGTATGAATTACAATTTAAAAAATATGACTGTGAACTTAAGATTCTTTTTCCCCATGCAAACATTTTATATTGATTAAAAAAAAAACAGGTCGAGTGTTTGAAGTAATGACCAAATATATATTAACAAAAATCAAAATATAAAAGTACCACTGACATTATATAACATTTACAAATGCTGTCTTTGATCTTTTAAGATACTAATCTGTAGTACTGTATTAATGTTAATAAATACTTAAAATTGAACCTTTGCTGTAATATAGATTTTAATTATGCTTCAGGATCAGGCAGAAATCTTGAAAGGAGGAGGAGGGAAAGCATTAATAGATGGATGGGACTTTCTACCTAAAACTTTATGTACATGCATGGCAAACCATTAACCATTTTCTCATTGTTTTTCACATTACAGACATGGATTTGTTTATACATGTTAGACAAAACTATTAGGGTCGGGGGAAAAAATCAACTATTTTCAATATATATTTAAAAGCAAACCATAACTGTTAATTCACATTAATAGTTTGTGAGTGTTCATTGTCGTAAAGGAAGACATTGTTGAAGAATGGAACATTTAAATCCATTTACTTCAGAGCAATACTAAGAACAAACCAAGTTAAGGTTGGCATAGAGTTGGACTGTTCTATCCTGAGATATTTCTCCAACTACTCTGTAGACATCCTACCTCTTCCAAATCCCTCAAATCATTTCTTTTGTCCACAGCCCCAGTCTCTGGCCCCATACCACCTACAGCTACCAGGTGCAACGACAGCTTCCTTTCAAAGTTGAAACAGGTGGAAGGTAATGCATATGGCTTACTGTGGCCACACAATAATGACTTTTTGCTTATTTGATCTCAGCTGGATTTACTTTTTGAACCAAGAAACGAAAAGGCAACTACATTTACAAATGCACCTTAGCTTTGACTATTACAGAGTGCTTCATGTTTACTTTTATATCTGGATGTAGTTTTAAGACAAAACTGCTGTTGTTTCTCCCAGTTTGTTTTTTAAACAGCTGCAATGCAATACTTTGCATGCAGCAAAATTTTCACCATTACCTAGATGTGGGTCTTGATGCCCACATACTGTATATCATAAGCAGCATTTCAGGTTGCTCATGTAGCTTGGCAGCAACCAGTTCAACAGCTACAGCCCACTGTGCAATTTTCACACCATAAACATACTGCTATGTGTAACATACATTGGGAAGTGTGAAAACAAATTACCCAGATCAGCCATCTGAAAACATTGATTAAAATGGGCACCATTGATTTTTTTCCTCCTCTCATAGCGAGTAAAGGCTTATTTGACAACAGACTTACATACTTAGTTCCTGTGTCTCTAAGTTACTTCGTAAAAAGTGGACAAGGAGACCACGGACAAGGCTGGTTGATTGCAATTATAATGGTCACCATTAAGAACTGGCCAATTTTAGATACTAGAGATAAGTAAGGCTTGGAAGGATTTGATTTTTATCAGTAAACGTCGGCAAACATCGATTTCACCTGTACACACACGAACTGATGAGAAAATATTTCTATTGATAATAAAAATTTACAGATAGGAAAGATAAGAAAAATGCTGCTTGAGAACTTACTAGAGTTTAATTTAAGGATATTTACTTTGTGTATTTTGACATATGATGTTAACAATTTGTGTTTTAACAGTTATAATACTTTAACCTTTTGAATCTCGGTGTCACTGTCATTAAATAATTATTGTTTGATTTCCCCCATAACTTAAACTGTGAAAATTTAAATGCTTAAAAATAAACATCAATACTATAAATAAACAAACATCATTTTTTGCCAAGCTTAAGTATAAGAAATACCACAAATACAGTGGTAACCATCTCTATTTATCTAAGATAAATTGGCACATTTTTAAGGCTGACCACAGTACAATGCCTACGATTATTTCAATTTATTTTCTTGAGGAGGGCTGGATACAGTCCAAAAAACACCACAAAATCATATTTCCTCTCCCCTCCCCCCCCACCCCGTCTTCTTCAGATTGCCTGGTTCTTTGACAAATGCTGCCAGCAAATCTGTAAAGAGTGATAACTCAGACATCAAAAGGCTCCTACATTTGTGGGTTCATTTAAAAAAAATTAAAGAGGGATTCCTCCTTCGCAGTTTGAGGAGGGAGGGGGGAAATCGTCTCTAGTGCATTTATTGATGTTTGACTGCTGTCAAACAGTACTACTGTTAACACCCTTGAAACTCAATGCTTGATTCTCTCCAAAGGATTACTCCCTGTTTTGAATGAAAAGTAAAAACCAGCTGCACTGTATAAAGTCTATTTGGAACTTGACTAGGTTTCCGTTCTTTCCTAGGGGTTGCCAATTTAACAGTCTCCACCTATGTTTAAAATCCCATCAACGTTAGGACTAATTACGTCAATACCATGCTGCCAGCTGGGGGACACCCAATTTTTCAGGCAAATATCCCAATCCAAGGTTGGAAAGACTGAATGACTCTTGGTGCTCAGCCCCTAGTTGCACAGTATAGACTGTTCTCTGTTGCAACAAAAAGGCACATGCTTGGCTGTAGATAAAACCATTTGCATGCCTTGGAGCCAATTTATTTTTCCATCAATGTGTCATAAAAATGCTCAAGTGATTCCTGTCTCACATCACTCACACTTAAACAGAAACCTTTATGCTCAGTTACATGACGTCTGTGCTTCTCAACCACACCAATATGCACAGGCCAAAACAATATTAGTAATATCCAGGCACCAAATTTATGCCAAAATATTGTCAAATGCCTCTTCTTCACCAGAGGGAAGGAAGCACAGTAGTTGCCAACTGTCATTTTTTTTGTTTTATCGCAGTGTAAACCAAACTTTACTGCATAGTTTCTATTTCATTGTTAATATCTCGGATGAATCAAAGCACAGTTGCATCTCAGCTTGCGTGTCTTACTTTGTTACAAGAATGTAAAGTGTGGTATGAGTTGGCAAGCTGCCCCGTACTTTAATCTGGGTACTGACTCACTCACAGCCCGATTATGCCAACCACATTCATGTTGACTAGCATCTTACTTCTCAAGCAGTCCTGGGGAAATCAGTGGGACTATGGACTTGATTCTTTGCCCCTTGAAGTCAATAGCAAAGCTCTCATTGACATCAGTGGTGCAGGTTAAGGTCCTATTCAGAGTAAGGCAGTGCAAGCAATTACTATTTATACCTATTAATGGCTTCATTCATATTTTTGGGGCAAATTGAAAAGTCTTCACTCAATTTTTTATAAGGGTAAATTTTTTTTAAAAATTGACTAACGTGGCATAGGTGCCGAAGTCCCATTTTCAGAAGTCACAACACTTAAGGGGCCTGAATCTCATGGAAAGTCAATGAGACATAACCGCCTAAGTCACTTTTGAAAACGGGCTTTGGGGTCAGGTTTTCAAAGGTATTTAGGCACCCAAAGATGCAAACAAACATCTTGTGGGATTTTCAAAAGAGTCTAAATGAGGTAGATGCCTGTTTTCCATTGAAATCAATGAGAGTTCGGCACCTAACTTGCTTATGTGCTTTTGAAAATCTCATTAGATGCCTAAATACCTTTGAAATTCTGTCTATTAAGCTTCTAAGCCACTTGAACACTTCTGAAAATTGTTACCTTAAGCCCTTAGTTGGGCAACATTCTCGTTGAACCACCTAAATGATGCAGTCTCAGGATTTAGCCCATTGATGACAATGAGAATTTCTTCTGAGTAAGGACTATAGGATTTATTCTTTATATTTTAACAAATGCATTCACAAAAAGTAAAGCCTCACTGGGAACAAGCTATTCTCAGAAGGTGAAATTCGCCCCTAAGAGGCAAGCACAATGTCTATACTCCACTTAAGTGCTCAAAATAGGGCTTTGGGGGTGCACTGATACTTCTATAGTTTTCTGCAAAGAGTGAATCTCACCCACAGAGAAGAGATTTGAACTCCTTTTTAAGAGCACATTGGAATCCCTGATTGCCACTGGATTTCCGTCCAGGTATCTAATGCATGGCATGCAACATTGCATCACCTGGAAAATCCAACACTGTTTTTGCATCAAGGGGAGCAGCTGATTTTCCAAGACATGTGGCAATAGGTGTTTTGCATATTGGATCAAAACTTTTAGTGTGCTATCAAGTTCCCATTAGGATTAGAGCAACTAAGCCTAGATTATGACCATCTGGGCACAATCAGAATGGTTATTTCTAGAGATGGGCAGGCTTTGATTCAAAGTCGGGATGATTTCAGTGTAGGTACCATTCAAGGGAAAGATAAATAGTTCTGGGTTTTTATCTAATCTCTATCTTCTGTGTGTTGGGGGAGGAATACAAAATACACGTCTGCTGACAAACAGGCCAGATTCTAAAACCAGTAAGGATGAACCAGCAGCAACTGGCTGGGTAGCATAACAAGAAGATGGAGAAACGAAATACTTGCCATGTAGATTGATACAAGGCCATTCAGTGTACTTCTCTTCACAATGGTGGCTGCACACACTGCTAAATCAGTTAGTGATTACAATGGAGAAGACAAAATTAACAAGGGAATGAGGGTTCTGATTCAATATTGGAAGTCATAACCTATTCTCACTCTCTTTTTAAAAAGAATGTAGAACTTGAGACATGTGCCTGCCTCCCCCAAAGTATGGAATTCCATAAGAATGTAATTTCTAATTATTATTTCTACTGAGAAACATTCTTGAAAAGGTCTTTGGTTTCCTCAGTATTAAACAAATAATTTATATACTGTACATACCGGAATCTCATATCAACACTTTAAACATTCATTGATACTCCTCCTGAAAACTGAACACTGCTGATGAAATGCAATTTACTTTTTTTTGTTTCAAAATTATTGCACAGGCTGTGGTTTATCTGGATTTCAGAACACCAAAGGACTGTAGAAAGTAGGAAACCAAAATGGCCTGGCCTTTGAAAGGAATGCTGAAACTTCTGGTTGAAAGTTTTGGTTCTTCCCTCTCTTTTGGGCCAAGACCAGTACATAAATCTCTGGATAATCAACTACTGGCTTTGTTATCTACTACAAAAAAAAGCAAAACTGTATGCACACACTCAATACAAACCTACTTTTTACTGGTAAAACATGCCTGGGAAGTTTCCTGATAACAATTTCTTGGTGGAAACACATTTTCAAAGACAACGGGTAAGATTTATAAGTGGGTCACTGCCTACTGAAGTCAGGTTCTGCCAGTAGCAATGTGGAGTGCAAGAATGTCACCTGGTTTGTTACTAGAAGCAGCTGGTTTTTTACTAAGATCAACAAATTCTGCACAGCACCGCAGATAGCATGTTATCAAGTTAACCAGTCCTAGCTGTTTTTGCTTTCACTAGTATTGCCTCCTGTTCTACAGTTTGGATAATGTTCACCATTCCTGTTCTAAGCCTGCCAGCAATTCCTTCATTTAAAAAGACCTGAGTTTGTCTAACTGCACCCACAAATAGGCTTGTGTAGTAACATAGTAATTTGTAACAGCCTCACTGGCACTACAGGAAGTAAGCTCAATGAATTGGAAACGGACTTTAATATTGCTGAGTAGCAACCAGAATGATGACAACTAAGGATATATCTTAAAATTCTCCTCTAGGTACATTTTAAAGAGCACTTTTTCAGAGGCCCAGTCCTGCACTCTTGCTTGGGTGAGTAGCTCATACTTATACAAGGAATTCAACAGGACTACGTGCAGGAGTAAAAGGTTTGCAGGATTCAGCCTTGTATTTGGAATGCCTCCCCTTTTTATTATACCGTCTGTGCTCTTATTAGCACCTTTGAACTCTGGCTTTTGTTTTCACCAAGGGGTTTTGTTTTTGTTTTTTTTAAACCATTGGTATTTTAAAAAAAGTAAATTCCAACTCTGATCATTGTGCACTTAAAACCATAGATTTTCATCATCAGTTGGGATGTGAAATTCTACAGTGTCTGTGAGTTTGCTTTTTTATAAAATAATATTAAAGGACGTGTTAAATGTCGTGAGAAAGCTCTTCAACCTGGTATATAATTGGTGCCAAAACATTAAATGATAGACAGAGGTGACTGAATGGATGTCGAAACAGTGCAAGCTTGAATTGTTGGAGACCTGCTGGTGTTTTGGAGAAAACTTTGAGAGGCATTCCATTTTGTTTTGGAAGAATTATGCTTAGTTATCTGATTTCCCTTACTTAAAGAAAAATGAAGTCAGGATCTTTGATTTTTTTAGCATTAATCAACTCTTTCTATTGATGTTCCCACCTGAAGTCATGCTCTATAATCATGCTGTCACTAACAGTGGAGTGTGTCTTCCGACTATTTGAAGGGGGAAGGAAAGATAAAGAGAAGATGAACCCACAAGAAACAGAGACCTGAACTGCAGGCTGAATTGGAGAAAAATACAGAAGTGATAACACATATGCATACTGGTTTAGAAACAGAATGTTCTCTGTTATTTCCCAAGAAGTACTAATGAGTCAATAAAATACCGTGAAGGGTGGTAAATACAAGGGGGTGAGCAATGGACAGATCAGAGACTTAAGTTAAAACAGGATGGGCTGTTACTGCAACCTTTACTTACGTGAGTATTTCTTATTCATCCAAGCAGCCCCACTCAAGCTTTGTTGATGAATTAGGTCTGCAGGCTCAGATTTTAGAATGGCATACCTCATTGGTCCACCTTTTTGGGAGATCATGAACTCAGATTTTTTTGGGGGGACCAAAAGATTTCTGGTAAATCCTTAATTAAGCAAGGTAATGGCTGAGGCTACCAGTCCAAAACAATAAACATTAATATGTCAGTGTCTTGCTCCTGTAGACCAGTGGCTTCCCATAACTACTCAACTACTCAAGACCTTATTTGATGGGCTTGGAAATTGCTACACTGTATAAAAATGGTGTTTTTAAAAAAATTACCTTTACAAAAACATTTCCCATTTTTTCCCCTTTTTCTTAAAGATTTCATTATCTACAGGAACCCATAAAAATGTCTCCATATTTACACCTAGATAACTAATCATTGACAAATATAATATCGTGAAATAAAATATTGAACGTGAATATCAACCTTTTAAATAGACGTTTGGCTCACAGCTTAAATGACAGAGAAACAAACCAAAAATTATCTGCTCTACTACAGCCCCAATCTTTTTTTTTTTCCCCAAAGCGCAAACAAAGTAGTATGGATGGAGTATGCTGCATCTAAGCAGAATGCCAGCTGCAAACTGCTCCCATTCAGCATCCTGTGCTGAAAAATGGCACTCTCTGAAGCTGGTGTGAGTGGCTGTTGAGGCATACAAGCATCTAGCAAATATGGACAAGCAGCTGCTCCCTCACCGCACCCTTCTGTTGGAGCATCACAAAGACATTGCCTTTTGAGCCCAAGGAACTGGATAGCTTCACATCTCCCCTCCTGCTGCACTTTAAAGATGACAATTTAGCTTCATTTTACAATGTGTTTGGCCACTGACACAAGGAAATGTAAGGCTGGGGGAGGGAGGAAGCGACAGTGTGTGATTAATTCCCAAGCATGCATGGTCTCTCTCTCTCTCTCTCTCTCTCACACACAGTGCTCCCTGAAACCACTAACTCATTCAAAGGCACAGTTTCTTTAATGAGGAGTACAAAGTGTGCCCTATAACCACCCGCACTTTGGGTACGATGGATTCCATGCACATTCCTTTCACTGGCAGTCTGGAAAGTGCCAACGTGGCAGGTGGTTAGGAGTTCAGTCACAGGGTGCTGCCAAATGGTGCCAGGTCAGCAGTGAGAGTCGCACGGCTTCTGCTGAAAGACAGTGGTGCAACCAGGCTGCAAAAGGAGGCTTCATTGGCCACTGAAAATGCAGAGCTCCTTACGAAGGGCTCCACTTTCCACGCCAACCCAAATTTCCTAGAATTGGGGCCTTGTGTTTGTTCACAAGCCATGTGCTAAACCTAGTCTGATAAAAACTCAAACTACATTATATTATAGTACATCCAGCCAAATACACACACGTGCGCGCCCTCTTCTCCCCCACATATATGTTAGCAGGATGTATTAACATTCTGAGAAAGCTTTGGAACTTTTATTCCTCAGCTTTAAGAGCAAAATCTACTTAACTGGTACCTTACAGTTAACTGCAAATGTGCTTTAGGAGCAGCATTTCCTTGGACAACTTCCTTCTGTAATATCACAGTGACCATAATATATCATTACATGTATTTGCTGAAGTGCGCAGCCAATGACCGGCTATGTATATAATTCCACCCTCCCCTTGTCCCTTTAAAAAAGTCTGTAAAAGCCGGTGTCGCAGTGCGAAAGCTTCTTGAGCGTAGGAGTTTAAACCATGTACCTCACCATACAAAGGAAAGAGAAACAAATCAAATTGCTGTAGGTGCATTATCCAATATTTCTACAGTGTTGTGTCTAAATGTTGTGCTGGCTTGAAAAGGAGTCTGTGCACAAGTCAATCTGTCTTAAAATACTGTTGAAAATATTGTCATTGGTTCAGTTCTATAGCTGTGTCCTCCTCCTCCTCCCCTTTGGGTTTCCCTTTCTCCTCCTCCTCTTCCCTGATGGCCTGAATTTGTTCCGAGGATTGGTGCAGCGTGGATTGCTCTAGACCTTGCTTTTCTGTCCCAGCTATCCTTTCCTCATCTTCAATTACTTTCTTCCACATTTTGTGGTTCTGAAGCAGGTGCTGAGTGATCTGGCAGTAGATTTTCCTCCGCTTGAACTTTTTCTTTCCTGTAAAATATTAGACGAAATTACTGTATTGTTTTCTTGGGAGAGAAGAGAGAGCAAGAGCCATGATATATGGAATCAAGGGTCCATCTTAATTAAGAATTGTTTATTTAAAAAAAAAGTACAACTACATGGAAAAATAGACCAAGCCAACTTTCACACAGTTTGAGTCCCAGCTTTGTGTCCTTTGTTTACCAAGGAGCACACCCGGTCCAGGACACTGTACAGCACACAAAGACATCTAGTGGCTGAATGATATACTGCCTGTAAAAATATTACAAAGTGCATGTCTCCTCTAACTCATTTGGGCATGCTATGTGCTCTTTTTGACAGCAAATGTGGCCAGCTTCAGGCTGACCAATTTAAGACCCTTCACTACTCTATGAAATATTTCTTTTCTTTACGCATTACCTATGCACTGACAGGAGCTGCGGAAGGGGAGAAGGCAAGTAATGAATGTTCTATACATTAGTCAACAAAATAGCACCTATGATCCCTTCCTTTTAAAGATCTGCTCTACACATTACCTTGCTATTGCAATGGGCCTGAGCTCCACTGAAGCAGCAAGTGAAAAATCCAAATCTAGGTTTCACACAATATAGCGCAGCATTGCTATTGTTATGACAATTGCGTTTGGACCATTGATAAGTGAAGTCCTATGGCAAATAATATCATAGCCTTGGAGTTTCCTTCTTTCTAGTTTTGAGGCATCAAGCTGCTATTATACTACAAACTATATTTGCCACTTCCCATCATCAGAGTCACTTGCACCACAAACTTTTTCCTGCCCTGGGTGACAGCCCATTATTGTAGACGGTCCTGTAGTCTGGTGGTGATAGAGTTGTGATAGCTACAGTTCCGTTCAACACAGCCTGAAGATTTTCACCAATCATGAAGAGTGGCAGTGGCAGCTATAGAACTTAAATAATAAACCTCTTCAGGAATTCTACTGAAAAAAAAAATAGAGTGACGTACAGGAATGTTTTGTACCAAATAAATTTGCGTAAATGAGAGTTTGCAGGTGGCCTAAAGCATGTCTGTGTCGGGAGCCAAAATGTTGAGTCCTTGAAGCTTTTGAATTGGAAACAAAGAGCTTTTCATTGCAGCACGGTCCAAATCCAGCTCAATCCTTCATTAAAAAGCTCTTGGTTCCCTGTAGGAAACTTTCAGGTTTAATAATAATAAGAAACCTCTATTCCACCAATACCATATTAGAACATTCTATCCCAGGTTTCCTGTGACCCCAAATCTTGCAGCTCTCAGCAGAGATTTGTTATGGCTTGAGATTTTGTTTGAACCCAATAAGGATTGATTCAGTTTAACTCTTAAATTCACAACAGGGCTTGTTGGAAGTTACCTGTTCAGACATAACAAAATATCTCTTGTTTTTAAGCTACATCAAATGTTTGCAGGTCAGACAATACAGTAGTTAATTTTATTAAAGTCCAATTATCTAAAACGTTCTAATGAATTACCTTGACTACAATGAAAGGCCTTCTACAATAATTTCCCCTTTCCATCTTCTCAAAGACATTTCACTTAGAGTTGTCCTGAATGTGGTAATAAAAATTCTTTTTCTAAGTATTTGACATAAATGGGCAAATCAGAGGCATAAATCTCTTTGAAAACAGGAGATCTCTTCTGTGTTGTGCTGAAAGAGCTTGGAATATTCAAAATGACACTGAAGACAGATCTAAATACCTGACTAATGTTTGTAATCTTGTAAATGGATACATCAGTGTAGAGGATATTGAATCAGTTGCTCTACTGACCTCTTCTCATAAAAGAACAAGGGGATATTCAATGGAAGTGAAAGACAACAAAATTAAAGTTTTTTTTAAAAACCCACAATACATAATTAACCTGTGTAACTTACTGTGATGTAATGTCACTGAGGCCAAGAGAGCAACAGTATTCCAAAAGAAGTCTAGACATTTTCGTGGATAATGACAACAGCCACAGTCACATTAATTAGGGTTATTTTTTAATAAATGTAACAGATATAAAAAGTGTCATGCTCTAGGGCATAAGGGAATCGCTAACTGAAGAAACTTCCCCTCTGATCTGGTAATTCCATAACTGTCAATCTTCCGCTGAAGAAAAGGATCTCTGTGTATGCTCAAAAGTTTCTCTCACCAACAGAAGTTGGTCCAAAAAAGATATTACCTCACTCAACGTGTCTCTCTAATATCCTGGGACACACACAGCTACAACCAGGGCTTTGGAGCGGAGCCCGGAGCTGGAGCGCGGAGCCCGGAGCTACATACTTGACTCGGAATGGAGCAGTGGACCTGCAGGTTCTTGCCTGGAGCTGGAGTGGAGCCAAAGCACAGCTCCAAAGCCCTGGCTACAACAATACTGCAAACAATCTTCCGCTACTACTAAAACAGGATACTACACTAAGCAGCCCACCTGTCTGGCCAGTAGGGCAACTCCTATATGTTCATATGAACATAATGCATTTATGAAAAGGACTCAAAGTGAATGAGAACAGTGGTTTACTAGTTACAAGTTACGGCATCACATGTGTGGTTGAAGAGGCCGCATGATTTAGTGGACAGAATTCTGGACTGGAAGTCAGAAGACCCCGGTTCTATTCTGAGCTCTGATATTGACTTTCTCTTTGACCTTAAACTAGTCCCTAAACTTCTCACATCATAAATTCTCCATATACAAAATGGGAATGATACTGACCCTCCTTTGTGAAGAACTTTGAGATTCTTAGGTGACAAGCCTTATACAAGTACTAAATATTACTAATATTGTACTAGAACTCTGATGGCTTCCTCTCCCTCCCCTAGATCCAGTCCTCCTTCCTAGTAAAAAGTTGAGTTGGAGAATGGGGGAAGGGGATTCCAAAAAGGAAAGTGAAACAGAAGGGAAAGGAACAGAAATAAAATGGGAGAAGAGAATGCAGAAGGGGGAGGAACAGAAAAGAGGTGGTGTAATGAGGCAGAGTGGCCCGCTTCCAGTACGGAGGGGGTTAAGTCCCCCTGGTGGGTGCAGCTAACCCCACCTCAACCCCCTCCACAGGAAGTGCAGGGGCGGGCAGGAAGTATAAGAACAGGGCCCTGCAGCTCAGTTGGGGCCGGACCAGGGAAGGAGGCAGACCTCTCTCCCAGGGAGCTGAGCCCTCAGTCAAGCCCATGACTGGGAGCAGAAAGAAAAGGCAAACCACTTCCCCAGGAGACAGAAAGCCCAGGGAGAGACTGGAAGAAGGGCCACCTGACCACGAGACTGAGAGCCGGATCCCAGCAGTGACGAAGCAGCACCAGCAGGAATTGGTAGGAATTAGCCCAGGGAAACAAGACTTTGACCCGGCTGTGCTGCCAGGATGTAAGGCAGCGATCACATGTTTCTTTGCTGACCCCACGGCAGGATCGCCCACCACTTCTAGTGCCCTGGGCTGGGACCTGGTGAAGCAGGGTGGACCTGGGTCCCCCTACCTCCCAACCCCATATGTGGGGCTGGTTGTGCACTAACCTTTAGGCCAGAAAGTCGGCAATGGAGACTGTTTAATTGCTCAGCTATAATTGCTGATGAAGATCTTGTCCTACCCACATTTTCCAATGGAGAAAAAATTATAGTCCTTTAAAAACCAGCCATGAAACAGTCTAAAAATCGCAGATGTAGGATGGGCAACCTAACAACCTACTAGAAGTGTTGTCTGTGAAGTCTTTAGAAGCTTCTCCACTCCCAAAATGTGTGGCTACCCGTTAAACCTCTTGGGGGCCAGTTCAGCTAGTCCAGTTCAAGAGAAATTCAGGTTATGGCTGACCAGGAGAAACTCTTTCAGCTTTTATACAGGGGATCGTTAGCCCATGAAATGAAATCAGTCCCACTGAAAGATATAGATGCAAACAACATACTTGACTCGGAATTTTCACACGTTTCCATTTCTGCTGTTTCTTCCTCTTCCTGCTCATCAGTATCTCCTGACTCATCGCTATCTTCCACCCATTTCCCTGGCATCAGCCCCGCTGAGTCATAGGAATTACATAGTGGACCCACAATGTGAGAAATGAAGGATTCCTGAAGGTGTGCCAACTGGGGAGCTGAGCGATCCATGAAAGGACTTATAGGAAGGCCAAGGCTCGCCTCTTCATCACCCTAGAGATGACAAAATTTTGTTACTTCTGTGTGATACATTAATTACATGGATATGGGGGGAGAAAGTGGAGGGAAGCATCAAAGGCAATTGCAAATATTAGAAGGAAAAATATTCTGCTGTGGAGCCATCTCCTTTTACCATTTCATTTTTTATAGCAGATCAGCATATAAAGGTAGCATGGCATCAATTCAGCCTTCATATAAAAACTACTCTACACAATTCCAGAGCTCAAACACAAGAATAATCTGCTATAAAGAATACCCTGAATTTACAAAACATGCTCTATGAGGACTTTGTAAAGTAATGCCCACCTTCCAGTCCTGTAGTTTACATTGCCATCTTGGAAGCTTAAAAATGAAATCACCTTTCTCCATATTGTTTTTTCCCCCATCATGTATGCAAATCATTTGTGATTTTTATCATCATTATTAGCTTGTTAGCAACTAACCATCTTATTCACAAGGGGACAGGATTTACCTTTTCAGAGCAAGGGCTGGCTTGTCAAACTAGTTTTCTTACGAATTTTGCCTTTCTTTTAAGCTGCATTATAAATAAGTTGGGCGACTCTACTTTTGTGTTTCTTTGACCTGCCGAGCTTCAGGCCATAGTCACTCATTTCCTGAGGAATGTTGTAATAAACATGTCAATGTAGGGTCATTCAAAAATGCAAGATCCTCTGCACATGTCCCTTTGCTAGATTTCTTTTGGGGGAGCGGAAGCGGGGGAGAGAGAGAGAGAGAGAGGGCCCCCTCCTGGTGCTCTGATGGAAGAGTTAGTTTTCTACCAAGGTCCACTGTATGAGCCAAATACTCAAGTTCTTTTTCAGTCATCCCTAGTGCAGCAAAATTCCTTTATTATAAGATTTGGTCCTATAATAAAAGAATAATTGATAATGCATATGACTTGTTATGCAAACTGATGTGACTAGACTGTGGAGACCTACATTTGAGAAATAAAACAGTTCATGAACATTATTGAAGATCCACAGTCAATTTCTAAGACATTACATCCATGTTGAATTTGTTTCCAAGTGCCTAGTTTCTCTGAGAATCCAAGATATGGTTAACTGAATCATCTCCCTTTTGAGAAAAGGGAAACACAAAGAGTAAACAGTTAAACTTTGATGAATGCCTCACTTCCAGCTTTCCTGCATTTTCTAACAAGGTACACACAGTTCAGTGCTCAGCTATCAAATATTTGATCTCCCCCCTCCCATCATTATCTCAAAACCAAAGTGTGTGCACATTCCTGAGATAACAAGTGCATTAACCAGAGATGGCAGTTCTCTCTCCTTCACAGCATGACATCTCAGATTCATGTGAAGAAGTTGTCAATGTTGGGAAGAAAGTCAACTGATGAAAAGTTTAACATTAATCAAGCTTAATTCTTTCAAGCTTGATTATGACCTCGATTTACAGTTGGAAACAACACACATGTCTCACTGGTCTTCCTTTAAATATCAACATTAAAACCCATTAAACATACTGCAACAATATTGTGTGTTTTTCTAAATTTAAATACAATAAGTTTTTGATAACACTTAGAATTCGTACAGAGATGTAATTCTTCAAAGCCCGGTACACTTCTGTTTTTTAATGGAGAGGGGTGCTGTCAAGAATGGCTCCCAATTTTCATGGCATATGCTGAACATAAGAACAAAAGAATGGCCAAACTGGGTCAGACCAAAGGTCCATCCAGCCCAATAGCCTGTCTACCGACAGTGACCAATGCCAAGTGTCCCAGAGGGAGTGAACCTCACAGGTAATGATCAAGTGATCTCTCTCCTGCCATCCATCTCCACCCTCTGACAAACAGAGGCTAGGGACACCATTCCTTACCCATCCTGGCTAATAACCATTAATGGACTTAACCTCCATTAATGTATCTAGTTCTCTTTTAAACCCTGTTATAGTCCTAGCCTTCACAACCTCCTCAGACAAGGAGTTCCACAGGTTGACTGTGCACTGTGTGAAGAACTTCCTTTTATTTGTTTTAAACCTGCTGCCCATTAATTTCATTTGGTGGCCCCTAGTTCTTATATTATGGGAACAAGTAAATAACTTTTCCTTATTCACTTTCTCCACACCACTCATGATTTTATATACCTCTATCGTATCCCCCGAGTCTCCTCTTTTCCAAGCTGAAAAGTCCTAGCCTCTTTAATCTCTCCTCATATGGGACCCGTTCCAAACCACTAATCATTTTAGTTGCCCTTCTCTGAACCTCTGAGACCACATCTGTACGCAGTATTCAAGATGTGGGCGTACCATGGATTTATATAAGGGCAATAAGATATTAATTACATTGTACATTTGCAATCCATTTTTCTAGCAAACCTACTTTGGGGAGACTGGTGTATCCCTTATAATTCTTCCTTTCAAAAATGAGAAACTGGATGTTTTCCCTAAAATAGACAGTTGTTTTAGGGACTGGGGGAGTGGGAAAGGTGACAGGGTGTTGGCTAGATCCTCAGCTAGAATAAATCAGCTGATACATATGAGCCCATTGTCTTTAATACCTGCAGCTGGTTCTGGAGGAAAATTGCTACTATACATCATGTTGGTATGGCAACTAATGTCATTCAAAGGACACAATGAAAAGCACATTGCATAAAGCACTCAGAAGCATTGATTTTTTCAGGCACAAAGTGCATTGATCAAAAATCTCTAACAATTTAATAGAATGTTTCTGGCTATCAGCCACGTTGGAAGTCACTTTCAAGCCAAGAATCAAACGGTACTATATGGTGCCCATCCTAAAAGGAAGACTGAGAGCAAGGGCAACGAAGATAAAACCTTAATCCGAGTGTGCAGATGGAATGAATCTACTGTAAAGCACACAACATAATAATGCTTTTTCTGATCTTGTTTTAGGGTTCCTCGTCAACAGCTTTTATGATGTTGCTGCCTTTAGTGTACCAGAACATGTACTGTGCATGCCATCAGCTGTGACGGATCCAACGTGAGCCACGTCATTATATCTGATTGGTATGCAGTGGAGTTTAAATGACTGCATCTCTTTACGTGAGATACAATGAGGTGCAGCAAACAAATAATAAGAACACAGTCCTGGAGGAAAATCCAGGAGATTATGGCAGAACTTTCTCTTGCAGTAGGATTTATTTTTAATAATTAGTCTTATATTTATGCAGAGGCCAGTGTCCTCTTGCATCCTCGGGTGCTTTGAACGAAGAGGCCAGATAAATGCTTGAATTTTTCTTCCTCTCACTCCCCCTACATATACTACCAGGGAGCAGAGGGGAAGCCAGCCCTTTCCCAATGCAGTCGCTAATACGCTAAAACTAGGGGCAGTCAGCACCCTGCAGTGCTTAACATGCAACCTCTGGGTCACTGTCCAGCCCTTCCCAGAAGATTCTTGGGCCTTGGGGGGCAGTGGCTCAGCTTGCTGGCCCATTCCTGATGACATAAGATATATGGTGTAGTTACTCCTGAAAACTCAGGGGGGGAACTGGCCCTGGATGCAGTGGGATAGTTTCCCTGAATACAGGCAATGCTAAACAGGCAAAACAGGTGTTCTCTAATTCTAACTGGAAAAGATTAAGATCAGGGCTCCCTCAGAACTCAAACTTCCAAGGGAATACTAGGGGGTTGCTTTGCTTCCAGTTCCTTGCAAACCAAGCTATGGTGTTCTGTTCTTGAATGCCATCATGAACTTTGAACTGGGCATAGTTCATGCAAAAACAGAAAGTGTATTCCTCAAACTTTCTTTAAAAATAAAAGTAATTTCACCCAGCACTGAAATGCAATCAACTCCAAGCTAAAACGCAGCCACACTACAGAATAATTTAGGACAGAAAGTAAATTCATTCCTGCTTTGGGCACACATTTACCTGTTCATAGAATTCATTAACAATGCCCTCTGTCCACTGCAGATGCAAATCTTTGCATTTGGCAGGCCCATTGATGTCAGCCAGTTTGATGCACATTTGGCAAACCAGCAAGCGGTCATTTTCATTAGTCCAGTCAATTCCAACATCATCATTCACCTGGAAGATACACAAAGGGGTAAAACCATTACAATAGCCCATGGTAAGAGGAAAATCTTGTCCTGTGATGTGCTAAAACATGCTCAGCTACTGAATGCAAACTACAAACCTAAATAGGTGGGTTTGCCCTGGTTTGAAATTTAAGAGTGTAGATCAAGCATGAAAAAGAAGAATAAGTGCCAATAATTAAGGTTTGAGATAGATAATTAGGAATCATATAATTATTTAGCAATTAATACTCTGGCTCTAAAGCATTAATAGCAGAAGACAGACGTACAAAATTTTCTAAGAAATGATGGCCGTATCTATATACAAAGTTGCACCAATTTAACTAGAGGTGTGTTCTAAAACCAATTTTAGTTAAACTGGTGCAAGCTTGTGTGTAGACAGACAAGGCCTACATTTCTTTTCTATTTGGGTTAAATGTGTTTGAAAGAGTTCCCCCACACAAAAAAAACAACAACAACAGCTGACACATATTATTCTGCCCCTTTTAAAACAAAAGGGTTCTCTTGTGATCTAACATGACCACAGCTATAATTTAAATAATAAAGCAGCTTTAGTCTCTCAATACAAGATCAAATAGGCAGTGGTAAGGCACAGGGAAATCAAAGGCTTCACATTTCTACCAGA
Organism: Platysternon megacephalum; assembly: GCA_003942145.1. Taxonomy (NCBI): domain Eukaryota; kingdom Metazoa; phylum Chordata; order Testudines; family Platysternidae; genus Platysternon; species Platysternon megacephalum. The sequence goes on from QXTE01000103.1 coordinate 2,071,794, forward strand.
GCGGTTTCTCTCTCCAGTATTCTAATGATGTGACTATGTATCCTACCTCCACTGTGCCAATGATATCAGCCTTCATTGTCCATTAGTTCAGTTTTCCCTAAAGCACCTTCACCCTTTCTCCCACACCACCCTTTATGCATGGGAGAAGCTCCCCATTAATATCTGTGTCATTGTCTTCATTCAAATCTCTCCTTAGAACTCACCTGTCTCAATGTCTACAAAACACTGGACAATGGAAGCTGGTATGCTAAGACCACTCCTTATGACATCATACATGACTTCCTCAGTGTTACCTGGTCTTCCCCCTACTTGTTTGTTATATCCACTTGTTGTCCATTGCACATTTTACACTGCAAGCTTTTTGGGGCAGGACTGTTACATGTATTTATGCTGCCTGCAGCCCAGCATAAATGGGCCCTGAGCTCTGACTGGGGCCTGTAGACACTTCTGCAATATAAATGAGTGATTAAATCACTAAGAATCATAGATAATTTCCTTTAAGGCAGAGAGAAATTTAGCACAGAAAGTTTTATTTGGTTAATATTTTCAGCTATTCCTCCCACTTTTTTATTGTGTAACCACTCACACTATCCAATGACCCAACATAGGGGGACAGCTGCCAACTGTCATAACAAATCTATAGTCAGTCAATAGGACATGCCACTTCAAGCCATCCATCTGATTTCCTCTTCTGAGAGAGTGCAAGTATCACCTTCACATGTGACATCTAGCGTCCACCTGCCATATAAATTTAAACCAAGTTTAATATTGAGCACCTCCAAGTTATGTCTGGCAGGGTACTAATGGGTGGCTAGCTTGCCTATTTCTCATATATATCATGTTTTGTTGCTGGATCTAGAGCTATAATACCTCTGGCTTTAACTCATCCTTTTTCTCTGGCTATTTAACCTCACAAAAATGAAAGTTTAGGACAAAGTTATCAAATCCAAGTGTCTAAATCAAGGCACCAAAATCAGTGATCTAGGCATCAAAATCAGTCCCCACTGACATTAACGGGAGTCCTTCCGTTGACTGCAGTGGGCTTTGGATTGGGCCCCATCTGACCTGATTTGCAGAGATGCTGAGAACCCACCGATCTGTCTGATTTTAGGGGGGTATGAGAGTGCTCAGCACCTCCGAAAAATCAGTTCACTTATTTAGGTACCTTACTATGGATTTAGCTGCCTAACTGAAATGTTTGGACTAGGTTCTTAACACAGTACATAATGTGTTTATTTTCAGCCATTTAAAACCTATAAAAGAGAGAGAATGGTTAAGGAGAAATGGAAAACAAAACTGATCACACGTTCATAGGTTCCAAGCTTTCTGCATGTGGTTCCTTCATCAGTGTATCCACAGAGAGAGAGGCAATGCCATGTTGCTGAGTGATGCAGCTTAATATTCAGTTAAAGTAACAAATTTCTGGTAATTTTCAATAGCTTAGATAGCTAAATGAATATTATGAAAAATTGTTCAGAACGTGTTTTTAGAAATACCTGTTACTGTTTCAGTATCACTATTCACTGAATGGAGATGTGTCTCTGTCTGTGGGGCTGCCTTTTTAGTGATCTTTCCCAGCTGGTGACCCATTTGATGTGCAGAAGGGCAAGAAGAATCCTCTTTCCCTTTAGAAAGCATTGGAAATTAGAATTTCTTATTACCTTGGCATTGAATCTGGCTACAAAATCGAAGTGTTTCTTCAGGTCAGTGGCCAAAATGGCCTCAATTACAAGGAAGCGGAAATGCTTGAATTCCACGTGATCAAGGTTGACTAAGAAGTTATATTCTGGCCTGGACATGAAAAGATTCCATGCAGCAGCTGCGTGATGGTTCTCCAAAACAGAGCGGTCGTTATACAGCACGGCCTGTGGAAACAATACACTGATTTAAGAATTAAGAATCCTCCTAGTGTCTGAAACAGAAAAACATGAAATAAGAATGACTATTGGAATAATGAAATGACTTTTGATGATGGGAGAAATAAGAGAAAGGATCAGGTCTTTAAAAAAAATTTTGCAGAGATTTTAAGGAGTGTTAATTTCTGACAGCAGTAACAGCAGTTCTATATCTGTTTCCTAGTGGTGGTTAAGACTGATTTGGAAGATCCAGCTCTTGCACTCTAGACCAGTGGTTCTCAAACTTTTGTACTGGTGACCCCTTTCATATAGCAAGCCTCTGGGTGCGACCCCTCCTTATAAATTAAAAACACATTTTTATATATTTAACATCATTATAAATGATGGAGGCAAAGCAGGGTTTGGGGTGGAGGCTGACAGCTCGCGACCCCCATCTAAAAACCTCGCGACCCCCTGAGGGGTCCCGACCCCCAGTTTGAGAATCCCTGCTCTAGACAATCTCCCATTTCTGGTTGACCCATGCTGTGATGAGTTAATCTGGTGTTTTATATTAGCCATTAATGCATGGCAGAGAGCAGATAAATTCACTATATAGCAGTGGTCAACTGGAAATAGGAGATCCTTTGGAGTGTAAGACCTGAACACGTGTGCATGTGTGTTATATATATTTTACACAAACACACAGATGCACACTTTAATATTAGCCATTAATTAATATATATTATATATAATAGTACTTCCATCACTTCACAGGGCTACAGTCTTCAAGAGCAATGGTGTTTTGTGGTTGAGGCTTCTAACTGGTTCTTTCAATCTAGTATGGTTACATAGTTCCCATCACACTAATATGTGAACTTCTAGCTCCTATATTTTATACATATATGACCTGACAGAACCTGCAACACCAAAATCCCCAGTTGGTTAAAATTCCACTGATGTTGAAGGCCCTAGCTCTGAGAAATGATGGATGCTCCATTCAGAAACTGGATTAAACAAAGCACTAGGGAATATAGGTTAGGGAATAGTCCTGCACTGGTCCAGGATTTAAAGTCACATGGTCAAATTCTGCTTGAATTTCAGCCACAATCTCTTGACTGTTTAGCATAAGGAGAGAAATACCAAATTTTCCTGAGAATAAATAGAGTTTTTATTTAGTTTTGTGGAGATGTGTCTACATATATTCAAGTACATACTTGAATATCATTTTTTTCATTACCTCCTGCGTCAAAGTAGTATTGTTATAGTCTTCTGAAGCCATCACAGTTCCTCACTGCATAGATCATATTGCAAAATTTGAGCTGCTGTGAGCAGCCCCTTCTGCCTAGCCACAGAGTAAACATGTCACCTTGGTGACACATATACCCTGTCAGATGAGATCACTCTTGAAGGGAGATTTTTGGCTGGGCAGCAGCACTTTGCCATTCCTCAAAGCTGCTGCTGCTGTTCTGGTAACAAAGCAAGTGATCAAAAGAGGGGAGGAACCAGATCCAAATAGAAACTTTGCGGACTTCAAGTGATACCAAAGTGAAATGAAATCCAACAGGGACTTTGATACTGTCCATTCATTTATTTACAACCCAGGAAGTACTGTACATTAAGAGCTATCATCTAACTTTTATTCCTGACTTTTACAACTGTTTAACCAGAACAAGTGTTTTTTTGCTGGATCTTAGGAGAATGCAGGAGGAGCTTTCCTCTCTACTAACACGGGCATAGTACCTCACCAACATCAATGGATTTCATCCTCCCAACATCCTCGTGAGGTAGAGAAGTACTATCCACATATTATAGATGGGAAACTGAGGCACAGTGAGGCCAAGTGACTTGCCTAAGGTCACATAAGAAGTCTGTGTCCCAGCTGAGAACTGAACTCAGGTTTTCTGAGTCACAGTCCAGGTCCGTAACCACTAGCTCCCAGAAATAACAATCATAAGGTCCTTTTTACAGAGTATGCTGAAGCTACACTGTGGTTTGGGATGTAAAGGATGGAAGGACGGTCTTCAGGTTAAGACAATGGACTGGGATTCAGGAAATCTGAATTTAGTTGCCAGCACTGGCACAGACTTCTTGTGTGACCTTGTGCAACTCATTTAATATCCCTTTGCATTAGTGCTGTATCTATAAATAGGAGGTAAGAATAATTCCCTACCTCACTAGAAATTAGTAAAGATAAATTCATTATTGGTTATGAGGTGCTCAAATGCTACCACGGATGAGCAATCAAAGAAATAGCTGGTGCAAAATCGGACTTCTCCTGTACACAGAAAAACATGAAAAAACAAGGTGCCTCTTAATTATACCTTTCTGTGTGTCACTACATATGAAGTCAGTATATTCACTGCACAGAAGTTAGGAGTTCCATATGAACTGATAGAAATGTAGCTTCTCTTCCTCCACATGTTTTTTTAAATCAACAAATCCATCAGTAAGTTAAATAGAAAAAATCTACTTAGCCCCAAATTAAAGAGATTCTTAGTGCTGTTGGTGCTGCTGTTGTGCATAATTTAAGTGTAACCATGCTCCACAACATATTGTAGAACAATCACAATTTGTGCAATAAGAAATACAGTAGTCAATGCTAACAATTTCATAGTTTACATCAGGCGAGTACCCGATGCAAGCCAAAAACACCCTTGACAATGAAAAGCTGTGCTAAAAAGTCTTTGGACGCTTAACAATTATGTAGACTTTAAAAACATGGCCCAAGACTTACCTGAGGTGCGCTGGTTGCAACCAAAAAGGCGTTGGTCCTTCCTGGATGATCATAATCATGCATGGCTGCAGCTACATAAAGCGCCATCAATTCTAGGGCAGGGATGTTGCCAGCTAGGCAGCCGTAACTCTCATCTGCAGGTGTGTACGTCTTCGAAAACACATATCCCATATGGCCATGAGTGATTCCACTATCAGAATCTGAGCAGAAATAGAGTCCCTTACTGAGTATTAATTACTTATTGAAAATATAGACCATGAGCCAAATTGCGTGCCTGTGTGTTACAACGCCCCCAAAAACATTTGACCAAAACCAATCATCTCAGATCGGGTCTAGTATCCCAGTGCAGAAATACTGAACTCGATGATTTCTGATATTTTGTGTATGTTCCAGCAACTCAAAAATGACTGTTACCCTAACTAGAATTGGCACAATTGGATGTTTATTTTTTTTATAATTCTGATGGATAAGATCAATGTTTATTTTTAAGCATTTTTTTTCAATTTTTAATTTAAATTTTCTCAGTTGTGCAAAATTCTGGGTTTTAAGCGTTTTCCTCCTCTTTTTATGTATGTAAATTTTGCAGGCAATAATGGGGGAGTCAGACAATAATTATTTAGTGACAGTAGATGTTTGGATTCAAAAAGTTAAATCTTTATAAAACTGATAAACACAAACTGTCAACATCACATGTCAAAATACACATAGTAAATATCCTTAAATCAAATCCTTATACGTTCTCAAGCAGCGTTTTTCCTACTTTGCCTACCTGTAATTTTGATTAATATCAATGAAAATATTTTTGCGTTAGTTTGCGTGTGTACAGTGAAATCGACGTTCACCAACATTTACCAGTAAAAATCAAACCTTCCAAGCCTAATCATAACACTGTAAATGTATGTGCAATTAATTAATTAATTCTGAGGCATTAATCAATGAACAGCCCAGCGTTTCTTAGCTAATCCATGTTTACACAGCATGGCTCTCTGTTTCCCTCCAATGGCTGGACCACATAGAGGTTTATGAGTCATTTACAGACTTTGAGCTAATAGATTTGGGTCTTTAAGCTCAGGTAGTGGAGACAGTCTGAGACTTCTGGAACAGATCACTTTCAGAGGCAGATACTGGACTAGCCAGACACCTGGCCTATTCTGCTATGGTAATTCTTATGAGTGAATGTCTTTCAAAAATGTTTTTTGTAAAACATCTTTCCACCCAAAAGATCCCAAGTGTTTATTAACAATACACACCAGCTCTGCTAACTTGCAGACACCACTGGTGTCATCACTTAAGTGGCTTGTAGAAAGAAAGGGCTTAAAAAGAACATGAAAAAGTAAGATGGTCCTACAAAGCTTACAAAAGTCTTAAATTCACATATTTTTAAGTGTAAAATACTGTGCTTCTACAATATAGTTAGGACCCTACCAAATTCATGGTGGTTCATTTTGGTAAATTTCACAGTCATAGGATTTTAAGCATCTTCAGATATTGAAATCTGAAATTTCACAGTGTTGTAACCATAGGTGTCCTGACCCAAAAGGGGATCATGGGGGAATCGCAAGGCTATTGTAGGGGAGTTGCAGTATTGCCACCCTTATTTCTGTGCTGCTGGTGGCAGCAGCACTGCCTTCAGACCTGGGTTTTCAGCCAGCAGCCGCAAAGCTTCCTGCAGCCGAGGGAGGTTCCCGGAGGTGTGTCTGACCTGTGCAGGGGAAAAGAAAGTCCCGTCCCTCCTCAGCCCAGGCTAGTAGCTGGAGCCCAGTAGGAAGCCCTGGCTAGAGCGCCTCCAACCCCACCGCTGCCCGACCCCAATGCTCAGGGATTAAAGGGGTCTTGGGACAGCAGTGTGTGTGTGTGTGTGAGAGACAGACAGACACCACGTAGCTTTCTCTGACCACAGCACCCTGGGTGGTTGCCCATGTCGTCCACCTATAAGGCCGGCCTTGCTCCCCCCTCCAAGTGACAACTCCCCCCCCGCATATCATGCCACCCTCACTTGTGTGCTGCTGCTGGTGGTGACTCTGCCTTCAGAGTGGGGCACCTGGCCAGTAGCTGCCACTCTCTGTCTGCCCAGCTCTGAAGGTAGTGTAGAAGTAAGGGTGGCAATACTGCGACACTCCTACAACAGCCAGATTTCACAGGGGAGACCAGATTTCACGGTCTGTGAGGCGTTTTTCACAGCCATGAATTTGGTAGGGCCCTAAGTATAGTTGATGGAAATCCACTGGAAAGAATTGGTCTACCACAGTTGCAACACACAAATAAATATTCTAGCACACATTAAATATCAAATATATATTGCTGAAATTGTTTGAAAGTCCTCCTTATGCAGCCTCCTCATTTGATGATTTTTCTCTAGCAAATGAAACGTACAGTATTCCACAACCCATGTCTTAAAAGAACAGTATATTAAAAAGAATACCTGAATCACTTGCTGACCCATGGTCATTAATCACAGTTGGGAGTCCTGGGATAGGCTGAGTAGTAAGGTACCAAACAGCATGTAGAACATCAGTCGCATGAATTCTGTTGTGATCTATGATACAAATCAAGGCAATCAATGACACTGTTATTAAACATGCAGATTCTTTCTATCAGAGGGCACACAGCACCATCTACTGGATACAACGGGGAACTTCTAGGGAGTTTCAGTTCAAGGAACAGCAAAAAGCCAACAGACATTACAAAGTCTGAGGACCCCTGCTTATTTTACAATTCTGTAAGTTTTCACCTTTCCTTTTACTACTAGCTTGCTACCGGAGGGGGAGCTTTTATACACCAGGCACAAAGAGGGGAAGCCATGGGGGAGAACTACTCCCCCACGCAGGAGAGAAGAGAGGGAGCTTTTAGCATAGGAATGAGAGCCCTGCTCCCTTCTACTTCCCTGGCCTTTTGTTATGCAAGTATCACCTGGTCAATACAAAGGGTAAAATACTGGCTCCTCTAAAATCAGTGGAAAGACTTCCATTCATGTCATGGTGGCCAGGATTTCTCCCAGTTTCGAACAATAAGAGCTTGTCTTCACTGCAACGATTAGCTTGAGTTATTCCACTAGCCTAGCTTGAGTGAGAGCAGCCACATCTTGAAACAACACTCGGGCTACATGGTGACTGGATTAGCATCTGACCAGCTGTGCTAACTCAAGTTGTTGCCTGTAGCTGCATCCCCACTGCATCACTAGCTTGAGCATCAGCAGCCCTTGAGCTTCAATCCATACACCCCTGACAGGCCAGCTAGCTCAAGTTTAAAGCAAAGAACCACTTAAGTTGAGCTAGAGATTTGTGTGTGGGGATGGGAGTCAGACTAAGGACAACACTAGAGTTACATCTTGAGCTAACACCACAACAAACACAAGCCCTTATATAGATTTTATTCAGCTTTGGTATCAATCTCCAACAATGCAACACATAGATAAAAGGCCCTTCAAATCCGGGGGAACTTAAATGTTATATTTCTTTGGCAAAGATAATAAAATTCTGGGACAGAGTCCTAGGAACCTGAAAAATATAGATTATATATTTCTATACAGATATATCCAGTAAACGTACCTCAATAACATCCAATATTTTCTATATAATATGTATCTCTACAGTAAATCATATAGCTATATATGGGTGTATACTTGCTTCTGAATCCATAGCTAGCTAGCATAGAAGAGCTGGGATGTCTGCTGAAAGTTATGCCAGGAGTCTGGGACCACAGGTTTAAAATCACTGTTCTATAGCATCTTTTGTGTGGAAGCATATCACAGTATGCACATCTCTAACTCAACTCTCCTGAGAGGGAGCGGGGGGGTGGGCAACCATTCCAACAATCTCCAGATAACACTGACAATACCACCAACCAATAACAAGCATGGCTAGATAGAACAGTCCCTGATACCTATAAACTCTCAAAATGGGAGCCATCTTAGTACCCGAGATTGACACAGAGTTTTCTATGAAGTAAAATAATAATAATAAAAAAACCCTAAAAGCCAAACAGACAGAAACGTGAGGGCAGAGTTCAAGAAGAGCCTCTGCACAGGAGGCAATTAGCTTAGCAGAGTTGCGTGTATTGACAAAATTGTGGGATACTCTTTTAACAATGCACAAAGCTTTGTGTACATCACATCCTGTACACCAAAAGAGGACTACTACTCTTATGCATTTAGTCAAGAGGTAGGAGACAAAATGCAGCCCTTGAAAGAAGAAATGGCTGTGGTGACTAGGGAGAGGAAAGAATGTATAAAAAATAATTACTGAACATGTCAAAAGTCAAAGACATCTGAGCAAGAGACTCTTATTTGACCTGGAGTTTTACTTACAAGGTATCTCTCGGTATCCACACTCCAAGGCATGAAAGTAATTCATGAACTCCCTCTCTGGAATTTTAAAGGCTTCAAACAGCCCCATGTCTTCAAAAAGCCTGTATGATACCTGGAAAAGGAAAACAACCACGCTGCTAAGTAGACCAAAAAAGACATCGTAAAAGCTGATCCTATAAAGTCACCTGGTCTATCCCTATTCAATATAGGATTGTTCCCTAGTGCATTTTCTCACGTGAATCATCTGGTCTAGTTAATGTGGGGAAGCTACCAGTACATCTGCTGAGACACAGTTACACAGTCAAACAAACAGGTTGTTTAGAAATTGTTCACTAAAATGTTCCTCTTCTTTGTACTCTCTGATTGTTCTAAGCAACTTTTCTCCTTCTCTGATGGTTGCCCTCTTCCGATACTTGTACCTGGTTATATTCCTTTCCAGTGACATTTAGCCAGCCTAGATATTATCATCAGTTTTAAGTGCTACAAAATGTGCTAGGTGCCTCACAAAAAAACATAATAAAGCACAAAGACACGGAGGAGATTTACAAAGACTGATCGGAATTAGCATCTCTGCAAATCTCCCCCATATATCCTGTCCCAAAGAGTATGCAATGACAATTGTTCTGCTCTTTGCCTAATCATTTAAAAAGATAAAGGGAGAGGAAAAGAAGAAGCCAAGGGTGTCAAATAAAAAGTCAGTCTAATAAATCATGTCACTTTTTTTTTTAAACCTTGCAGGTGAAATGACAGAAGTGAGTTTTCAGGAGGGATATGACTGAAGGGAAGGAATTTTCAGTAGGGAAGACATCCAGAGAGCATTCTTACAGAGAATTTTAGAAGAGGAGTCAAGCAGGGTATTCAAGCTGGTAGCAGTGGTGGAATGAAGAAGTTGATGGGGGAATATAATAGGAGACCAGGTCAGCGAGGCAGACAGCAGCTATCATATGATGTAGGGGCTTGAAAGCAACAACAAATTTCAACTTTATGCAAAGTGCAATGGGACCTAATGAAATGACTATGTTAAGTTCTTCCAATTTTCCTTTTGAAATTAGCCTCTCCAGCACTTCATTAATTGTTCTTGTCATGAGGTGCCCAGAACCAAATACAGCATTCTTTGTGTGGTCTCACCAGAGCTGTATCAAGGAGAGACCACTGTCTCCCAGTTCCACCATATACTACACTCTGCATATGAAGTTCCAAAATCATACTGGCCTTTGTTTCAACATAGCACAACTGAACCTAAATTAAGCTGCTGTCTATCAACTGCTGCGTATTTCAGCATATCATGTGTATGAACTGGGATCCATAATCTACACTGATTGGTGTACCCAAGTTTTAACAAACTGAAACTCTGAATATCTGGCCTTCCCATTGAACTCAGTGCTGCCAGCCATGAGTCTGTCCCAAACCCTTGGGAGGGGGCTGGGCATCCACTAGGGGTGCTTCCTCTAGCTTCTCCTGCCCAATTTGCCCCACACCCAGGGCCCAACATAGCTGGTAACTCATCCACCTGCAGCAGGTGATGCCTTGCAAGGGCAGCTAATGGCTCTTGTCTCAGACCTTCCCAGAGGTATTGAACACGGAGTGACAAGCACCCTGCATGTGACCTCAGTGGTGTGCTGAATATCTGGCCTTTGTAGAGAATTACAATTATTTTAAAGTAACTGATATGGATTTATAATCTGAGCTATCTTCAAGTTTTTTACTAGGAATTTCTTATCAAGCAGAATTTCTGCGTGAACTAATTCTGAACGATTCTAGCAAAAATGAGAAAGGATGACCAGTCGAAGGGTGCAGCGGAGAGTGCACAAATGTAGTTTCTGACTCCACACACAAGGGATCTCTCTGTTATCAAGTGTCTGCCACTTGTGCTTCTGGTGGTAGCACCTCTGCACTGACCGGCTGCTACTTGAATGATATAGGGTGCCAACAGTACCATGTTCAATATTAGTACCCAGAAAGGTGGTGGTAATGCTGGTCAGTGTCGGCGTGGCGATGCCAATGAAAGCCAAAGCCACAGAAGCTGCTAGCAATACTGCTGTAAAGGACACATCAGAGCTGCTTGAAATAGAACTATTCCAGTGCAGAGACCAGTACTTTAAGTATTGGACTATCCCTCTTAGAACTCAGAGTCCGAACAAGACAAAAATATATAGCAGAACCATCAAAAGAGGGATAAAAGTCTTTCTTCAGTTATAGGATATTTAAAAACCTGAGGACACCAAATATGGAAAAGAGCGCTCCTAGAGAAATTCTTAGCCATTTCTGTAGCTTGAGCTTCAACGGCAACTGGAGATTGGTAATGGAAAATCCCAATGCATCTCAGTTCTGGAGGCTAACTGTAGGCAGTAGGAGTGTGGGTGATGTGATGGGCTCAGGGCAAGTGTTAGTGCAAGAGTTCCAGGCGCCTGTCAGGATTAGGCATGTCTGCCCTGAACAGAAAACAGGCTTCTTAAAATCTCTGATTGCCACTGGGGACAGGAAGAGAAAGGCGAAAAAAGAGATTACTCTTCTCTACATTGCGGAAGGAATGAACCCCCCATTCTCTAACCAGACAACATAAGAAAGTAACACTAAGAAGCTAGTCTGGTGATAGGTCATTTACTATTCAACCCCCTCTTTACCTATATTGCTCTCTCTCACCTTTCTGTATGTTTTACTGTTCTCTAGTTCCCTACCCTATCGATCGCTCCCTCGTTTTCTTCTACCTACCCCATACCTAATGCCTCCTTACTTTTATTTCCTTCAACATCTTCCTCCTCTGTGGTGCAGCCATAAGAAAGAGAATGGAAATGGAAAGAGGATGACATTTTACATGTATTCTCTGGGTAAAAATTTCAACAGCACCTAAGTGATTTAGGAACCTGATTCTCTTTTCAAAAGTGACTTCGGTACATAAGAGCCTTAGGCCCATTCACTTGCACTTTTGAAAATTTTACCCTGTGCATTTAATCGTTCAGGAAACCCAAGTGCTTTACAAAAAAATTACCCAAATCCCATGAGGCTTATGTACGCAGAAAAGGCCCCAGAGCATCTTAAATATAATAAGCTGCAGTGGGGTCAGCAGCACACGAAAACTGACACAGGAGGTTTCTCCAGCCCTGTGTGTGCTCCAAAGAAATGACTCAGGACCTGTGTTCCCGCTAAGCTGTGCGGGCACCCAGGAATGATTCAAGTGCCGCGCACTTGATTACACTGGTCTACAATTTTTGAGAAGTCGCCTGCTTCAGAGATAAAATGTGATATTTATTATGTATTTTGATGTGCTGAATTCAAATATGACAATTAAAACAACTGATTGGCTACTGTTTCTAAGATATTTAAGTTTTTACATTTTATGTCTATGTATATTGTGTAGATAGTAGAGTTTTAATCATAAATTGTAAACCTAGGTCTTTTCATGTGTTTATGGTTGCTTTACATGATAATATTTCACCTGTCCTGTTTATGTAACACTTTAAAAATCAGCAAAAGGGTTATATAAATAAAATTTATTATGAAACAAAAGGCAAAAAACTATTATGTACATAGTTTAGTCCTATTCAGTGTCTACTCGGCGCTTCTTGGCTTGTCTCTTGTATTCATTAAATGGAGCATCTCTTGTCACTGTCCAGCAATAGTCTGCAAGCATTGATGGGCTCCATTTGCCCTGATAGCGTTTCTCCATTGTTGCAATGTCCTGGTGAAATCGCTCGCCGTGCTCGTCGCTCACTGCTCCGCAGTTCGGTGGAAAAAAATCTAGATGAGAGTGCAAAAAATGTATCTTTAGTGACATGTTGCAACCAAGGCTTTTGTATGCCTTGAGGAGGTTTTCCACCAACAACCTGTAGTTGTGTGCCTTGTTGTTTCCGAGAAAATTTATTGCCACTAACTGGAAGGCTTTCCATGCCGTCTTTTCCTTGCCACGCAGTGCATGGTCAAATGCATCATCTCGAAGAAGTTCACGAATCTGAGGACCAACAAAGACACCTTCCTTTATCTTAGCTTCACTTAACCTTGGAAATTTTCCACGGAGGTACTTGAAAGCTGCTTGTGTTTTGTCAATGGCCTTGACAAAGTTCTTCATCAGACCCAGCTTGATGTGTAAGGGTGGTAACAAAATCTTCCTTGATTCAACAAGTGGTGGATGCTGAACACTTTTCCTCCCAGGCTCCAATGACTGTCGGAGTGGCCAATCTTTCTTGATGTAGTGGGAATCTCTTGCACGACTATCCCATTCGCAGAGAAAACAGCAGTACTTTGTGTATCCAGCCTGCAGACCAAGCAAGAGAGCAACAACCTTCAAATCGCCACAAAGCTGCCACTGATGTTGGTCATAGTTTATGCACCTCAAAAGTTGTTTCATGTTGTCATAGGTTTCCTTCATATGGACTGCATGACCAACTGGAATTGATGGCAAAACATTGCCATTATGCAGTAAAACAGCTTTAAGACTCGTCTTCGATGAATCAATGAACAGTCTCCACTCATCTGGATCGTGAACGATGTTGAGGGCTGCCATCACACCATCGATGTTGTTGCAGGCTACAAGATCACCTTCCATGAAGAAGAATGGGACAAGATCCTTTTGACGGTCACGGAACATGGAAACCCTAACATCACCTGCCAGGAGATTCCACTGCTGTAGTCTGGAGCCCAACAGCTCTGCCTTACTCTTGGGTAGTTCCAAATCCCTGACAAGGTCATTCAGTTCACCTTGTGTTATGAGGTGTGGTTCAGAGGAGGAGGATGGGAGAAAATGTGGGTCCTGTGACATTGATGGTTCAGGACCAGAAGTTTCATCCTCTTCCTCTTCCTCGTCTGACTCAAGTGAGAATGATTCTGGTGCATCAGGAACCGGCAGTCCTTCTCCGTGGGGTACTGGGCGTATAGCTGATGGAATGTTTGGATAATGCACAGTCCACTTTTTCTTCTTTGACACACCTTTCCCAACTGGAGGCACCATGCAGAAGTAACAATTGCTGGTATGATCTGTTGGCTCTCTCCAAATCATTGGCACTGCAAAAGGCATAGATTTCCTTTTCCTGTTCAACCACTGGCGAAGATTTGTTGCACAAGTGTTGCAGCATATGTGTGGGGCCCACCTCTTGTCCTGATCTCCAATTTTGCAGCCAAAATAAAGGTGATAGGCTTTCTTAACCATAGTGGTTATACTGCGCTTTTGTGATGCAAAAGTCACTTCACCACAAACATAGCAGAAGTTATCTGCACTGTTCACACAAGTACGAGGCATCTCTGCTCACTTTGGCTAAACAGAAATGTGTCCCTTTGCAAAATCAAACACTGACAAATAAGAGAGCACGACACTGTATGTTTTCTAGAGCTGATATAGGGCAATTTGTTCAGCAGAGTGATGTAAGCTTCGTTATGATTGCATTATCCATGACTTCTAGGAATAACATGATGCAATTCATATCCTGTATGACGCAATACCAGCTTCAGATTGCATCATTCATTGTTTTGCCTAAAAAGCAAGTACTGTCCAAACCCAGTCATAGATTTATTCATAGATCCAGTCAAAGATGTATTTTAGTCATTTCTGGTTTAAATTGAGATCCCTTCCCTTTATAACTCACTTATCCTCCGCCATTCCCAAGTCAAGGGTCGTATATACTGACCCAATAGCATATCTTGAAAACTAGAGCCAATCAACAATTTTAAGCATCATTTTCGTTCTCAGTGACCCAGTATTAGTAAAGTTTGACTACATTTATTTCAGAAGCATTTTGGCTGTAGAGTTAGCAGAGCCGTGCACATCCGGCAGCGTATGTTCAGGTGCCCCTCCTGCCGCTACTTTGCAGCCACATTGCTCCTGCAGCTGCTCCCAGGACCCTCCCGCTGGCTGTGCAGAATGGGGTGTGTGTGTGTGTGAGGGGAGTGCTAATGTCAGGGTGTCCCCCCCCACCCCTGTACCCCATCTCCCAGGAGAGAGCTGCTGCGGTCTGAACGAGCCTTCCGGGTGGTGAGTGAGTGCCTTAAAGAGACAGTACATGGTCTCTCAGAGACTTCCCCAGCAGCCAGCTCACACAATCTCTCTCTCTCTCACACACACACACACAGTCAGTCACTCACTCTGTCTCTCCTCCTGCCCCCTACCATAGGCGCTGACTCTGTGGAAGCTCCAGGGCTGGAGCACCCAAGGGGAAAAATTGGTGCGTGCTCAGCACCCACCGGCAGCTCCCCACCTGCCCTCCCTCCCACCCAGCTCACCTCCGCCCCGCCTCCTCCCCTGAGCGCACCGCATGCCTGCTTTTCCCCCCTAGCTCCCAGCGCTTGCGCCACGAAACAGCTGTTTCACGTGGCTGGGAGGGAGGGGGGAGGAGGGGGAACGTGGCGCACTCGGGGAAGAGGCGGGGCCGGGGCGGGGATTTGGGGAAGGGGTCCAATAGGAGCAGGGAGGGGGCGGAGTTGGGGTGGGGACTTTGGGGAAGGAGTTGGAATGGGGGCGGGGCAGGGAAAGGGTGGAGTCGGGGCGGGGGGGTGCGAGCACCCACTGGCACCGGGGAAAGTTGGTGCCTATGCCCTCCCCCCCACCGCCCATGTACCCTATCTCCGCAGAGGTAGGGTACTCAGGAGCAGGAGAGCTTTCAGTGAGTGCCTTAAAGAGACAGCACATGGCATCTCAGAAACTTCACCAGCAGCCACACACACATACACACACTCTTTCACACTCACCTCCCAACACATACTTGTATTATTGTTGTTGTTACTTCTTCGTACTTCCTTCAATGCAAATATATTCTCTATAATTTTATTCTTTCAAAGTGTGTTATTTTAACTTTTTGACTGGTCTATGCATTTCATAATTTTTATTTCTCTCTTACACTTAAATCTAATTATTTGAGTAGTGAGTTCTAAAATGCCTAACCTGTCCTGGCTGGAGTAATTATCCCTATGGTAACTTTTTAAAAATACATATTAATATATATTAATACCAAGCTGGGAGGCGTTGCAAGTGCTTTGGAGGATAGGATTGAAATTCAAAATGATCTGGACAAACTGGAGAAATGGTCTGAAGCAAATAGGATGAAATTCAATATGGACAAATGCAAAGTACTCCATTTAGGAAGGAACAATCAGTTGCACACATACAAAATGGGAAATGACTGCCTAGGAAGGAGTACTGCAGAAAGGGATCTGCGGGTCATAGTGGACCACAAGCTAAATATGAGTCAACAGTGTAATGCTGTTGGGAAAAAAAGCAAATATCATTCTGGGATGTATTAACAGGAGAGTTGTAAGCAAGAGAAGTAATTCTTCTGCTCTACTCTGCTCTGATTAGGCCTCAACTGGAGTATTGTGTCCAGTTCTGGGCACCACATTTCAGGAAGAATGTGGACAAACGAGAGAGTCCAGAGAAGAGCAACAAAATGATTAAAGGTCTAGAAAACAGGATCTATGAGGGCAGATTGAAAAAACTGGGTTTGTTTAGTCTGGAAAAGAGAAGACTGAGAGGGGACATGATAAGAGATTTCAAGTATGTAAAAGGTTGTTACAAGGAGGAGGAAGAAAAATTGTTTTTCTTACCCTCTGACAAGAAGCAATGGGCTTAAATTGCAGCAAGGGAGGTTTAGGTTGGACATTAGGAAAAACTTCCTAACTATCAGGGTGGTTAAGCACTGGAATAAATTACCTACGGATGTTGTGGAATCTCCATCATTGGAGATTTTTTAAGAGCAGGTTAGACACACACCTGCCAGGAATAGTTTAGATAATTAGTCCTGCCACGAGTGCAGGGGACTGGACTAGATGACCTCTCTTAGTCCCTTCCGGCTCTATGATTCTATATCTAGGTTTTTTGTTTCTACTGGTGGTGCACATCTGTGCCTTACCTTGGTGCACATAAAATTTATTCTGCACATGGATGGAAAAAATTAGAGCGAACATTGCTCAGGACAGGCATCTGCAGTTCTCTAAAGAGAGGAGGATTATGGTTAGGCCAGATGCATAGCCAGTCGGTCTATACATTGCATAAATCAGCTAGGCAAAACCCTATAAAGGGGAGCAACAGGCTACCTCCACCTATGCCCTATGGTATGCAGTGTTGGTGTAGCCCTGTTGGTCCCAAGCTATTAGAGGGACAATGTGGCTGAGGTAATATCTTTTATTTGGACCAACTTCTGTTGATGAGAGGCAAGCTTTTGAGCTACACAGAGCTCTTCTTCAGGTCTGGGAATTGTGCTAACTACTTATGCTAAAGTATCTGTTCAACCTTGAATTTAACTGTGACACTCTTAGTACCTTTCCCAGACCTGAAGAAGAGCTCTGTGTAGCTCAGAAGTTTGTCTCTCTCACCAACAGAAGTTGGTCCAATAAAAGATATTACCTCACCCACATTGTCTCTTCGTGCCCTATGGTAGCAGCCAGAACTGAACTGTGCAGGCAGCTTGGCCCAGGATTTCCAAACACAGCATGGAACTCAATTTGCCTCTCTTGGATCATGGCTGAGATGACCCAGCCAGGATTCAAACTTGCAGCTATGAGGAAACGAGGTATTTCAAACCTTAGTCTTAGATCACTGAGCCATGGAAGGTGAGAGGAAGAAAAAACAGGAAAGAAAAGACTAATTGCTACTGTCTATCTAGTTCATTGTACAGGAACTCCTCACTTAAAGTCGTCCTGGTTAATGTTGTTTCGATGTTAAGTTGCTGATCAATTAGGGAACATGCTCGTTTAAAGTTGTGCAATGCTCCCTTCTAACGTTGTTTGGCAGCCGCCTGCTTTGTCCACTGCTTGCAGGAAGAGCAGCCCCTTGCAGCTAGCTGGTGGGTGGTTGGAACCAGGGTGGACCCCCAGCCCGACTATCAGCTCCCCCATCAGCTCCCCAGTCCCCTAAGTACCCTGTGCAGCAGCTGTCCCTCCCCCCACTGCCATGTGCTGCTCCTGCCCTCTGCCTTGGAGCTGCTCCCAGAGACTCCTGCTTGCTGTACGGGGGGAGGGGGACAAAGGGGGGCTAATGTCAGGGTGTCTCCCCCTCCCCCCTGCTCCTGCACCCCGCTTACCCCATCTTCCATATAATAGGGGGGACACACGACGGATGGAGGGAGCTTCTAGGCCAGGGGTCAGCAACCTTTCAGAAGTGGTGTGCCGAATCTTCATTTATTCACTTTAATTTTAGGTTTCGCGTGCCAGTAATACATTTTAATGTTTTTAGAAGATCTCTTTCTATAAGTCTATAATATAGAACTAAACTATTGTTGTATGTAAAGTAAATAAGGTTTTTAAAATGTTTAAGAAACTTCATTTAAAATTACATTAAAATGCAGAGCCCCCCGGACCGGTGGCCAGGACCCGGGCAGTGTGAGTGCCACTGAAAATCAGCTCGCGTGCCATCTTCAGCACACGTGCCCTGTTCTAGGCAGTAGCTGCGGGTCTCAGGTCTCAGCAAGCTGATTTAATTAACAAGGCACTGTACTTAAGCCTGGGGTCAGCTACTTAAAGGGGAAATACATATTTTTTTTCTCTCACACACAGGGTGTGTATCTCTGTCTGCCCTCCCTCCTTTCCTGCTGCCTTGTAGAGTGTTGTGAGTTAACCCTTGAGGGCTCAGTCAATTGCTAGTTCATTTAGCAGTAAGGCATTCCCTGGGAAATATCCCACCCTCTGACTCATCCACCTCAACCAAACTTCACAATCATCATCACCACTGTGTACCAGTATTAAATTGTTTGTTTAAAACTTATACTCTGTGTGTGTGTGTGTGTGTGTATAGTCTTTTGTCTGGTAAAAACAATTTCCCTGGAACCTAACCCCCTCATTTACATTAATTCTTATGGGGAAATTGGATTCGCTTAACATTGTTTCGCTCAAAGTCGCATTTTTCAGGAACATAACTACAATGTTAAGTGAGGAGTTACTGTATCTTATTGCCCTGGAACATACCTCTGTGGGAAAAGAGGAATGGTAGAATATTATTCTGCAGATTTTAATCTTATTGATTCATACAACTGCTAGGCAGGTATTTTTACAAACTGCATGCCTTATAAGGAGGTTATTTTTTCCCCTCTGAATTTCCAGCATTGATTTAGGTCAGAGGGGAAAGGTTTCAAAATAATTCTGAAGAAGTTGACTGGACTGGCAAGAGGTGGAAGTGAATGGTATCCAGTTCCCAACAGCTTATTTGGAGAGAAATGGTCTGCTCTTCCAGGCACCAAGAAGGATAAGCAGCCAAGCAAGGCATTCAGACACAAGAAAGAATGAAAGAACGAGGCAAAGGGACATTTATTTCCTGGTACTTATAGCTTCTTGGGCATCAGAAAATCTGGATACTTTGACAAAGTAAGTATTGCTGTTTTAGTTGTTATGTACTCTTTATTATAAACTTATTTTTGACTTTTTTCCTCCCATGGCAAATGTTGCCATATCTCAGGAGTATACAGCACCTGATGGACAATCACACCCTGGCTTACTAAGCAACACCTTCTCCTTTCTTCCTATCTTCTGCTTGTGTTTGGGGTTTAGGGGCAGTTCATCAAGCTGAAGATCAGGTCAGATTCTTATGGTTTGGCTTAGCGCTATGGATCACACATGATCATAACCATTGGTCCCTACTGCATATGGCTTCCCAGTTAGAAAACAGCTGTATGTGCCATACTGCCAACGTGCTCAGTACACTTTTTATTCTTAGGAATAAATAAATTTCAACACATGCCCTTTTTTTGGCAAGTGGTGTTACTTCCCTCTCCCCTCCCTTCTGCCTCCCCCCCCCCCCGTCTATGAAAAACTTAGTGCTTAAATGCATAATTTATAAATCTAATGCTCCTGGTATCTGTTAAAACAAAAAAAAAATGCTTCCAGTGAAATGATTTTTAATGGACATTTCTTTCAAAGGGGGAACTCATTATTCACATGTTACTCAGTATAACCATCTTCTATGTATTACTTATTACAGGCACATGGATAGTGCCCACCACAACAGTAGCTGTGCATGCTGTGTACAGCTACATAGAACCTAGAAGCCTAGGTTCCCATCAGCATCAAGACAAAATAAATCAGAGACAAGAAGATACGGGAAACCGAACAAGTACTTATGCAAAAATTTGGCCAACCAGGCAGGTGCTACAATGCTTTCTGAATATAGTCATGTTCAGGGTTTCTGGCAGTAATGAATTCCACAGATTAGAGCCTGCCACTAATAATGCCCTGACTCCAAACCCCCAATGTTTCCATTCACGGGTGATTTTTAATTTTCATTCAAAAGCCATCTTATGATGAACAACATTCCTCATGAAGAGACTTCCCATGCCATTCTTTTTATAGGGCTGTTTAATTTCTTTGTGCAGAAATATACAGATGATGATGATGTGACCAATAGCCCCCAGCCTCAGCTAGCTGTGAAACACTTCTCATGGGCCTTATTTACAGGTACAGAAACACAGAATCAGAACCTTGACACTGTATCTTTTCCTAGAATCTGAGCCCTGATCCATCATTTTAATCCACTTGCAGTTTGGTAATGGTCAGAGGAGAGATGCTTCCACTTCAAGCTATACATTTTTTTCCAAGCTCACCTATTCCACCTTCCTTTCTAAAGCAAACTGGTTTCTTCCCTACAGGAATTACGATTAGAAGAGCAATAAGCATAAATTAAGGCACTATGTAGCTCCGTGGCTTGTTGTGAAGCTGCAATTTCAATTGGAGAGTTTGGCTGTTCCATTCTGAAGTGAGATTTTTTTCTGTGAAGGTCTTTCTATCCCTTTGTTTACAGGTTTGCCTGTGCTGCATTTAAGTGCTTTCCATTGTACTTAGCAAGAATGCTTTTATCGTCAGAGTTGTGTGGGGTCTTTTTTATATAGTGGCTAAATCAATTTAACATTCCACAAATAAGAAAAAGACATCTCAAGTAGCCTTAAAAATGCTAGGCCAGCATTTGCTTTCTAAGCCGAACACCCGCCTGGGGGAACATGTCAACTCCTCTTTGTTCCACCTCATAAATTTTGGATTGTGGGGCATGCATAGTTAATTCCTCTTGTTAATTTTCTTTCTATCTATTTTTTGTTTAAAAGATAAGACTATTTAATTGTGGAAAGCAGAGAATAAATCACTGATGCGTTTATTTGCCTTTGTTCATTCCACTTTAAAGACATACTGTGATATAAATTACACATCAGAAAGCCAACCTGTTCCCCGGTTTTAAAAAAAATAGCTCATTTCATTCAGTCACCTTGCTTCCTTATTAGTGGGGGACATCTTCATTTTTAAACCCAAATTTAATCTTGTGCCACTCTGATCTTGGGTCATCCCATTTACATTAATGTCAATGTAAATTATTGATATCAGAAATGTTGAAGCCTGAAGTTGAGGATACAACTGTTGTTTATACTAAATAAATTAATCCCAAGTTTTTGAAGCACCTCAGATTGATTTTTTCATATCCCTCATTTTGCATCTTTGCCCCTCACCATGCCCCACTATTTGGGCTTTGGCAGGTGACAATTCACTCATGGTGTGGACAGTGATGACATCTTCAAGCAGGTTTTCTGAACACTCAAGGTCTGCGGGTAGAAGCAGAAGGGGGAAAAACAAAAATGGCAGTGGTGGAGGGTAGTGATTACTGAGAAGTGGGGACAACAGGGGAAAACAGCTGGGGGAAGTGTGTCATTTCACACTCTCTCTGATAAGAAGTGCTATACAAATACATATGCATAACCAAAAGATTTTGTTTAGATCCCAGTTGTTGGGTGTTTCATAGAGAAAATGTTTACGTATAAACAGACAGAAAAATAGCAATAATATATAGTGAAAAGCAAGAGTGCCTATGTATTGGCCTTATTGTTTTTGTAACACATACCAAAAAGATATAGAATCAAAATTCTACTCCCTATATTCTGTCAATTGTAGGACTGTCTAAATGATCACCAATACACAGCATAGGCTTTCCTCTTGCCCTAGAAAGAACCCGGAATATTGGCAAGCTGGTTTTGCACAGCTGTTACATGCTGAAGTACAGGCTGGGGTTGCTGACAAGGAAATAGCTCACAGAGTAAATCCTAATGTCACTCTGAATTTAATCAATCATCTTTCCTGGTTGGCTTTTGAATTAGCTGTATGCAGCTGAATAATCATCAACAACCAAGGGACCAGGACTTGATTTAGCATTAATTGGCGTTTGTTACACTCAGGGCTGGTTAGCACCTTAACCTCTGCGTGTATAATGTGAGACAGTTAAACTTGATTAACACATTCACTGCTTTCCAGTAGCCTCCCGCACATACTACTTTGTAAAGAGATACTCTATCAGTCAAAACCCAATTTGTTTTTGGGTTTGTGTCCTGAATATACATTATACACTTCCCCTGTTGACTAAACCGTTATCCCACCACAAGAGAAAATGGCCAGTTTGTCTCTGTGCCATCAAGAGATGAACGACAGAGAAGAAAGCCTGGCCAAGGAAGTGTTGATGATTATAGGGGTATCAATTGTACTGTGTAAATAAAGGTTGTGTCAGCACCTTCATTCTACTTGGAGGAACAAATGAAAAGTTGGCAGTTAAAAAGGAACCTTAGCAGGTTATCACCACCTGATTCAGATCTTTATTAGGTGGAGTAGAAGTATTTATTGCTAACATGTTGACTCTTTAAAAGTGAGGTATGGGGCAAGACAGTAGGACCAGATTTTTTCCATGAATCTTGGTCTCATGTATGGCTTGACTAGGATTTGCAATGGAAGAGAAGACCATACCTACTCTTTTGGGTCAGCTGTCTCTTTGTGGCCCATGTGATAGACTCAATGCAAAATCCCACAAGACAGCAACCTGAAGACGGTGGCAGCAGCAGCAGCTTTTTGAGTCATAGTTGAAGGTACAGTGGGCCAATATGCATTTACAATTCTTTTAAGAGACAAGATTGGGGGAGAAGGAAGTAGAAGGAGACCTTTTAATGGTAATGGATTTGTGGAATTAGCTCAGCTGCTGCTATCATGGAACTTTATGGCAGGATTTCCCAGTTCCTATGCTGCTGTAACTTACAGGGCCCATCACATTTTTAAAGCTCTATTTTAGTCTGTATCAGTCTATGTACACACAGTATACTGGGACTGCACGTCCAACCTGCCTGTACAAAACATGCTTCTTACCTGGCTGAGGATCCGACCGCATTTCTTTCCTATTTTTTCCACCAAATCAAAGACCGGGAAGTTCCAATTGTTTAGCTGATCCATAAAGGAGTCCAAGTTGTCCATGACAAGAGGCTCTGGGGCAAGGATAGGTTTGTCCTGCACCAAGAATTAGAAGAGAGAATTCTGATAGATCACAGACTTATGAAAAGTCAAACTAGAGAGGTAAAAGCGCTATAAATCTAGGGCCAAAATTAACCACAGGCATAAGCAGGTGCCATCTCATTGAATACAATGGAGTTACACTTGCTTCCACCATATCTTAATTTAGCCCTTCCACTTTATAATTTTTGTTAAGCTGGAATTGATAGGTAATCCTGGAAATGAAAGATCAGTGTCTGATTATTACAGCTGCAGAGAGGTCATTCACTTTTATTGTAAAACTTGCATTGGGCAGAAGAAAACATATTCATTTGTTACTTCCATATTGTGGACTGTTAGAGACTAACAACAGGATTCAGGCAACAAATTCCAAGCTAGTCTTACAGTGAATAGAAATGTGTAAGTAACATATTCAGAGATAATAAAATAAGAACCCCTCCCTTGTTCCACTCAGAGAGACACACTGAAAAGAAACCTTTTTTGAAATCTGAAAGAAGTCTCACCCTTTCCCTGCCTCCTACTCTTTACTCTCCCACAGCTCTTCATTTTCAAGTAATGACCGGAAGTGGAAACAAAAGAACCAAAAAACCTCCAGAAAAATCTCTTCTCTTGGCATATCCAGTTCTGACCAGAAGCAGAGATTGCTAGAAATGTTGTTCTAGTGAGAGTTTTTTAGTCTAATTGCACAGATTTAAGGGGCTTTAAAATTTTGATTAAACATTAAAACATTTGCTTGCTCGTTTGAACCAAACTTACAACTCACTACAGTGGTCCTATGAAACATCAGCATATACCAACACTAGTCTCAGAGTATATGAGGTACAAATGTCTTTCCCTATATTTAGTACAGGAAATAACTATAATAATTGTGTAGTACCCTTTGGCAAATGTTAATTTTTTAATGGTGACCACTGTATATGCTAAACAAGGTTACAAGGTTTACTAGGCCATTAAAGTGTGTACATGGCTAATCAGAAAGACTGTACACATTGTACTAGTAACATACACAAGATTATTTCCATACCTGACAAGCAAAATTTTCAAAAATGTGTGCTTAAAGCTAGAATCCTAAATCCATATTTAGGTATCAAAATAGGTGGCTTAATTTTCAAAAATGCTAAGCACTCAACAGCTCCCACTGATTTGAATGGGTGCTTAGTGCTTTAGAAAATCAGATCACCTATTAAAAGATACATAAATGTGGACATGACCCTAATTTATGCAATTATTTTTGAAACTCTTGTTCAGGGTCTTTAGACTGCATCATTCTTTTCCCAATGTCTTGAGGTGTATTCGAATAAAGTATGAAAGCATTATTTAAAGCAATTGTGAACTACCTCGGGTGGTATTAAAGGGTGCAACATGATAGTCTCAGGCGCGTACGTTCTGCAGACAGATCCCTTCCGCATCTGTTCTTTAGAGCAATCCGTCTCATCGTCATTTTGTACAATATCGCTGCTGTCACTGTTGTTGGTTTCATAGTCAGAGGTGGCTTGAGCTGGATCATCTACAATGCAAATTGGACTGTTTGGAGAACTGTAAGACCCTACTAAAAGGCATTCTCTCTGACCATCTGAGTAATACCAACATGATCTCTGACTCACATACATACGTGCTGCTTGGCTAGAGCTGAAATCTGACAGTCTATTCAACTGCACTGAAAGAGGTACCCCTGCAGGGTCTGAAAACTGGGACCACAGAATGAAGAATGAGGAAAGTCTGAGGACTAATATTAGGATGGGCCAAATTAGGTGACAGAGTGAGACCACATTTATTGCATATTTTTAACCCTCTAAAACTGAGTTAATGCAGAGGTTATTCAGATTCCTCTTTATAAATACTTTGTGCCCTACATTGTATATTTTTAATATACAAAATTAGTTTTACAGTATATGGACTAAGTGCTGCCCTGGGATGAATACAGCTCTCCCTAAGTTACTGAAAACCCCAAGCACGTACATCTGAAGGCTGAATTTAGCTTCGTGACTAGATATAAATATACAGATATTCTACTTCTTAGATCCTGAGCAAGAATTACAGTTCGAGTGTAAATTACACGGAGAAATGAAGCTGACAGAAAGAACAGCTGCTGATAGAAAAGTCTGCAATGGAAGAAAGTATTAAAATTTTAGAAATAATTTTTTTCTGGATAGAAAAAAAGTAATAGGATTTCCAAAAGCCTATTTTATCCCAACTCTTGTAAAAATAAAAAGTGATAGAATAAAATACTGCTGTGTTGTCTGTATCCTTCAAAACAACATTACCACGTACAATGATGTGATAAACAGCCTGAAAAGCAACTTCCAGGGTCTATATGTTATTGAATCATTTACACTTAAAATTAGCGAGTAAATACTCACACAATAAACGCTACATAATGTGCAGCTTCTGGATATCTAATATGGAGAGGGAATCAACATACAATTACCTTACCGAGGCATTAACTTTTGCTATATTCATAGGTTTCAAGCCCAGAAGGGACCTTTGTGATCATCTAGTCCAGTGGTTCTCAAACTTTTGTACTGGTGAACCCTTTCACATAGCAAGCCCCTTATAAATTAAAAACCCTTTTTTATATATTTAACACCATTATAAATGCTGGAGGCAAAGCAGGATTTGGGGTGGAGGCTGACAGCTCACAACCCCCCCGTAATAAACTTGCGACCCCCTGAGGGGTCCCGACCCCCAGTTTGAGAACCCTTGATCTAGTCTGACCTCCTGTATAACACAGGCCATAGAACTTCCCCAAAGTATTCCTAGAATAGATCTTGTAGAAAAATACCCACTCTTGATTTAAAAATTGTCAGTGATGTAGAATCCACCACAACCCTAGATAAATGGTTCCAACGGTTAATTACTCTCACTGTTATAAAATTGTGGAGGCTGCGTGTCTAGCTCCCAGGCCAGACACATGCCTGTACCCATCCCTAACTCACCTCTACACTTCACACTCCTTTCAGCAGCATGTACAGTACATAGACTATATGCCCCCCTAGATGGGCATAAATAGCAGTGTAGACAATAAGACATTGCTTAGGTGAGTAGAATAAAGACATGCCTGAACCCTGTGGTATATATACCTGGGTATGTACCCAACAAGACCCTCTACATGCCCAAGCAGTGCCTCTCACATCTACACTGCTACTTCAGAAGTGAAATGCTCCTGCAGCGGGGGAAGGCTCTGGCAGCTCCCTGTTTCTGAAGCATTTTCCCGCTGCAGGAGCCTTTCCCTGCCACATGGAAATACTCCAGCAGCAGGAAAAGGCTCTGGCAGTTCCCTGCTACTGAGCCTTTTCCACGCTGCTTCCTCTCTGCCAGAGCCTTTCCTTGCCACAGTGAAAGGCTGTAGCAGGGGAGAGCTGTCAGAGCCTTTCCCCACTGCCTCCCTCCTGCCAGAGCCTTTCACTGACATATGTAGCTACATAATGCAGTGTGGACACAGCCTGCTTTTCACTGAGGCGTGTAGCTACACATATCCTACACACCGCTGCCAGTGTTGTGCAGTGTAGACATAGCTGTAACGTGGCTTCAATGGAGCCACCCTGCCAGAGTCACCATGCCTTGAAAGGGATTTCCTGGCACAGAAGGGTCTCCGTGGTAACGTGAATATGGCCTATGCTGCATTAACCCTTCTGCAGGTTGAACCACAGAATTGGCGGGGCCAGGGATATATCTCCACCCATCCTTTTCTCTGTTGCAGATCCCTGGACTTGAGGAGGCTGCTGAAATAACAGTTGATACCTTCAGACACTCACAACCATCCGTTGCATGGAGAATGTCTTAAGGGGATGGTCTTGGCCTAGGACTGTTACTGTTCCAAAGGAAAGGAAATACAAACATCATTCCTATGATCTCACCCATGTACTATCGCTGTATATATATATAAATATATATAAAAGACAGGAGTGTCTACACCACTCCCTCAACAACCACATTTTAGAGGAACAACTTTTTTGATTTTACAACCAGAAAATTACCTGTTCTGGTCAGGGCGTGTGTTGTTCCATCACCTCTGTCCAGCGCACCAGTGCCAGAACCTATTTGGCTATACGGTCTGCCACAGCTGGAACACAATATCAAAGAATATGAACATTAAAGAATCATGTAAATTACAGACAAAAAGTCATCTAGACCATTTCTTGATCCTTGCTGCTAGTACAGGATTATGCCCTACCATATAATCTAGTCCTTTGCGCAGTCAAAGGACAAATTCACAGGAATGCTCTGATTATTTGTTGGGTGCCAGTATTGCAAAAGGCAGCCATAAACGCGGCTTAACCAGCCAGCTAAGCTGGGTTTAGAGCTGCTTGCTATTGCCAGTGTGGTGCAAAGGAGGCACATCATATCAGTGAATCCCACCCCAATATGATTTTTTTAAATATGTTTATTATTTTCTAAGTTTACAAGTACAAAAGAGCAAATTGAAAATATAACACAATTACACTATTAAAAGCAATTTTTTTTAACTTTCATAATGACATGGCAAGCCCCGAGATGCAGGGGCTATCAACTGCCAATCTTAGAGGTGTCAGGGGTCAGCCCTGGCACAAATTAAGCACTGAATTCAGGGATATCAAGTGAAAACAGAGTGCAAAGGAAGGCAAAAGTGAGCACACTGTTAAGACAGTCTGTAGGAAACTTGGAGCCTGATCCAAAGCCCTTGGAGGCAAAGGAAATCTTTTAATGATTGCAAAAGTGTAGACCCACTAAATCGACCCTCCTCCTCCCGTGGATCGATCGCCACAGCATCGATCCACGGTAAGTGTACACAAGCCCTAAGTTAAAAAAACAGAGATCCTATGTACATTATCGGTTTTATCCCATTTAAAAGTGCTTATCAAATTCAAATTGGGTAAACGTCCAAATAATGAGGGCCACAAAATTGGACAATGTGGACGAAGTTAAATGACTTATTAATTTTTTGACGCTACAGCATTTAGGAAAGCTGGCTGGATGGTTTTATTGCCAACTAGCCTGACATACTTCACTCACGTGTGGAAGCAGAAGACAAGCAGAACTAAAACCAAGTGCTGAATATATGCCTGGAGCACACTGAAGACAAGGGAAGTCTTCTCATTGACTTCATCTGACTGTGGATCCAGTCTCCAATGAGCAGCAGCCTTATAACTGCTGGTCAGTGTGAGAGAGCAGGGCTACTAACTCTTGTAAGTTTTTTGTTTGCGTTTAATGTATAATTATGTACTCTTTTCTTTATTGTTTTTACCTCATATACCACGAACACATAGTAGCTTACACTCTGAATATCCAGGCTTGAGAAAATTTACTACTACTACTGATGCAACCAACTCCAAGTGACATTCTCTTGTGAGATAACCCAATCTGTCTCCCTTAGCTGTTTTTTTATATATTATATTTATGTTAGCAGTGGGTACGTTATTTATGTGCTAGAGGTTCAGCTTGTATCTGCAGAAGTGACATCTGTATACCAGTAACAAGTAAATTGTTATTGTTACTGATGATTCTGCAACAGTGTTCTCAGTAATGATGATATTTATTATTAGTATTTTAATGGATGGCATTTATATTTGCGTTGACAACACTGATATTTTTGGCTGGGGTACTAGTTGAGTTTAACTATATGTTTATTCCAAAACCTAAATGTTTTGTTTCAAAAACCAGGTAAGGTTGCTAAATGCCAACAATGTAGTTACTTATCACAGCAACTACTCGCAGCCTCAGCTTTGAGTGTCCCCACCTAACTCCACACACAGCAAACTCCATCAACAGATAATAAAAACAGCACTCATCAAAAGTCATGTGAATAAGTCAGTCAGAAAAAACACTGATGATTTTCGAGAAATAAATGAACTAAACCCCTGGTACTGAGATAGCACATCAACACTTTCTAGCACCTAATCCAACATTATCTCAAATGAAAGAGACCCCTATTGTAAAGTGTTCTCTTCTCATTGACCCCAGGTCACAAAAATGTAACTGCTGAGATCAAAACTAGCAATGTGATGAGCTTGACTGTGTTCATGCTAATCTCCAACAGGGTTGACACACTTCACACCATGATACTGAAATTTCTCAGTGTTGCATTGGACACACATTGCCGAGTCCATTATTCATGTTTCACTTCAACTAAGTCTTTTTGGAGACATGAAACAACAGTACTTCCAGGTGGTGACCGCCCAAGTTAGAAGCTGTGTTCTCTTAGAGCAACTAAGCGTCACTTAAAGTATGGTATTACTACATTGTTTTGTAATATTTGGCAGTAGCAACAGACGTCTTCATTGCAATTGCTTCTTTCAAATATTAACTACCATTACTATTCTGTGTATTTGTCTCTACCTCTGGAAGGATATAATCCATTCAGTCCATCTTGAGGCCAAGCCCACAGCAATGCAGACTTTAGTTTAATTATATCTAGTATTGTGCTAGTTACAGGTACTGTGTAACGTAGTAGAAACTGTGCATTTTGAAAATGCTAAAGGTAAAGAGCTAGTGTGGCAGCAATACATTGGGCACAACTATAAAATGTACCTGGGATAGGGGAGAGGAGGATGGACAGTCCATTTGAATTTCAAGTACAATAGTTTATCTGAAACATTTAAGCTTTTGCCTGCATCAGAAAAATTGACNTAAACTGTGCATTTTGAAAATGCTAAAGGCAAAGAGCTAGTGTGGCAGCAATACATTGGACACAACTATAAAATGTACCTGGGATAGGGGAGAGGAGGATGGACAGTCCATTTGAATTTCAAGTACAATAGTTTATCTGAAACATTTAAGCTTTTGCCTGCATCAGAAAAATTGACCCACTGTGGATCTTTGGTCTGTACTTTTCCAAATCCTAGGTGGCTGACTGTCATCTCTTAAATAAGGTTTGTATATTGAAAAACTGGAACATGACCCCGAACTGTGTGTCATTGTGACTAGAGTGTGGCACGAAAAACACATTTCATTAACATGAAAATGTAGATTAAAAAAAACCCCACAGAACGATTGTCTACAAATCAGACTACATACTCACCATAAGTAAAAGCTTTTAATTGCAGTTAATTGTTTTGAACTCTAAAAATACTGTGTGGCATTGAACTAAACCATTAATGGCGTACAGTGAACTGCTTCCATGTGGGGAGAAATATATCACTATACTGTGCTGAACTAAATCAAGAGTATGGGTAAGAAAAAGGGAAAAATAAGCAGATGTGTATCAAATTAACATCTTACCTGCTACAGATAACAGGGGGCCCCATAATCTGCTCCGAACGGTCAGGTGCGCTCTGAGTAGAAGTTAAAACCTTGTGTGGTTTCAAGGTTTGCTTGGTGTCAGTGTCAGTAGGGTCTGGAAATTGCACAGAAGAGGTTTTGCCAGTGGGACTGGTGGCTGGGGTTCCCTGAATAGGTGAATGGCATGGGGAGGTGAGAGGTGAAATGTTTGGCGGGATACCTAGCAAGAGAAAACAGTTTCTTCAATTAAAAAAAGTCAATATACAGATATATCAATTCACTGTATGCAGAGCAATACACAGAGCAATACAAAAAAAGTCTCCACACAGGGCCAGGACTCTGCTAGCATAAATCAGCAAAACTTCATTGACTTCAATAGAGCTATGCCAGCTCAAATTCCCCTTTGATACAGGCATACAAGCAATATACACAAATGAAAGAACACGGTAGGAAAATAAGGGGAGGCAGCATGGCCCTGAGTATACGGCAACAGACTGGGAGTCAGGAAACTTGGGTTTTATTCCAGGTTCTGCCTCATTGTCTGATTCTGGCCAAACAACTTAATATCTTTGCATTTCAATTTCCCCATCTATAAAGTAGAGACAAAAATGCTTAACTGCCTTTGTAATGAACCCAGAGTTCTACGCATGAGTAGGTAAGTGATAAGCCAAACAGTAATATTTTAAAATAAGGATAATATACTATCCTTTCATCTTAAAGGATTCCAACATTTTTAGAAACTAGAGAAGACACATGCTCAAGCACCACTGAGATATAGTTGCCTCAGTTGTGGCGCAGAGGCGAGCACCTCTGGGATGAAGTGCAGCACCCAAACCAGTGCACAGATGGGATGTGACAGGGCTTATGTAGCCTTTGTGGCTCCCAACAGCTGGCCCTGTGGTCCTCCTACACCCCACCCCAAGAAGCAGCAAAGTGACTGGAAAGAAGCAGTGAAGATGGGTCCTCTAGGCCTTATCTAGAGAGACCTTAAGGAAGCAGCCAATCAGAGCCCAGCAGACTCAGATAAAAGGAGATGCAGGGCCTTATCAGGTCAGTTCCTGGCTGATTTGCTTAAGATGGATTTGCAGGGAGAGAGAGGACCTAAGAATGTTAATCCTGAGATAAGGGTGAAGCTAAAAGGGGCCCAATAGGAAAGGCCCATGGAAGAAGCAGCAACAAACTGGAATCGAGCAGTGTGAAGATGCTATTTATACGATCCCTGGTCTGGAACTCAGCATAGTGGGTGGGCCCGGGTTTCCTTACCTGTCATAGGCAGAGTGTTGTAAACCCTGGAATGGGTTCATTTGGACTTTGTGATTTGGCTGGAGGGCCAAGGCACGCAAGACCCACCATGGTCAGCTAGCAGGGGGAGCCAGAAGCGAGAAAAGCACTGCAATACTACACCCAGTCCCCCATTACAAGGGGGCAAGGAGACATTCTGAGCCAAGACCATTGGGGCAAACCCTTACTCTTCATGATGCACCCATAGCAGAAAAAATCTTCAAGTCTCATACAAAAGACTCACGAACAATAAACTGCAAGGACGTAAATGTGTGTATTTTAGAAAGATGAAGGGCTGAGTCAACCCGGCTGGAAATAGTACCTGAGGTTACAGGGAATGTCGCGCTTTCAGATCTACTAAGCCAGATTTCTCATGCTCAGCCACCCAGGTTTTTTATCATGTTTATTGTCAGGTCTACAGAAAATGTTATTTTTACTTGTTTGAACGTTTGTGTTGTGCCAAACTACCTGACTGTTTTACCAAAAATACGTTTATCTCTGAATTAGAAAATAATTTTGATTTAAGATTATGAAGCATTAACCATAATAGTAAAGGCTTTTGATGTTTGCATCTTTCTAGAAATCCACATATCCTCAATATGTCTTTTTGATGTCCTCTATCGCTTTAAAGGAGTAAAAATATGGAACCTTATTTAATGGTGACCATTCAAAAGTCAAAATTTGCTGTCAGTTATCACACAGTAATATTTGAGATACCACCATTTTTCTCTGTGCCAGGGTAGAAACACATTTCTTCTCTAGGGAGCTCAAAATTACATCTCTGTTATTTTAATCTCTTAGGTTCTCAACTTGGCTTTATCCCTTTGTTTATAACTGCTACTCTGTTATTGTGATATCTATCTACTTCCACTTCTAACTCATCACTGTGGTATCTGAGCACTTCTCTGCCCAAAGGGCCCTCAGGTCCTTTATATATTGTATACATGTGGTCTACACAGAAATCTCTTTGCCCAGTACGGAAATGCAGCCACCTCTGAGGAATGACATAGTAGCGCAAAGCAGCTATATAACAGCTTAGGACAGGAAGTAAAGCAGAAGTCTGCATCCAATGCTGCAAAGGAAATTTTCGGCAAGCAGTATGTAGTCTGTAATTAGCCAAACTGCAGTTTGGCCACAGCAGTAGAGCTAACACCCCTAACTCTTGCAAAAAGTGCCAGGATCTTTAATGCTCTTAGGGGTGAAGGATCTTGGCTTTGCATTTTATACAAAGGGCCATATCCCTTGCAGCATGTTTGCTGCTCCTCACAAAGAAGTGAAGCAAATAGCTCTGCATTAAACAAATTCAGTTAGACATCCTGTGTTGTACGTAAGCAATATCATTGCATTTCATTCAGGTATGCCATTAACCTGACAGCTGGGTGGCTGCCAAATTTTTGAGATATTTTACTTCTACCCAGAATGCATCTGCTATGCTGCTGTAACACAGTCCTGTACCAAGCATGCCATAACATTCTAGAGACCTCAGTGGAAGGTTAATAGGACAACAGCAGCATAACAGGTGCAGTGATAAAACAGCAGTGAAAGAGTTACAAAAAAAGCAATGAAGAGAATCATTCTAAAATGAAAATATTTTCCCTCTTTCAGAATGGGAAAAGGTTTGTTTATAATTTTTTATAAGCAGGGGATAGATGGAAGAGAAAGAAGAAAGATAAAGAGGCACAAATCTCCTACAGCTTTAAATTGTGTGTGGATTTTATATTTGTGGCAGATTTTTCTAGACAGTAGGGTCAGGATCATGCCAACATTTCCATTATAAACTTCCTTTAGTCATATGGGTGAAATCCTGACCCTATTGATGTCCGTGGTAAAACTCCTATTGACTTCAATAGACCGAGATGTCACCCATCTCAGGGGAGTTATCAAAATTTGCTCCAGGCTTGAAGTTGAAAAACAATTTCTTCTAGCAAACATGGCTGACAGTGATCTAATAAACATGCAAATATATTTTCAAAATGGTCTCTGATTCCTTGGGGCCCAACATTAGGCCAGGAAGACAGGTCCCACGTAGTTCCCTTTGATCAGTGGATTTTCAGCACTTCTGAAAAACGGCCCCAAGTTGTTTCAAACCGAGCACCAAATTCAACGGCTGCTTTTGAAAATTTCAGCTCAAAGGTGCTGATTTAGCAAGAAAAGCCATGGTAACAGTCTTTATTTGGCGCTTGGGGAAACATTCTCCTGGACTCCAATTCAAGTCAGGTAAGATAGCCATCTATAGACCACTGATGATTTAAAAAAACAGTTCTATTGTAAATGTTATCTTCAGTTAAGAAGTTATCTTCCCTATTTTTTTTCTGGCTAAAACATTATCTGGAAGTCTTCCAGTACTGAATGAAGATGTTATGTAACATCACCTGTCACTATAATGTCAGAAAAAGAATTTCTAGGTTTATTCTTTTTTTAAAAAAAGAACCTTTTGAAACTAGTTGGATCCTTTTATTCATTGGTTACTGGTAACTTTGTTTGAAACCTTGTCTAAGAACTGTACTTCACAAATTGGCAGATGTGCATTTGATTTGATCTGACCATCAATAAAGGCCTTTTAGACTTTTTCCATGACAGACGGAAAGGCATATAGGTTAAAATGTTCTTGTAATTTGGATATAATTGTATGATAATGACAATTAGCTGCCTATGCCTATCTCCCACAAAGACAAATTCTATTGTTTATTATAACCAGGCAAACTTAATGAAGACAATGGAAAATATACAGACAGTCAGTTTAACGAGTATGTTATGAGATACAATTGGTCTTCAACCCTACTGGAGTCAATGGGATTGCCTAGAGGTAACTGAAGGCAGAATTTAGCACATAGATCACTGAAGTAATAGAACAGAAATGAACAACTTTTATAATGGAAAGGTCATAACACTACTATAAGCTGTAGCATTTTAGATCACTGTGTTTTTAAATGATGGAAATAACTGAAGTCTAATTTATGGGAATGTGGGTGAGGAGAAAGAGCAGACGGAAAGCAAAAGATGCTGTGTGTGTGAGAATCACCAGATTTCCCAGAGTACACTGCAGCTTTAGGGAAAGCAAGCTTGACTAAATAAAATAAATGTCAGACCAGAAATAGCTGTTCACCTTGTCGGCTTTGCCTTTTGGAATTCAGATGGTTTGTAGCAGACATCGCATAGGAGGCCGAGAAGGACCTACTTTTTGTGATGGCCATCAGAATTGAGCTGTTCCAAGGGTCAGTGCTGTAAGATCAAGAGTACAAACACACACAACTATTATTACATAAGCATTGCTGCCTGCAAAGGTCTTGGTGACAGAGTTCTGAGAGAAGTTAATCGTCACAGCACTCCACATGTGAGAACAAAAAACTCTACTATGGAGGGCTGCATTATCGACTGTTTCAATTATTATTTTTAGTGAATTCAGTATTGCCGAAAGGTGCTGGACTGACAACTCCAGACATTTAAGTCCTCGATTTAAGCCAAACACAGTTACAACATTGGTACGGTAAGATTCTTCCAAGCTGGCTTTCCAATTTACCTCAACCATGCTTTGGTGCTGGTGAGACTGCCGCTAGGAGTGACTTCAGTGCCCAGGCCTTTTCATTTAATTTATACTAAAATTCCGTTATGCTGTGCTTACGGTGTGGAAGCAGTCTAAAAGTGGGCTTCAATTAAATTTACACCTTGTTAAGGTCTCTTTACATACCTGGAGCAGTATAAAAGGGCCTTGGTGTCCATGAAAATCAGGCCCATTGGATTTTTCTCCTCAGATTGCCAACAAGGGTGCCACTTAATGCAATCTGTAGTGATGCAGCTTCCACAGCAGGATTGAATCACACTGGGGGGAAGCTTGCAGTACTGCTGCCTGTGGTGTGTCTGCTTTGTGGATAAATAGAGACCTCTAGTTTCCAAGGCTTTCAATCCAGCACCTTTCAGATACATCACATGCAGCTTTTGAAAAAAAATCCCTACTAAGAGACTCTTGGAAAGCTACTTGTAGATATCTGCTCACTGATCTAAGCGAAAATAATTGAAAAGCACCATAAAAAAAGAAAAAAAAAAAGGGAAAATGAGAATGGCAGTCTTGACACTTCTGTATCTCTTATGTCCTGATGCCAGGTGATTCTGTAAGGTGGAAAAGCTGCATTTATCACTGTAATTTAATAAAGGAACCGTCACATGCCACCTTCTTACACAGATGCCTCAGTGCGTTCTTCCACAATGAGGGCACAGATCCATAAGGCCTTTGCCCTCTAATCCTTCAAATGTCTTGTCATGACCCAACTCTGCTGTGCTTCAAGATTCTAACACAAGATGGTGAACAGGTCCCAGTCCTTCCAATTTTAAATGCTGACATAGAATATAGGGCAACAGATGGTCCCTCAAAGCAAACTGGGTCCTATACTACTTAAGGGATTTTATATTAAGAGGAATTTTTTATATCTTACAGCATTTTTTTTTGTTTTACTTCTTAGCACCACAGAAATCTTACTACTATGGAAGAGCAAGCTAGGTTCCGTTCTGTTTCATGGCGTAGCTAACTTCAGATGGCAGAATAGTTATCTGTCATGAAGCAAAAGGCAGAATGAACCCAGCTTGTTTTTTGGATCCTAGGATGAGAATGAAATGCTGGGAGCTAGGAAAATCTTCTAACTTGTTAAGGAAGTGACTCTGAGGAAGTGAATATGGAACCCTAAGATGTTACTTTCATGAAGTTACTTTCCTCCTTTGAAGCTATGCAAGGACCTTGCCTCACCACTTCTGTTGCATAGAGGGAAGTGTGTGCACAGGATTCTGGAACCTATGCAGCAGTCTGGGCAAAGCTGGTGAGCCCACAACTATGGAAATACATAGGCTACCTCCTGCTCATAGGGGTTGTGGGGCACAAAAGCTGCAGACCTTGTGATCTGTGGAGCTGCCACAGAATGGCTCCATTGCCTCTTTTGTGGCTTTGAGGATAATAGAATGGTGCACATTCCTTTCCCTCCGCCTCCAGCCTCACTTTGCCAAACACAGATAAAGTGCGAGGGAAATAATAAGCCATTAAATAGATTTTTTTCCCCCTAGTCAAGACCTTTTTCTTGAGTGTTTTATTGATGCAAAATGCCCCAATCTGTATCTGTTTGGCTAAGTTATGCTAGACATACAGGCCTCACTTTCCTCTTCTGGAGTATGAATTGCTTCTGCTCCTGTAATGGACGAGCTGTAAACAATAGGCTGGGAGGCTTGACAGAGCTATCATTATGCAATTGGTGACATTAAACTTAGGAAGAATTGATAGCCCGTTTAGTTGGCTCATCATAAAGAGTTACATAACTAGAAAAATACCACCAGCAATATTTAATTGCTCCCCTCCCCCTCACTTCAGATTCCCTTCTTAGGAAGCTTACATACTACGTGAGAGTCTGGAATCAACAATATAAATCAAGAAAGGCGTATGAATCACAGAAAAACAGTGGCTGAAAAAGATTTCCACATGGTGCTATCTTGTTTATATTTCACTTTACTGGGTCACTTGGTTTCTAAGATATACTGCAGCCCCCAGATATTTTCACGGATGCCTCTGTGGCTGGTTCCAGGGCTATAAAATATGATCATCTTTTTTCTTCCCCTCTACAGCTTTTACTACAGCCAGGGCCATGGCCTTACTAAGGGTACGTCTACACTACCCACCGGATCGGCGGGTAGTGATCGATCTTTCGGGGATCGATTTATCGTGTCTAGTGTAGACGTGATAAATCGATCCCCGATCGCTCTGCCGTCGACGCCTGTACTCCACCGTGGCGAGAGGCGGAAGCGGAGTCGACAGGGGAGTGGCGGCAGTCGACCCCATGCCATGAGGATGCGAGGTAAGTCGACCTAAGATACGTTGACTTCAGCTATGCTATTCTCGTAGCTGAAGTTGCATATCTTAGGTCGATTCCTCCCCCCCTGCCAGTGTAGACCAGGCCTTTTTATCCTATTTGCAGCTGGAATGCTTCAGGTCTCCCCTAGTGGCAGCCTCCTTGAGAAGACCTGAAACTTCAGGCATCTTCAAATAACATGGGCCTCACCATTTCCATCCCCATAAAATACTTGCTGTGATCCTATTCCTGTAGCAGCAAATGGAAAGGAAGACCTTTATAGGAAGCCCTTTAATAAGATGAGACAAAAGGGACTGAGGGAATTTGGAAGGGTTGTATGTTGATGGCACAAGGAAGCTTGGAAGCCTTAACACATACATGAACAGAAAATTTAGCTCTTTATTTTGTTTCTATACCAGAACTATAAACTTTGTAATAAGAATTTGCGAATCCCCACATAAAATTGTATGGTGCACCTGGTGAGCAGCACTCTCTGGGAATGTTGAAAACTAGCCTGGATACAGTGCTAGAAAATGTTCTGTAAGGAATGGTTCTACACATCTTTGCCCCCACCTATTTCTCTGGTTTCAAATTCTATCATGCCTGCTTCGTGCACTAGGCAATCAATGTTCTCCTTCCTAATTCCTCCCTTTGTGTCATAGTTCTTATATTGTACCTTTTTAATGCTTGGAACACTCTCTTTCAACACTCTCCTTTTCCTCTTTCTAACCCACTTCTTTGGCCTTGCCTTCCAAGATTATGCTTCTCTGTGGTGTTGTCTGCTTACACATTTGCAAATGACTTTATTGTTTGCATTACATTTGAATGAGTTAGCTTGAAAGCTCAAGGTTGAGACCTTATCTTCTTTTATGTCTGTAGAGCCCCTTGAACACTTGTGGTGTTCCTGAAATAATATTATTAATGGAACCGCTAAAACACACTGTGAAATTTCTTGCTCTTATTGTCAGATGTCTGAAATTGTACATTTCATTTAAAAATATTTATAATCAATCATCAGAACTATCTGCTCAGAAAATGCAGAGGAAAGAGTATAAAGATATAGAAGAAGAATTTAGCAAAGACCTTTAATAGATTTTTTTTTTTTTTTTACATAATCTTTGTAAATTCTGGTTTTGCAACTCATTGAACCTTTTGGCTTCTAAACCTTGCCGAATTTGTCTTTGTAGTAATCTGGCCTAATATAAAGGTTTTAATTCTCTAAAAAACAAAAAACAACAACAAAATAAAACAAACCCCAAACCTAGAATGGGAACTCTTTCAAATTTCTGACCTACAGTTTCCTAAGGCTACGTCCAGACTACCCGCCCGGATCGGCAGGTAGCAATCGAATTATCGGGGATCGATCTATCTGAACGCGCTCCCATCGACTCCGGAACTCCAGCAGGGCGAGCGGAGGTAGCGGAGTCGACGGGGGAGCCGCGGCCGTCGATCCCGCGCTGCGAGGACGCGAGGTAAGTGCCGGGTAATTCGAAATAAGATACTTCGACTTCAGCTACGCTATTCCTGTAGCTGAAGTTGCGTATCTTATTTCGATGGCTCCCCCTAGTGTGGACCAGGCCCAAGAGAAGACATTATTACACACCTACATGCCCACAGAAAACCAAAGAAGTTCTCCTAAAAATAGAAACAGGATGGTTTTCTTACCTGGATGAAGAAGATTCATGAGGTTTGATGCTGCCACTGCGGTCTCTCCTCACTGGTGCAGGCTCCAAGGTAGGTAAACCTGTGGCAGATGTTGTTGTGGTCCAAGTTGATGACACTCGCCTGAGTAGACCTGGAGGCAGACTCTTCCGTAGGCGCTAGAGCAGATAATATTTTGCAATTATATATACCGCCTTTCCTCAGGGATCTCAAACGTCAATTCAGTCATTGAGCCTGACACACCCTGTGAGGTGGGTAAGTGCCGTAAGCCCTATTTTACAGATGGGGAAATTGAGGCAAAGAAAGGTCAAGGGACTGATTGTCAGAAGTGCTCATCACTCAGAGGGGTCCCATTGGAGTCAACGTTAAGGAACTCAGCACCTTTGAAAAACAAGCCCTAAGTGACTTGGCCAAAGTCACACTAGCAAGTTGCTTAAAGAGTTGGAAATACCAGCCACACATTCTTTGACATCAGAGATAGGAAGCAGGAAAGGAAGTAAAACAAACAAAAGAACCCCTCTCTCCGCCCCTCCCCTCCCCCCCAAACAAAACCTCCCCAGCTGGTTTCTCTGCTCCATCCAGCCAAATTGAAGACAATCCATGAAAATCAAACATTTACGTGATGGGACACTAAATCTTCCACACTGCTTTTGCAAAAAGGAGGAAAAATTACTAGCAAAAATCTTTCATGGCAAGGGAGTGGGGAGAAATTCTAGTGGATTGCTTGCAGCAGAGTTTTCCTGACTTATTGGATTGTCTTGCATGCTTCTTATATCTCTCTACCTGATCCTTATTGATGGGGCTCTTCCCAGATGTCTGGCGAGGAAGTAGGTTGAGGGAATGGGCGGAGTTACCTATCTCATAGAGCTGGAAGGGACCCTGAAAGGTCATCAAGTCCATCCCCCTGCCTTCACTAGCAGGACCAAGTACTGATTTTTTTTGCCCCTGATCCCTAAGTGGCCCCCTCAAGGATTGATCCCACAACCCTGGGTTTAGCAGGCCAACGCTCAAACCACTGAGTTATCCCTCCCCCTGCTGAGCTATCCCAGTTGATTAGGGAGTTACTGTTATTTGTGGGGTCAGTTTTATTGCAGATATACAAGTGGTCGCATCATTATGTTGCAGATGTTGAATTTTTATATTATTTGTTGCCTTTTAATTATCGTGAAGAATGTTCAGTTTGAGAAGTACTAAAAAAATAAACTATATACATATTTGTAAGGTCTACAGTGGATGTCACTGGCTTATTGTGCCATTGGATCAACAGATTCAGTCTGAGGCAGACACCGTGCATGGTAAATTTCAGCCCAAATGGTTAAAGTTTTGCAAAGTTATAAGCAACTGAAATCAGGGTCTCATAATGGGAAGTGTCAGGCAACCTTAAGAATAAGCAGTCCTTCAGCCCTGCCTATAATACATGGTGGGTTTGCTGTATATGTTGTTTTTTCAAAACTATCTAAATGTTAGTTTGTATCTAATGTACCTCGTTACAGAGAGCCGCCCAAAAAATTCAGCACTTGCCAATCCACAGTGATATCTTAATATCTACTATTCTATGCATATGGAAATATCACCATTACTGCAGTCATCTGGGCCAATGAATATTGAGTTTTCAATAGGAGCTATTACATTATATAGAGTATATACAGCAAAAGTGCTCAGTGGGACTAATTTTTCTTCAATTAAAGGAAATGTCAGCTCTATAAAAGTGAAAGAGGCATATTAAAAGTCCTATAAAATATAAAAGTTGATGATCAGTTGCCT
This sequence comes from Platysternon megacephalum, assembly GCA_003942145.1. Taxonomy (NCBI): domain Eukaryota; kingdom Metazoa; phylum Chordata; order Testudines; family Platysternidae; genus Platysternon; species Platysternon megacephalum. Next base: position 2,112,612 of record QXTE01000103.1, read on the forward strand.
CCATAACTGTAGGCAGCAGAAATTATTTGTACAGGATAAGAACAAAACAATACAGAATTGTTTTACTTAGTTCCCAAAGTAAAATAGAAGCCTTGCTGCTAATAGCAATACTACTACATTTTTATATGTCAGAGTGGATGACCTGGCAATTTAAATTACCTCCAAGCTGATAAGAGGCTTCTCTCTATCTATTGAATTTTGCTAACTTGTGTATATAGAAATCAGGAATTAATAGCATTGGTTATTTCTCCATGGGTATGTCTACACTGCATCTGGGAGCGAGCCTCCCAGCCTGGGTACACAAGCACATGCTAGCTCTGCTCGAGCTAGTGTATGAAAAAAAAAGCAGTTTAGATATGTTAATACCTTGTCTTTACATACATAGCTCTGCCAGTGCAACTCAGTCCTTACTGAGGACTGAGCAATGGACCTTTCTTGAGCAAATGTTGTCCACTATATGGAATTGTGTGGTGGTTTTTTCAAGTGGACAATGGTCATTTGAGGCATGACCCAAAGAACATGGAGGTCAATGAAAAAAAGATACCCACCGACTTCCATGGGTTTTGGATCAGGTGCTAAGGGACTAAGAAAAGAACATCAAACTCATTTCACCTGTAACTCTAATTAAGATTTGAACTCTGATCTTTAGAACTGAAGAGTGCATTGATCTCACCATTTCATTCCCTCCTGCTTAATGATGCATAATGACATCACTTGCTACCAACACTCGCTGGTAAAAGTTGAAAGGGGAGGGGGAGTTATCAGCACTAAAGTAAAAGGAGGAAGCAGAGATGCATTCCCACAAGTCAGAGAGATTAGCAGGAGCTCCCCTCTACTTCTGATAGTATAGAGAGAGAGCTGTGCTCTTCCCGGTCCCCCTTACTCCAACTCCTTCAAACACCTACTAAGAAACAGGAATAGCAAGTATGTAAATTATCCTGAGTTGAATGCCCATTTCTAAAGTTGCATGAAGGATCAGGTTTGAACTGTGTGAGCATTGAAGGAATAGGAACGGTCTTACCACCACAACATTAGTCCATTTAATTTTGCTTCTTATAGAAGTAAATGATTAATGCTTCAGAAGTTGAGGAAAAAATCTCCATTAACACACCCAACCATGCAATACTATACCAAAAGGGGGGAGTCAAGTTTTAGTAGATGGAATAAATTCACTGTGATAGCCAACGTGTAGACTAGCACATACCTTGGGAATAGTCAGCTTTTCTCCTTTTTCCGGACATTCCTCTGAGTCAGAGCACGTGTAGTTCTCACTGAAGGACATCAAAGGGTTAACCCTTGGCTTATGAATAGCCTGGAAGGTTAACTGTGTGTTCAGCAGGTTGCTCACTGCTCTCAGGGAAGTACACACATTAGGTGGTAACGAAGGATCTGCCAGAAGGTCGGTAATGAGCCCATGAGCTTCTCCCATAACAGCGATATCAACTGTAATACTGGTACCTGAAGACTGAAAGGGAAAAACAAAGAAGTACATGTAAGGCTATGGCTGTGTCCCACATGTCAAACTAAAGCACGTGGCATCAAACCCAACACCTTTTCAGGGACAGTTACCAGCATCTTTTATTCAATTTGTTGTTGATAGCTAGGAAAAGATTAAAAGAAATTAACTACTTAAAACAATGTGATTTATTCTGAACATTCTGACCAGATCAACCATTAGGTTGATGTCTTTCTCTTTAAACAAGTTTGCAAATTGATTGCATGATTGCATATAGTTTATTTAGATTTTTAAAACGGTCACAACACAGATACAAGTTTTTAAGAGCAGTCAGAAAGCAGATGACGACAAAAACTCTCTGCCAAGTAAGAGTGCGCTGAGCAACAATATTGAAACTTGAATATTGAAATCAAGATTGGATGTCATTCTAAGTGATATGCTCTAGTTGAGATGCAAGTTATTGAGCTCCATACAGGAATGCCAGAGTGAAACTATACACAGGACACCAAACTAGATGATCATAACAGCCTTGAAAGTTTATCAGTTTATGAAATAATAATGGGAACATAATTAAAAAAGAAAGATTATTAAATAAAAATAAAAGTAGTACTTTAAGTAATGGCAACATATGCAGAGGAATGATCTATAATGTGCAAGTAACAACTAATGGTACAGCCTTAAAGAAAAGATTAAGGAACTGTAATGTCTAATGGAATAAGCTATATGAATAAAAACTGGAGGCTTAAATTAAGTTGCAGAATAGACAGGAAGTGAGGCAGAAAGTGTGTCTTCCATTACTTCTAAATTATTGACAAAGCAGTGGCATTTCTAGGTCAAAAGTTTAGTGGAAGCATTATAAATCACTGTTGCTCCACATGGGATCATCAATTAAATGCACTCTTGAAAGTGACTGCATCTGTGCCCAGGAGGGTGCTCCAAAGCAGTAACAGCCTAGCAATGTATATATCCGGGGCACTGGAACAAATGCCCCCACAGCCATTCCTGGAAGATCTATTTTGTAAACCGATCAGATGTGAAGGATGCATAACTCAGATGAAGAAACATCTATTTTACTCTGATAGATATTCACCTTTTTCTAAGTGGGATAATGCCCCCAAGTGATAGAATTGCGACTGTGACAGAGCATAATATTTTTCTGGATTGGCATGTTGACAGGTTGGAGAATGAAGCATGCTCTTATAATGGGAGACAGGTCATAACACAAGCAGGAGAAGAATCGCCAGTCACTACAGCATTTATGGAACTCATAATACATAAAACAATAGCGATCCTCGGTAGTGCTTTGAACTTCTTCAGGCTCACAAAACCCTTTGCAAACAATACTGAAATAAACACTTCTGAGGAATTGTCTGTATTTTACACACTGGCAAACTGAGGCACAAAAAGAGAGAGTGATTTGGCCAAGGTCACATAGTGATTCCGTGGCCAGAGACAGGAGTAAAACTCCAGTCTCCCCTAACACCCAATGCTGTACTTGGGTCACAGGACCACCTATGCTTCTGCACTTCCTACTATATGTCTTACTAAACATGGAAGGTGACTTACTTTGTATACAGAAATGCTATCCAATCCCAATGAGAAACAAAAGGCTGACGTCAATTTAATGGATCAATTTATTCTTTCTTTTACAGTCCCCTTATCCACAGCTAGTACAGGGATCTCACACCAACACCCTTCCAGCCCACATATAGCCATGTTACAATGACCAGAATCCCCCAGGACTCATTGCTTACCTCATCTACAACGATCCCGCTCTCCACACACATACCTTTGTGACTAAAACCCAGCAGGGTAGGGAGAGGAAGAGAAGGAATCTGCTCACTTGCCCTGCCTCTCTCCAGAGAAGGGACTAGAACCCGATGGGTTGGTACAGAGAGTTCTGATCTTTCCTTCCTTATAGCAGAATGCACTTCATCCACTAGACACCTTCACCACCCACCCTGCACTACACCTGCTAAAGAGAACCCAATGGCCGAGTGGTAAACAGACTCAGAGTGACCAATTGCAGCATCCCAAACCCATACAGGTGCCCAGAGACAGCAACTCCTGGCACTGTTCCCTCCACAGGTTACGGAAGGGTTTCCTAGTGTTCCCAAGATAAGGTTTTATTCATTACATACCATACCTCTTCTCAACCAACAAGGGGCTTGTTTCCTCCAAGATTGAAGGCAAAACTTGAACTGCAAGCCCACATCTCCTGAGCTGGGTTTGCACCATGAACAAATCTGGCAGCGGCTAAATAAAGCATCAACTTTAAATTCTAAGGCAGGGTTTGGGGTGAGAGGAATAATTTGTCTTTCTTTATCTCAGCCCAGCAAAACAGGCCAAGAGGAAAAAATTCAAAGATATAAGGCAAAGTGTTACAGAAGAGGAAATTAAAGTAGGTCTCATATTTTCAGCAAAAAGCACTACTTAGAATTTGAAATCCTATTAAACCTGTAGTCTGAAATCGGTGACCTGCTAATCGGAGTGAGAGATCAGGAAATACATTAATACTTCAATGAAGGAAATAGGTCTGGCTTCAGCAGGACAAAAGTATAAGCCCATATTCTATATTGTGATGCTGACATTTTGCAGAGTGGCTGTTAAGCCAGCATTGCTGTCCCTGAGAGGAGCAACTGAGCAAAAAGAATTCTCTAGTGGCACAGAGCTGACATACAGACCATGGCCGGGCCTTCCCCGTGACTTGGCAATCCCAGGTTGCCTTTAGTGCATTAGCAGGCAATGTAATTTACAGAAGCCATCTAGGGAAGTACAAGGTAGCCTTTGCACTGGACTAATGTAGAGGCTTCTGTGTCACAACCTGTCTTGTCAAATTTTGGCACAGATCATCTGCAGTAGCCCAGTGCAGAGGCTACCTTGTACTTCCCTAGACAAACTCACAGCACATAACACACTATTTTCATGGTATTTATCAATAAATGGTAGAATCTGAGGTCTCTACTGAAAGCTTCTAACTTATCAATACTCACTCATTGTGAGGTGCATCTATGGGTAATATTTAAGGAATAACGTAACTCGACTGAAAATTATGCCCTTATGGTCTTGGAGTGAAAGCGAATCACCAATGAATCATATGTCTTGGTGAGGGCCTATTCAGGAAGGAGGGAGTTGTCACCCCCCTTTCCGGCTAGCCAACTACGTAATGTATAGTGCTCCATTGTCTGCCTTGGTGCCAACTCAGAAAAGTCAATGGAAAACCATCAAAGACAAACTATAATCATCAAAACCAATTGGAAGTGAAAACGTATGATATGAGAGCGAGGAGATCACCAGGGTAGGAATAAAGACAAAAGACTGATTCACTATATCTCTAGGCAGAGAAAGACACCCTGGATCCATTCACTGAGGAAGTACCTTGATGAGCGAGGTGCTTCATAAAAGACGGGGGCCAGCAATCGTTACAGAAGACTGAATTTTGGGGTGAGAATCTACTTTATTAGCTAGGTAACTATTAATAAACTTAGGCACTAGTTTGTGAATGTTGATTTTGTTTTGTACAAAACCATTTATTTCTATCACTCACACTTGTTTCTATTTGAATCACCATTCTTTCTTAAATAAATTTCCTGTTGTTTTACCGTAATTGAAATTCAATGGTGGTGTGTGATACAGGAGCAGGGATTTAAGTTAAATGGGGTAAAACATGGTACACTGTTCATTTGAGAACAGAGAATCCAGGATTTCTGTGGTATCCAGTGATCAGGGGCTAGACACCACAGGGGGATACTTTGAAGGGAGTCAGGGGTTGGGGTACATCTACTGTCAAACTGCAGGGCTCAGAGGAGAGCACTTGAGTAGCTGACAGAGTGGTTTTGTTAGTAAGCTAACACCCAGCTGGCCCAGGCAAGACTCCCTTATGCTGGGGACAGGTGGCAACAAGGCGACTCTCAGCCCATGGTGCCCTGAGAAGCGTCACACAGGTATACATTCCCTTATTTGTATTAATGAACATTTCAGCTGAAAACATGGTCCTGTAATTGCTGGAATTTTATAACGTTATGTGTACGTGTATACACACACACACAGACACACACAGAGTACATGTTATGGAAATATATAATGCACAGTATCTCCCATTGAAGTTCTAACTAGGCCTCTACCCTGCTTACCTTATGTTATCTGACAAGATCACAGCAACTGTCACCATTCAAATGTCAACAATCTGTTCTATATGACATATGTATCACAGTATTTCACAACACTTACAGGCATCACTACACATATACTTGCTGCACAGCAAGTTAGGGTGTAAATCAGTGTGCGGCATGCTGGAGCACTATAGAATGTCTGTGTGGACCCTGCTGATGCAAACTAAAAGTTCCCTAGTGCACACTGACGTACAGCTTTTTCAAACCAGAGTATATCAATTGAACTTTTAGCGTGCAGCAGCAGGGTCCACACAGATAGTGCGTGGCATACTGGAGTGTTGTAGATTCACATCCTAGCTGGCTGCACAGTAAGTGTTCATGTAGACAAGGCCTTAGAAGTGGAGTACTTGTGATCCCCACCCAGAGATACCTCTGTATAGCAACTAACAACAGAGGCGGACTTTTAAAATGTCAATCACTATATATTACAATTGCCAAAAAAATGTTTAAAAAATTGTAAGGCCTAAATTGTGCAATTCTTATAATTAAATATATAAATTAAAAAAAATCTAAAACTAGATATAGCCAAGTATCAATTCAACAAGGATACAGTGAGGAAAGAAATGTAGGAGAAATTTTGCCGTAATAAATTAGGTTCAGTCAGGTAACAATGCACACTGAATACAAATAGTTCACATGTCATACGTTGACTTCAAATATCTTCTATAGCTAAAATAAATCCTTATACAAATAGTTTGAATTTAATCTATTAAAATGCATCCTGAGAACACTATTGATGTCTTGGCTATAAAACACAACAAATCCTTTTATAAAACAATTACACTACACAGCTCTGAAGAACTATGCTATACTTTTCAGAGTCCCGAAATTATAACAAAAACATTAAATATAAACAGTTAGTATGATTTAAAAACATTATTCAATGATGTAACCTAGCATGGATTGCCTCCTTAAAAAAGGAAACATGAAATTTATTTCTGACAAACTACATATGGGGCAAAATGAAACAATGAAGATTGATGTAAGACAGACAATTGCTGATGATTTCTGGATTTCTGCCATTTTATATATACTGCCAGGTAACAGGGAAAATGTATTAAACACACATTATCAATGCTACATTTTGCATATAGTTTTCTGATAATATGAATAGCCTCTGTATGAACTCGCCTGGATTTGTTCCAAACCACTTTACTCATCTCAAGCCTAAAGTTTGGAAATTTAGAAACACAGACATGAAATAACACACTTGTAATCAACTAAGGAAAATGCCAGATAAGCTGATTTTGGAAGGTGAATTTTGCTTTCGTGCTATTGCTGGGCCAGCGCTGATCTATTAGCCTATGTTGCAAAACCTTGGATTCGACCCCCTTCCCTGAAATTTTGAAGTTTTTATGTGGATCTGAATTTTGTGCATTCAGTCCAACTCTGATTTAAACAAACATACTTGTGCAATGTTTCCAACTCAAACACTGCAATGGTGTGCATGGGCATGAGAACTAGAAAGTGAAGCTGACTAGAAAGAAAAGTGAAAGCAAGCTAACTGACTAGCCAATGTTTGTTCACGTAACTGAATGAGGTATAAAAATAAGCATATATGCTGGGAAGTTTTTTTAAATTCAGCATTCATCATTACTATTATTATTTACAGTACAATAGCACCTGAAGGCCCTAACCAAGATCTGGGCTGATTGCATTAGGCCTGTAGATAAATGTAGTGTATGCCCTGAAAAGAAAAGACAGATAAAGCAAGAGAGACAGTAAGTATTATTCCATTTTATAGATGGCATATTCAGGCACAGACAGATTATTGAACCATCATGTAAATAACTATCTATTTGGTTAACTTTATGTGCATAGTATTTTCATTGAAGTTAATGGAACTACGGTACCTCACAGCATAAATATAAGCACATGCATAGTGTTTTCAGGACAGGAGACAAAGATACTTGTCCAATGTCATATAGGCAGTCTGTGGGACGACCTGGGAACTTCACTCTGATTTGCAGTGCTTTAGCTTCCTTCCTTCTGGGAAAGTTACCTTTTGATAGGTGTTTTGTGTTTGTTTTACACAGTTGTATAGAACTTAAGAGAACTGTATCCGTCCTACAGAATTCTACAAGAAGGTTTGAAAAATGTATCTGTTAAATTCTGTAGGTTTTTAGAATAAGTTTTAAATTATCTTTTTGCTTTATCTTATTAGATTCTATAAGATTTTTTCTATAAAAATCTGAGTCTGTTTTCTTAATGAATGGGGAAACACTAGACAAAACTATATCTATAGGACAAATACACCTCTACCTCGATATAACGCTGTCCTCGGGAGCCAAAAAATCTTATAGGTGAAACTGCATTATATTGAACTTGCTTTGATCCACCGGAGTGCGCAGCCCCGCCCCCCCCGGAGCACTGCTTTACCGCGTTATATCCGAATTCGTGTTATATCGGGTGGCGTTATATCGAGGTAGCGGTGTACATCAAGGAAACATAGGAACAAAGGTTTCCTTCACCCATAAACCCTTATCAACCAATTCAGTTTACAAGATGTTCTTGGGCAAGAACAACAATAATGGACTTGTTCATCCAAGAAGCAGATTTCGTATCCTTACCGCCCACGGTTCCCCTCACTGCAAATAAAACTTTGTCCCCAGAACTACTAACATCAGGCATTCCATGTCTGAGTATCATATCACTAACCCCACTCTAACTGAACCACAAAAAACACCTCCAAAAAGGGAGATGACTAATGTCAATCCACAAAACAATCAAACCTTAGACAAATAAGAAAAAAATGCACAACTATTAAATGCAAACCACTGTTCTATTAATTTAGATAGAATATATGGGCCCAAAGAGTTAAAGAGTTAACATGACCCTGAAACTGTTTCACATTAAACAGCTTAAAACAAGGTTTGGGGCTTGGTATACAGAGACCTTAGCATGCTTAGTTCTATACCAAGCACATGCTAAAGTTTAGAGATTTATCTGTTAGCACACATAAAAAGAAAGCTAAAACAAGTTAAAAACCACTTTAAAATGGAAATGATTATATAGAACAAACACATGACAGCCCCTTTCAAAAGAGAGGATATCAGAGTCTTATTATGTGGGACATTCCTTGGTGTCAGGAAAAGGTTAATTTTATTGCTCAGCTCCGAGATGTGAAGGATTGTCACTTTCCCTGCCTTTGCAGACAGACACTCACAACAATGAGAGGAGACGGGATCAGGAGCGCCACCAGCTTTTTTGCTGCCCTAGGCGGCAGAAGGTCCCGTCCCCAAAATGCCGCCCCCGACAGAGGCAGCGGAAGGTCCCGCCCCCGAAATACCGACGACGACCGGAGCGGCCGGCACCCCCCAAATGTTAGTGCCCTAGGCGACCGCCTAGGTCGCCTAATGGGTTGCGCCAGCCCTGAACAGGATAGTAAAAGATGGGGGAAATGTGGCTTTTGTTGATATTCTCAGGAGTCTGGGCAGCAGGTCAGTCACACATGGATGCTCTGGGTTTTCAGGTCAGCCAGGACAGCAGTTGCCCCAGGCTCTGGCTCATCTCCTGGTCTGGGATGTCATTGGCTGGTCTGGTTCACTTCCTGGTTTCTCTCAGGCTGGACAGAGCTGGATGGACTGTCTTGTGGTGGTGCTGCATAGCACAGTGACCTCAGGATAAAATTGAAAGCCGAGACAGAAACAGGACAAGAGGAAAAATAGTGGGGTAGAAAGGAACACACAAGGGAAAGGGAGACAGAGCAGGATCTCACGTGTCTCTGGCTGAAGTCTTCACTGCTGCAGCAGTGATGGGCATACATCTCTGCTACTGTGTTGAGGTCTTGGCTTTATGAGGGTCTGATTACCTTTGGGATCCACGGGAGAAGGACAAAGTGTCTGGAGTGGAGTGGAAGCCTGATGGCTTTCGTCCCCCTCCAGGAACACCTCAGGTGGTCCATCTGTTCCCATCCCCAAAGTCTCTTTTTAAGGGCCTCCAAAAGAAGGGGGATGGCAGAATAGTCTAGCCTCTCGTTATACTGTTCAGCAATTAGGCCTAACTTCCAACATGACATGGCATGACGCGTTCTATTAACTTTTCCAAGCTTTCCTGTTTACCAGATACAGTCTTAATACAGTCCTGGAGCTGTATCAGTAAACACCTTTCTGTTTAGACTAACTTAATCTTTCTGTTTTTCACTTTTACTGATTTTCATAAATAATGTTATGTAACAGGCTGAGATGGAGTCTGGTTACCAGCCATCCCCATTTGCTATTACAGGTAACTGGACCACCTAATAAACTTTCATTTACTTTTCCATAGTTCAGCTTGCAACTGGAGAAGGCCCCAATTATTGCAACAGCACTAACCATTCCTTGCAGCATAATGCTCAAATTCTCACACGCCACAGCAAATGAAGAAGAAACAGAAAAAAAGGCAAAGCAAAGCTGTTGTCTTTCAACTACGTTACTTTCAGATACACTTAGTTAGTGAGAAGAAAAAGAAAAATACAGCAGTATCTGGTAGGTTTTCTGTCATCATACAATCACAGGCTAAGAAATAAATCATGATTTCATATGGTTTCCAAGTCACATCATGAACTCTCAGACCAAGCTGTCTGAAAACCAAATTAAAAGAAAACATAACTCTCCAGTTTTGCTTTGTTTTTAAAATATCCACAGAGTGATTTGAAATATAAACATGAACTGGCACCTATGGAAAATAATAGATCATTTTTAAAGCTACCTCAAGTCCAATTACCAGCTTTTACAAAAGGATTAAAGAGGAAAGAAAAATGTCGGCATACAATTGTTTGGAATTTAATTCTTCTGCTTTTTAAGGAGGGAAAATTGGAGCTTTACCTGGATATATGATTTCTGACTGTTCTTTTGCATGAACATATGGACTTAGTATTTTCCTGTCCCTCTGGGCAAGTAATGAATCAGAGAGTATCCTTTTCTATGTCGTAATAAAGTAGAACTATGCTACTCCAGCCAGTAGGTGGACCTAACCCAAGTTCTATAAGACAGAGCTGAGCACACTTCTGTGACCAGACAGAGTGCTGCAAAACCCTTTGCATCATCACGAAGATTAGACAGAAAGCTTTCCACAGAGCTCTGTCCACAAGGGTTTATTCACAATGCACCAGACACGTGTTGAAATGAACTATGCATGTTGTGCTGATGCTAACAGAACCATCCCAATCAAATTGCTTATGAAACAACAGATTTTGCTGCTGATTTTTTTTAGACCTAGAATCATATAAACATTGGAAAAGATTTTAGGCACAAGGGACTATCTGAGAAACCACTGCACTGTACCTATAAATACAACACTCGGCATCTTGTCTTAAAGCCATGAAAATCAAGGCTGAGGCTGGATACTTGCATTCTGTGTTGGTTTTACTGTAGTGCCATTCCTTTCCCAAAAATACAAATATTTTTTTCTTGGGTAACAATTGAATCCAACTATACCCTGTAAAGGAGATATTGTCAATATCTATACGTATAGTAAGTTTGTCGTTTTTAAATTTTGATAGTATTAAACTAGAGCAGTGGCTCTCAAACTTTTCTACTGGTGACCCCTTTCACATAGGAAGTCTCTGAGTGCGACCCCCCCTTATAAATTAAAAACACTTTTTTATATATTTAACACTATTATAAATGCTGGAGGCAAAGCGGGGTTTGGGGTGAGGGTTGACAGCTCGCGATCCCCCATGTAATATCCTCACAACCCTCTGAGGGGTCCCGACTGCCACTTTGAGAACCCCTGAATTAGAGAAACCAAAGAAATACTGTACAACCAATGGAAATTTTAAGAATGGGGTCATTTTTAAGTGGCTGTAACTTTTAACCTATTCAACGTAATCACTACTTTTGCAAATATTGAATCTGGAGCCCTTTATAAAGTAGTATGGGTTTTGGAAGGAAATATTTTGTTTTTCTTATAAAAATCAATGGAATGTACCACCACTTAAAGTAATCTTAACTGCGCAGTTGTGATGAACACTTTTACTTTTTGCATTTATACCAAAGGTGACACTGCGTTAACAATGCCTCTGTATAAGGCTGCCTAACACTTTCTATTATATGACCCTACTTTTCACTTTCTCAAAACTAACTGTCAGGCTGAAATTTTCCATGTCAGGTGCATGCTTTAGGCTGTAGTATTTTTCAAGTTTCAGCAAAAATTGTTCAGCTGTGTCCCAGAACAAGGTTAGGGAAAAATATATTTTGCCCATGTTAAGAATATCTTAGCACACTAATGCCTTTATGCTTTGGAGAAGGGACTTAAGTTTGGCAGGGGCATCACTCTATTGTTAGGATGGGCCTTTTTCTGTCCCTGTGAAAATCTACGCAAACTTAGCCAAGTTATAAGCATCTGAAAAACTGAAATTCACACACGTTCATTAGAGGTTTATTAGAGGGGGGGCAGTTAAATTCTCTGAAGAGTCTGTCTGCACTGAGCATGCTCCATCCCCTTGGCCAACTAAACTGCATTCATGTATGACCCATCGTTTTTGATTTTTATTTTATTTAATTTTTCCCAGGAATTTATTGGTGTTTATTACTACCACACAAAAACAAATGAAAATGGGTGGAAAAAGCTATTAATAATTTTTCTAGGTAAATATCAGGGTTTATTTTGGTGGATAGAAGGACGGGGTGAAAAGTGTTAAGTAGATTAATGCTTTGATGAATAGAATTCAATGTGGTTTGCTGCAGAACTAGAACAGAACTCAAAACACAATGCCACCTCTAAGTTTAAGAAAACAATATATCTCTAATCCCCAAATAAAACTTTTCATTTGAATAAACAGTTTACTGTTGTAGACTTAGAACTATTAGCCTATAAATATTTACATTTCATAATTGGGCCACACCATTTGCAGCGCATACACTCAACTTCATCCTTTTCTCCTGCTTTTGTTCCTTTACAACTTTTGAATACTTCCTTGTGTTCTGAAACGTATTCTGATACTGATTTTCGTTTTCTTCCCATTTTAATGTTTTGGATCTTTAAACCGTTATCTGCAAACAGCTTGAAAGGTGTATGTGGTTGGCATGAGATTCATCAGTACGTTCAGAAGCGCACAGTATTTCAGAGTTTGTGTGCATGCCTGTTTGTTTATTGTGTGTATTTTCTAGACTAATACATAGCCTTACTTCAACAGGCTGCTTTGCATATACACACAGACTAATATATTATCATAATACCTATATCTCATGCATTGTATTGTATTTTCCTAATAAAACAACTTTATTTTTTATATATTTGAAGGATACAAAAGTAGGCTGAAAATCAGAAAGGAAAAAAAAAAATTTTGTAAAACCCGTGATTTTTTGGTAAAAATCAGTTTAAACTGACAACGAAGGGGCTTACATATGTGCTATCACCACAGAACAACTGAGCAGGCTTCATCCGAAGATGAGCAGCTGCTGGGGACGAGAACTGAGACTAGGGAGACAGTTTCTCATGTGCTCTCAATGCAGACTTGCTTGAGAATCCTCTAGACAAAGACAGTGACTCCCAGAAGAAGACACACACAGGGAGAAGAATTAGGGAAAGGAACTCCTGAGATGAAGAAACAGCACGAGATGAACTCCATATCTGAGATCCTCTCAACATTATTGGAAATGCTGACATATAATTATGGCTGATACCTTCAACTGAAGCTAAGGGAGTTAGGTACCAAATTCCCATCTACTTTTAATGGGATTTGGGTGCCAATACCTTTGGGCTGTTATGAAAATCCCAGCATAAGTGACTATTCAACAACAAGGGGATGAATAGAAGAATCAGTCATAAAAAGTTACACAAAAAATTAAAGATCAGTAAAGTTAAATTTAGAAGGTTTTTTTTTTTGCTTTTATTTAAAATGTGGCAGATGGAAAGAATTAAATTCCAAATGGGGCTCTATTTAGCTTTAAATTATACACAAAGATCAATACAATTCCCTATTTAAAAGTCTGGCCTCAACTGTCTTATCATAGTTCTTTAATGTGTACATCCAGATGGTTACAAATGATGCAAAGGAAATAATGAGAACTGCCTTCAGTCGAAACTTGAATTGCATTAACACCAGCTGTGATCCTTGAAGAGAGGGAAGAGGAGGAGGAGGAACATGCAGGCTGCACATGAGGTTGGGGATGTGCTGCTTACTAGTCAATCAGGTGGTCTCATGCACTCCAGGTATCAACTCTGCTGCTCAGATTGTCTGACTGTTTACCACAGTAAGCTGTTTTGATTCTACCAAGATCCAATTTAGAGCAGCTAGGCATACGCTACGAGCTTAAAAACCATTCCATTAAAAATCACCATTCTCCCTCCCCTGCACGCACACACAAATCCTTCTACATTTTTCAAGCTAACATTTAAGGCTCTGTAATGCAGTTCAAATTGAACCAAAGAATTCACATACCCCTATCATTTAAAAAAAACAAATCTATAAATCACTCAACACCTCATTTAGCATACAACTTGAAAAGTGGCTTATTTAGAGATTGCGCTATTAGTGGGATGTTAAGGAGACATGATAATCAATCATTTTCATATTTATTTAAAAATGTATATACATGTCAGTTTTCTCCACTATAAATTGTTTTACAATTTTAAGCAGTGCAGCATCATTAAATATCACAGACAATATGATCCCAATAAATACAGGCTTTAATATAAAATAAATGATTCTGTGTTTGTAGTAAAAAAATGACTACCAGGAGTGTCAAATGTATTTCAAGTAGTTTGTAGAGGGCTTCTATAAACAAAAGCTGAAAAAAGAACTGCCTCATTTAGTAAACTTTTAAGGAAGTTTTTATCTCTTGTCTGAAGTTTTTATCCCCAGAAACTGAAAAAGTGAATGTCAATGTTATGTTAATTGCCAAGATACTGCTCCCACTGAAGTTACCACTCCTATGAACTTCAGTGGGAAAAAGCTCTAAGGGTACGTCCACATTGCAATAAAAAACCCGCAGCACCAAGCGTCAAAGCCAGGTCATTTGACTCCGTCTCACAGGGCTTGGGTTGAAGTGTAGACATTCAGTCTAGAGGGCTTCCCCCCCCATTGCGGGGTCTCAGAGCCCAGGCTCCAGCCTGAATGTCTACACTATGAGCTTTAACCCCACAGCCTGAGCCTTGCCAGCCTGAGTCAGCTGACCTGGGCTAGCCACGACCGTGCCATGGGTCTTTTATTGCACTTAGACATACCCTTAGAGCCTGCTCCTGCAGAAGTTTTGCATCTACGGTTGTAACATGAGACTCTCCTTGAAAGCAAAAACATTTAAATAATTACATGTATAGCCTGATTTTCAGAAGGTGCTGAGCAACCCCAGCTCTCACTGAAGTCAATGGCAAGTGCCGATGCTTAGCACTTCTATCATCATCATCATCATCATCATTTGTATTACTGTAGTGCCAAGGAGACCCAAGCACGGAACAAGTTGCCATTGTCTTTAGGCTCTGTACAAACCCAGAACAAAAAGACTGCTCCTGCCTCAGAGAGCTAATAGTCTAAGTATAAGCTATCAGATGGATACAGACAGACCAATGGGGGACTACAAGGAAACAATAAGCCAATATTGTTCAATATGCTACAGTGTGTAGTCTCAGTACATCAGTGGCCTAGTGTTGTCAAGTTTTCTGTAGGCAACAGACCTTTTAAAAAAATCAGGGCAGCAGTAAATATGTTCTAGGAGGGCAACACATGAACTTAGAAGCCCAAGTTTATGAGATTCTTGACTACTTTACTGCAATAAAATCAGTCAGCTCACAATACTGTTCCCCCCACTAGCCCGTCAGTCATGTCATCATAATCCTCACTGGGTGAGCTCCTCATAATCCTCACTGATGAGTTCCTATTCTTCTGTAGATGTTTCCTCTATCTGGATACACTATTTGTTTTCATCTTTAAATTTCCATGATTGGCCTTTTGCTAATGACCAGCTCTGTGCAATGAACAGTTCTTATTCTCCTTTAGAGTAATTTCTGGTTCTTTCATTCGTTTTCACTCAGTGAAATTGACAAGACCTGTTTCCAATGGCAGCCCAGGAGAGCTACGATTTCACTACAGTGCAGGCTACCTTTTGCTTAACCATTTTAAACCTTGCAGCATCTCACAATTTGATACACTTTAAGTGCGTTCATATAAAATGTGACAAATCTCTGAGCACTACTGGATCATAGGTATGCCAACACTTCAGTTAAGATCAGCTCAGAGGCACTAATTTGTGCACAAGAGAAAAGCAACCAGGCTGCTCTACGGGTCTTCTATTGTGTTCAAGAGATTTTCTTTCGTTCACTTGGCACAGACTAAAGGTGACAGACTGGTGGCCCCAAAGACTGAAGTCCCCCTATATATCCATAGAAGACAGGAAAGGCATGACTTCCCAGTATGCCTCAATCTTAACCTGCAAGGATCACCCCTGCATGAGAGAGAGGAGTTAGGTTAGGTTGTAGGCCTTTAGTCCTTGCCTTCACTGATGAGGCAAATGCTCACTTGCCAAGGTATTTTTTTTGTAATGTGCACAGCTGTTCCCAGGAACTGGATTAAGACCCGGTAGGTCACTGATCAGCGAGGAGATGATAATTTTCAGTCACTACCAGCTAGGCTGCAAACAATGAAATACAGGTGAAAGGCTCCAAAAATCTATTAATTAATCTCAGTAACGATCTATTTCCTTCATTAAACTTGTGTCCCTAATTTTATGTAGCTGAACAACTTTCATTTCTTAGAGCCGTTGTACTCAACTTGTGGCCCTTAAGCTCAGAGCAGTCTCCTTTCGTGTATGAGTGAGGGCTCAAGCAATGCCCTGACTGTGATATAGTGCCTGTCTCTGAATTCTAATTAAAGATCAATCCAAACTGAAGTCCTGGATCACAACCATCCCATCATATTGGGAATTTGGCTGAAGATCTGTATTTCGTGGCTAAAACCAAACACCTCTGAGCTTTGGGAAAATCTGAAGCCAGATTCAAATCTAAATTTACCAAAATGCGCCTCTAATTTACCAATGACGACATAATCATAGAGACCAGAAAACAGACACACTCAGAGGAGAGGTATATGGTATCTGCATTTATTCTGTCAGTCAATTTAAGTGAAGATTTCTTCTCATATGGTGATGTTTATTTCTCTGCTTAGATGAAAGTATAGGAAATTAGTGGTTACACACATTTGAGTATTTAAAATATATTAGATTATTTTGTGGTTCTCTCTGATTTATTTGGCTGAGTTGGCTGTACTACTGATCAGTGCTTAAAGTGGTCAGAAAAAAGTGTGTGTGTGTGTGTGTGTGTGTGTGTGTGTGTGTGTGTGTAGGGAGGGCAGGGGCATCTGTCCTAATCATGGAGTAGCAGCTTTGGTAAAAGACTGCTTTAAGTGTGCCCCTCAGCAACCTGCCTGACTTATTTATTTTTGGCCAGGTCTGTGACCTCTTGTGCCCCCCACTCCCGACACACACTTTAACCACTACTATTGATAAAGGTTCGAGTGCCGGTCTGATAGAGATCTGCAGCATAAAAAGTGGCCTTCACATGTAGCAATATGGCACGGGTGGGTGGATGGATGGTAAATCCATTGAATTTGTGTATTTGAACTGGGGAGGAGAATAAAAGCATTGAGGTTGCTACTCAGGTGTGTCTATAAAATAGAACCAATCACTGAATCCTGGAGGTAAAACTGAGATTCCAGTGCTTAAAAGAAAATTAGCAAGCAGTCTCCATCTTCTAATTTTAAATCAGGTCACTTTTTTTCTTAGCACATAAATATACTAAAGCCATTTTAGTCAAGACTACTGCAGTAACTGATATGTGTGTGCATGCATGCACAATATTGGTGGTAGGATCCTGTGCTTTTTTTGAGCAGAGGGTCCAAAGTTCTACTGATGGTGACAGCTATGAATCACAGGCTGCAAGAGCAAGTGCTATCAGACCACTACAAAGACCAGTGCGGCCATAGAATTTATACAAAATAAACAGCATTGTGCAACAGCTAAAGGGTTACTTGTAGCTGTGACATTTATTACTTTTAAGACAAGTAATAATGTACCTTTTGTGTGTGCGCGCTGTGCCTAGAGAACTAAAACATTCTGTTCCTTCAAGTGCAAAAATGATTGACACAGCAATTAGGGTCAATATTACACAATGTGTTACAATGCACATAACTAATTAAGAGAAGCTATGTATAAAAACAACCAGATGTGCAAATTCGCTAGGAGGAGGAGGCAGGGCTGTTACAGATTTTAAATAGCAAGATTTGAAAGCAATTTTAGCATCCACCCCTTCTTTAATCGTTGAAACAACTAGCTGCGTTAAAGCTACTTTCATATGGATAAGGTTGTCTCTCTCTCTCTCTCTCTCACACACACACACACCCCCCTAAACTCTTATTTAGTAATTGACTAGATATTCAGTTGGGAGCAAGGTCCTTTATCCTCCAACAGGGGCTGGGTATCCCCTCCCCCATTCCTCTCCTCACGGCAGGATGGAAGGATTGGAGTCCCTGCGCCCTAGAGCCAGCCCCAGCTCAGGGCTCTCTGGTCTCAGCTCGGTGCCCTGTGCGAGGCACAAATCCCAGCCTCAGCCCAGCCCCAAACACTGGGGCCTCCTGGAGAAGATGCCCTGGAGCAGCAGGCAGCTGAGGAAGGCAAGATCCTGAGGTTCATGCACGAGCTGCTGTTGCTCAGCAGGCCTGGCCTGCACTATGTGGAGGAGGTAGAACTACACCTGGGTGAAGGACAAAACTAGCACAAGCAGGGTCAAGTGCAGGCAGCAACACTCGGCACAGAACTGGGGCAGCAAGCAGGGCAAGCCCCCTGCATGGGTCCATGGCCCCATCCTCCTCCTTGGCCACCACTCCCTCTGGGTCATGACAGAGGGGTGGCTGGGCCAAACCAGAGAGTGGCATTGCAACCTGGCGCACGGGTTCACAGCAACATTGAAACTTGTGACAACTTAAAAAACTTGTAGTGTGTGTTAAAGATGCTGTTTCTCAACAAAATTTTGGCCTGCCATTTTCTTACAGCCTTAAATATGGAGTATTGGTGTTTTGATTTAAGGAGCTTCCTGTGGCCATAGCTTCTCCCCTGGCCATATAAGGGCAGTGCCACCCTGACCCTCTCAGTTCCTTTGCACCAAATATCAGAAGTGGAGACTCTGATGAAGAGAGGACAGAGGGCGGGTTGTGGAACACACAGCATCACATCACAAAGAACAACAGTTACAGGTAGGTAACTTTTTTTTCTTTGAGTAGATGCATCCGTGTATTCCACGTTGGATGACTTGCAAGCTGTACTCCTAGGAGGTTGGGCTCAGATTCTATTTAAAGAGAGACTGCAGGACTGCCTTCCCAAAAGGTTGCATCTGATCTGGATGCAGCTGTAAAAGCACAGTGGTTTGCAAAAAGTGTGCAGAGAGGACCCAGTGATCACCCTACAAATGTCCAATATAGGAATGTTATTTAAAAAATGCTGTTGATGTTGCCTAAGCTCTTATGGAATGAGCTCACACCCTTTGAGGAGGTGTAGCCTGGACTACTTTGTATGCTGTCATGACACAGGAAGTTATGGACAATGTCTGTGAACAGGCTGCTTGAACCTTCATTTGGTCTGCACATGAAACGAACAGATGTGGTCAGGAACGGAAAGGATAAAATGGTAGATTTCAACTGACATCTAAAGTATGGAGAGGCTGCTCTTCTGGGGTTAATGTGGTTTAGGGAAGAACACTGGTAGATACATAATTTGGTTTAAATGAAATTGGGAAAACACCTTAGATAAAAACTTTGGATGCAGTCGCAGGGTCATTGTCTTTGGAAAATTGCATGTAACGAGTCTCTACCATCAAAGCCTGCAACCCGCACTCACTTCTTGCAGAAGGAAGGCAGTTTTCTGACACAGAAAGGAGAAAGAAGAAGTTGCCAGAAGCTTGAACTGAAGTCCCACAAGAGCTATTAAAACAGGATTAAGGTCCCACAAGGGAACCGGTTATTTAACCGGCATGTGAAGATGAGCAATTCCTTTCAAGAGCCTCACTGTCATGGGGTTTGAAAACAGCAACTTCCCATGGACAGGTGGATGAAATGCTGAAATAGCCTCCAGGTGGACTCTATGATCTAAGCGCAAGGCCAGAAATCTGAAGCTGTAACAGGTACTCCAAGATACCCTGAATACAAGCCTGTGTTGTTTGCACTCATCGGACCAATCACCATACCGAGAACCACTTCCATATGGCCAAATAGGCTGTCCTGGTGGAGGGCTTCCTATTTTTAAACAAGCCCTGCCAGACTTCCTCTGATCATCATTCTTCTTTCTCATCTAACCATGAAGCTGTGAGATGCATTGGTCTAAGTGCTGGATGCAAAGCCATGATGCTGAGTCAGGAGGTCGGGTGAAGAGGAACGGATATTTGAGGTTGTACCAATATGTGCAGAGGCCTGAGAACTAACATCATCTTGGACATGTTAGAACAATGAGAATGAGCCTGGAACGGTCCAATTTCACCTTGAGAATGACCTGTGGGATGATCGAAATTGGAGGAAAGGCATACAAGAGTGCCGAGTCCCAGCTCAAGTGAAAAGCATCAGTGAAGAAGCCCAGACTGAGTCTCCCTTAGGAGCAAAACAACTGGCATTTCTTGTTTTCTCTTATGGTGAACAGGTTGATTGTCCGGATGCCCCAAACTACAAAGATGGACCACAGTACCCGGGGCTTCAGAGACCACTCATGATTCAAGGAGAAATTCCTGCTGAGGTGATCCACCAGCTGATTGTGGATCCCAGGAAAGTGATCAGCCATGGGAGGAAATGCTCTGCCTGATGGAAAACTGCCAGAACCCGATTGGCTACGGACAGAGCACACTGGAGTATCCCTCCCCGACAGCCTGTTCACATAATACATTGCGGTGATATTGTTGGTGAGTATGAGAATTGCTGAACCCCTGATGTGATCTTGAAAGGTTGACAGACACTGATGTTCTGATGTTCGTCCATCATTATCGATGACGACCTCAACAACTCATTTTTTCAATGACCGGTCTCTATGCGTTCGAAGATGACTGATCAGTCCAATTTGGGCATGGAACGTCCTGTCACACGTCGGGCAGACATGTAATGGCACTGTCGATGATGTATGAGCAGCTCTGGACTTACGCAGCTCACGCTTTTTTTCAGCCTCAGCAATACGCCTCGCCTCAGAGGTATCACTGCCTGTGTGAATGAGGCTGTGCCATGCTGGACGGTTCAGTGCGAAGGTTTCCCATGTGGCGGTGTTGATCTCAAAGGACTTCAAAGAGGTCTTCAACGTGTCCTTGAACCGCTTCTTTTGTCCTCCATGGGAGCGCTTTCCCTGAGTGAGTTCTCCATAGAAGAGCTGTTTAGGAATGCGTTCGTCTGACATTCTCACAACATATCCGCCCCACCTGGTCTGGGCTCTCATCAGCAATATGTGAACTGACGGCAGACTGGCTCTAGTAAGGACATCAGTATCGGGCACTTTGTCCTGCCATCTGATTTTTAAAAGCTTTCGCAGACAGGAAATGTGGAAGTGATTGAGCCTTCGTGCATGACTCCGATAAACAGTCCACGTCTCGCAGGCGTACAGCAGAGTTGGAAGCACCACTGCTCGGTAGACTTTCAGCTTCGTTGGTAGGCTGATCCCTCGACGTTCCCAAGCGTTGGAGCGCAATCGGCCAAATGCAGAGCTGGCTTTAGCAATTCTGCAGTTTACTTCATCATCGATTGACACTGTTCGGGAAAGGGTACTGCCCAGGTATGTGAAGTGGTCCACTGTCTGAAGTCTCTGTCCATTTACAATGATGGATGGTTCTGAGTACGGAGTATGGGGATCTGGCTGGTGCATGACCTCAGTCTTCTTGATGTTAATGGTGAGACCGAAGTTATTGCATGCAGTTGAAAACTTGTCCATACTGGCTTGCATTTCTGGCTCTGTACTAGCATTCAGAGCACAGTCATCGGCAAAGAGAAAGTCTCGAAGTACAGTTTCCTTCACCTTGGTGATGGCACGCAGTCGCCTCAGATTGAATAGTTTCCCATCAGTTCTATATTTCAGGCCTACTCCTTCAGTGCAGTGTTGAAAGGCATCAGTCAGAGTGGCAGAGAATATCATGCTGAACAAAGTGGGTGCTAACACACACCCTTGCTTGATGCCGTTGGTGACTAGGAAGGCCTCAGATGTTTCACCGCCATCCAGGACACGAGCCATCATACCATGATGAAATTGACGTACCATTCGTATAAATCTGTCTGGACAGCCAAATTTCGACATGATCCTCCACAGACCCTGGCGACTGACAGAGTCAAATGCTTTTGTGAGGTCCACAAAAGTTGTGTAGAGTTCACGATTCTGCTCTTGACATTTCTCCTGTAGCTGACGCACGGCGAAGATCATGTCAATAGTCCCACGTCCCTTGCGGAAGCCACACTGTGATTCTGGCAGTAGGCCCTTCTCCAGGTGTGTGATCAATCGGTTCAACAGAACCCGTGCAAGAACTTTCCCCGCTGTAGAAAGCAGCGAGATTCCACGGTGATTGTCGCATACCTGGCGATTGCCCTTCCTCTTATAGAGGTGCAAGATAGACGCGTCTCTAAATTCTTGTGGAATGGTTCCCTGCTTCCAGAAGGACTGAAACAGCTCAGTGAGTTTCCGTAGCAGCATGGGTCCACCGACTTTGTACACCTCTGCTGGTATGGCATCTAACCCTGGGGCTTTGCCACTTGACAGCTGATTGATAGCTTTCTTCACTTCGTCCTCTTCTGGTAACGCATCCATGGAGTCATTGACTGCAACCTGGGGCATCCTGTCAATGGCCTCATCATTGATGACTGAGGGGCGATTGAGAATTGCTTCAAAGTGTTCAGCCCATCTCTGGAGAATCTGTGTCTTCTCTGTAAGGAGCACAGTACCATCAGAGTTCAGGAGGGGAAAGCTCCCAGAAGACTGTGGACCATAGAGTGTGTTAAGGGCTTCATAAAACTGCTTATAGTCGTTCCTGTCTGCATATGCCTGTATTTCATCTGCTTTGGCACTCAGCCACAAGTCCCGCATTTTGCGCAGTCGGTTCTGTACTGTTCTGCGACACTATAGATGGCATGAAGCTCCAGGACACTGATACGTAGAGAAGCTTCCAATTCTGACTACAGGCCTTGAACCTTCAGTATCGCCAGATGTGCTTCCCAACCTATGAAGGAGGCATCGGTGACAATAGTTCTGGTCAATAGAGACTGAGTGAAGGGAATGCCCTGGCACATTTGTCCTGAACTGTCCACCACTGTAAGGAATCCAGGATTGGTGGAGGAAGACAAAGCAGTCTGGCCAAGGGATGATGGTATGGATGATAGACCAACTTCAGCCATATTTGAAAAGGACGAAGGTGCAGCCTATGTGCATGAAGCCATATGGCCTAGCAACCTCAAGCATACATGGGCTGGGGTTGAGGGTGGGGACTGTAGCTCCAGACATAAGCGACAAATTGCCTGGAATCGCTCAGTTGGAATTGAGCTGAGTTGCTCTCAAATTTGTAGAGTCTGTCATAGCCCCAGTGAACTCAACTCTGAGTTAGAACTAATGTTGACATCCCACCGTTTAGGATGAGACCCAGATGATCGAGTTGTCATAGTATGAACTGGGCATGACAGAGGATGTGCTCTCTGGACTCGCTTCTCAGTAACCAATCTCCTCCTCTGGGATATGTGACTCTTTCTGGAGTAATCCTGCTGCTGCTCAGAAAGAGAGAACTGTCTGAAAAAAATGCTGAGAGTGGTATTGTTGTGGCTGCTGACCTCTATGGTAGCATCCCCTCATGGCTGGAATAGGTACTACGAAAGCAAACAAAGTAGCTTGGGAGTCTTTAAATGAGTGCAAGTTTTCATCAGTCTTTTCTGAAAACAAAACCCAGCTATCAAATGGTAAATCCTTAGTGGGCTGCTGGACATCAGGTGCAATGCCCAAGTTCTGAAGTCATGAAGCCTTTCTCATGGTTACAGCTGATGCTGTAATCCTGGCCGAGGCATCTGCCATGTCCATGGCTGCCTGAAACAAAGTTTTGGCACCAAATAGCTTTCCGAAATGAATGCTTTGTACTTTTTCCTGGAGAATTCTGGCAACTTGTTCATGAACTTAGACATGGCCACTAAATTAACAAAGTCATATTTGGAGACCAACGCCTACTGGTTTGTGATGTGCCTTTGCAAGGAAGAGGAGGTATAAATCTTTTCCCCCTCAAGTCTATTCTCTTGGACTCTCTTCTTGGATGTAGATTAAGGCTAGGTCCACACTACCCGCCCGGATCGGCGGGTAGAAATCGATGTAGTGGGGATCGATGTATCGCGTCTCGTCTGGACGCGATACATCGATCCCCGAACGCGCTCACATCGACTCCGTAACTCCAGCAGGGCGAGCGGAGTTAGCGGAGTCGACGGGGGAGCCGCGGACGTCGATCCCGCGCTGCGAGGACGCGAGGTAAGTGCCAGGTAATTCGAAATAAGATACTTCGACTTCAGCTACGCTATTCTCGTAGCTGAAGTCGCGTATCTTATTTCGATCCCCGCCCCTAGTGTGGACCAGCCCTTAGATCTTCCCTGTCGAGCCCTGTCATTTGCTGCAGTCACCACCAGGGCATTAGGGACCAGGTGGGAATAGAAACCCTCGAACTTGTGTGGGAACAAAGTATCATTTATCCAAATGCTTCGCTGTAGTGGGAAACGGAAGCTGAGGTATTCCAGAGGGCCTTTGCAGGCTCCAGGAGAGCATCATTTATTGGATGGGCTACTCTCCCTGGAGCTGATGGCTGGAGAATATCTAGGAGCTTATATGTATTCTCCTGCAGGAATCCTGCCCAGATACCCAAGGTGGCGTTCAGATGCCTCAGGAGGTCCTGATACACCTTAAAGTTCTCGGGCACCTAGGGAGAGGAAGCTTCTGGCATAGTAGAATCATTCAGGGAGGACGAGGATGTTGGCTGCTCCATCAACAATGGATCCTGTTCTTGTATCACAGTATCCGGTCGAAGGAGCTCTGTAGGACCAGAGGGAACAGGCTTATTGGTTACGAGAGCCACTGTTGGGACAGGTGATCTTGCGCTGGAGCGGATCGAAAAGAGGGACCTTTGGGACCAGGAGCATCCCAGGAATTCCAAGGAGGCCACTGGGCATATGGATAAGGCACAGATGGCTAGCAGGCCTCGTGCCAAGAGCCTCTGTCCCAACAGTGATCAGAGGGTGATCTCTGGTGCCTATTTGGTGAGGAGGCCAATGATGACTCCAACCTGGATCTTCAAGAATTCCAGGGGTTCTGCAATGACAATGGGGGAGCCAGCCCTAATGGGACAAATACTCGGTCCGACTTATCCTGAGAGAGGAGTAGGGCACCAGTGCCAGAGAGGAGTAGGGAATCAATACCAGCAGCACCGAATGAGTCACACTTCCACCCGGTACAGTGGGAGTTGTCAGCACCAAGGCTGGTACCGAACTTGATGAGGGGTTCTGCTGCCAAGAAAATGATGATGTCGAAGGATGCCACAACATTGAGGGGGCTTTTGGTGCTGGATCTAGTCTGCAGCTCAGGCAGTGCAAGCTGCAGTGCCGACAGACCCGGCAGCTCCGTGACTTGGCCAGAAGGTGGCAAGGACACAACAGAGGATGAGATGGTATATGCCATAGCACCAGAGAACTCCTGAACTAGTGGAGTGTCTGAGATTCAGAGGCAAAGCAGGTCGGATGCCGCCTGGGTCCTCTTTGTGAACAACCTGCAGGTGGAGCACCTGTCTTTAATATGTCCCTCTCCGAGGCACAACAAGCACTTTGTGTGGAAGGTGCTATTGGGGATGGCTCCCCTACATGATAGCCAACTACTCTAGCTTACACTAAACTAATACTTAACTAAACCTAAGGTGGTACTACTACTTTATACAGAAAGAGTTATCAGAAACTGAGATGAAAGTGTGAGGTGAAGGCACCACACAGAGCTCCAACTCTAGGTGACAAGCAGTGAAAAGGAACTGAGGGGGATCAGGATGGTGCCACCCTTACATGGCCAGGTGAGGGGCTAGGGCCACAGGGCATGAGTGCCGCCTCTACGGGTACTGCTAGGCAAAGTTTTCTAGCTCCAGTATGCAGGGTGTGTACACTCACATACAATACATGGCTGCATCTACTTGAACTACTTGGATATTAGGAAACACTATTTCATTAGGAGGGTGGTGAAGCACTGGAATTGGTTACCTAGTGAGGTGATGGAATCTCCATCCTTAGAGGTTTTTAAGGCCCGGCTTGAAAAAGCCCTGGCTGGGATGATTTATTTGGTGTTGGTCCTGCTTTGAGCAGAGGATTGGACTAGATGATCTCCTGAGGTCTCTTACAACACTAATATTCTATGATTCTATGATTACCTTAAATATTTCACTTTGAATTAAAAAATAAGTAACTCCCAAGCTACCACCCCAATTCAAATAAAATAATATCTTCTGTGTATATCCCAATCCTGCTCCTATTGCAATCTACGGGAGTGTTTCCAAGGGAACAGGTCTTTAAAGAAAGAAGAAAGGGGTCAGTTAAAATATTTGTCCTTTAATTACTGTTTTGGGTCCTAGCAAAGTGCTAAGGCAATGAACCTTTTGCAGTGTCAGGAGAACAGGAAGTATCTGTCAATGATGCCCTGACTTTGCAATACATTGGCAATTTACCAGGAGTGTGCAGGCTGCCCCTAATTTGCATGTACGTTTAGACAGAGGTTTTCACTTTGTCTTTTATTGGAGGCAAAGGTTGCTCTACAGAGTAAAGACAAAGCATTCTGCAATATATTACAGAAAAATCAAATACATAACCTTTATCAAAAATAAACACACAGGCACAATATTTGCTTGTGCTTACATATTCTTTGATAGAGGAATAGAAAAAGTTTGTTGTTTGAGTTCCCAGCAATAAAAACTCACTATAGCACAGATTTATCCTCACACACCAGTTACAGGAAAAGGACAACATTATGGGACTGCATTTTAAGATACATTTTAGCACACTGAAGACTATATTTAGTCCTTGGGAAGCCCATGACCTGCAAACAAATACCTCTCCAAGTCACAAATAATTTTATGTATCAATATATACACACTACTTAGATTATAAACTGTTTGGGGGCAGGGACTGTCTTTTTGTTTTGTGTTTGTACAGTGTCCAGCACAGTGGTTCTCAACCTATTTATCACTGTCGGCCACATGTGTGTTACCTGGGCCACAGGTTGAGAACCACAGCACACCTCCTCCCAAACCTCCCTCCCCACAAACCCCTATGCCCAGTGCCTCCCACCCAGAGACCCCTCCAGAGAGTGTGGCCAGGAGCAGAACCACCACACAGGGCCAGATGGCAAGGCAGCCAGGTGGCAGCCCTGGACCCCGGACCCTGCGGGGCCAGCCGGCAGCCGGGAATCTGGACCCCACCGCGCGGCCTGGTGGCCTTTAGGACACAGTTGTGTGCTAATTGGGCTGCAGGTTGAGAACCGTTCGTCTGGCACGAAGAGGACCTGGTTCATGTCTGGGGTTCCCAATGGCTATGATAATATAAATAATAAATTTGACTATGCTAGTTAACAGAACTTTATAACAAGACACGATAACCTGCTCCCATCTTAAATTTAGCAATATTTCAACTTAATGAAGGGAAAAAGGCAATTATTAAATTTAATTTACTCTTATGATACCATATCTTGATTATAATTAATTGAGACTTGGGAGAAAGGACGGGAAATCAGTTTGTGTTGGACTTTCCAACAGAGGAGGATATGTTAATCAAAAAGTGTCTCTGAAGACTGTATGACCTTTAGAGAGTACCATATAAGCTATAGTATTTAAGTACAACCACGTGAGTTACAGATAGGATTTCACATTTCACATTTAACAAATCCTGATTTGTGTGGATTTACATGCCATTAGTAATCAGAAAAGTAACCTGGTAAAAATGTTGCCTTAATATTCTACCTATCCGATCCCTGTTTTTTCCAAAAACAAATAATTAATAGCTGTGTCAATAAATGTTAATTAATTGTTATGGATTGTTATAGAGTCTAACAGGTACTTATAAACCATCTATAATACTTTCCTCTGATGTGCTTATTACCACCTATAACAATTGCTACTCGGGCTTGTAAAATGCTTATTAGTCATTTATTAATCCTTTATAATCTATAAATGTATCCTTAATATAAACAATGACCTATATTTCCATGAGGCAAAACGAAGTTAATGTTGGTTGTCAAAAAGAGAGGTTACTTATCTTGTATAGTAACTGAAATTCTTCGAGATGTGTGGGCCCTATCTGTATTCCACTGTGTGTATTCACGTGCTTCAGGTGCCTGAGACCGAAAGATTTCTGCTAGCACAGTCTGTTCATACGCGCCTGCACTCTTCCTCTTCTCATGCTCCGGACTGAGGGTATAAGGGGCATCTCTCCTTCTCTACCATGAATCATGAGTAAAGGATCCAAAGCAGAGGGGAAGGAGGGTGACTAGTGGAATACAGATAGAGACACCACATCTCAAGGAACTACAGTTACTATAAAAGGTAAATAACCTCTCTTTCTTTTTGAGTGCTGGTTCCTATGTGTATTCTACTATGGGTGACTGACAAGCAGTATTAATTGAGAAGGAGGGTGCGAGGACCTATGTGGTATAGATAACTGAAGAACCATTGAACTGCATCAGCAGTGAAAGCTTACATTAGGTTATGTCTTGTGAAGGTATGGACAGAACCCCATGTTCCCACTTTGCAGATGTCAACAAAGTGTAACTTCTTGAAGTGAGGCTACCAAAGTTGCCTTGGCCCTGGTAGCGTGAGCCCTCATAGCTTGTGGAGAAAGGGTATCTGCTAACTGGTAACAGAGCAGAATACAGTCTGAAACCCACTAAGAAAGTCTCTGAGAGGAGATAGCTCCCTTGGACAGAATGGATGATGGGAGAAGCTAACAGTCTATATGATTTTTCTAAATTATATTGTTTTCTGTAGGTAAAATGCCAACACCTGGCATATGTCTAGGGAGTGGAGTCGCCTATCCTCAAAGGTAGCATTGGCTCTGGAAAAAAACAGATAAGTGTACTGTTTGATTTAGGTGAAAGTCTCAGGTTACTTTGGGGGTGAATCTTGGGTACAGTCTTAATGAAACCTTATACTTTGGAAATATTGTGTGTGATGAATCAGCCACAAGAGCTCCTATGGGTACGTCTACACTACCCGTCGGATCAACGGGTAGTGATCGATCTATTGGGGACCGATTTATCGCGCCTAGTGTAGATGCGATAAAATTGATCCCCGATAGCTCTGCCGTCGACTCCAGAACTCAACCGCGGCGAGAGGCGGAAGCGGAGTCAACGGGGGAGCGGCAGCGGTCGACTCGCCACCGTCCTCGCAGCCAGGTAAATCGACCTAAGATACGCCGACTTCAGCTACGCTATTCGCGTAGCTGAAGTTGCATATCTTAGATCGACCCCCCCCTTCCCCAGTGTAGACCTAGCCTAGGACTCCTATCTTCTGGCCGAAGTGACGGCCACTAGAAAGGTGACCTTCATAGATAAATGGGACAGTGAGCAGGTCACTAACGGTTCAAAGAGAGACTTGGTTCCTACCAGAAGCACCAAGTTAAGATCCCATGAGGAAGCAGGTTTAGTTACGGGAGAGAAGTGTCTGACTAGATCTTTTAGGAAACATTCAGTGACGGGATGGGCGAAAATGGAGTGGTAGTCAGTTGAAAGGTGACAAACACTAATCACCACCAAGTATACTCATATAGAGCTAAGGGAAAGTTCTGAAGTCTTCAAGGCAAGCAGGTAGTCTAAAAAGGTGGGAAATATTAGATTCTTCTGGGGACATCTAATGATATTGAGCCCAAATATAAAATCTCTTCCACTTAGCTAAGTTGTACTTTCTGGTGGATTCCTTCCTGCTATTGTTAAGGATGGCTTAACAGCTACCAAACAGGCCTGTTCTAGGTTCGATGTCCATCCAAATACCATGCTGTGAGGTGGAGGAATTCTGGGTTGGGATGTCTGATCTTGCCAGTGTTCTGTGTCAAGAGGCCTGGGAAGGACTGGATACTGAGGGAGCATGGGCTGACAGCTAGAAAAGTCTGGGAAACCAAAACTGTCTGGGCCATCTGGGAACAGAGAGGATGATCACCACCCTGTCCTGCTGGATCAAGAATGATTAAAGGATTAGAAAACATGCCTGTAGTGATAGACTCAAGGAGCTCATCTTTTTAGTTTAACAAAG
Organism: Platysternon megacephalum; assembly: GCA_003942145.1. Lineage (NCBI taxonomy): Eukaryota > Metazoa > Chordata > Testudines > Platysternidae > Platysternon > Platysternon megacephalum. The sequence goes on from QXTE01000103.1 coordinate 2,142,447, forward strand.
AGAAGGTTAAGGGGTGACTTGATTACAATCTATAATTACCTATAAGGGGAACAAATATTTAATTATGAACTCTTCAATCTAGCAGAGAAAGATATAACATGATCTAATCGCTGGAAGCTGAAGCTAGATAAACTCAGACTGGAAATAAGGCATACATTTTTAACAGTGAGAGTAATTAACCATTGGAACAATTTAGCAAAGGTTGTGCTGGATTCTCTATCAATGACCATTTTTATATCAAGATTGGATGTTTTTCTAAAAGATCTGCTTTAGGAATTAGTTTGGGATAGTTCTCTGGCCTGTGTTATACAGGAGGTCAGACTAGATGATCACAGTGGTTTCTTCTGGCCTTGGAAATCTATAGGTCTACTTGGATGTGCTGGGATTGTTTGTATGAGCGATAAGAACTGTTTGCAAGCCTCCCGAACAGCTCTCAGCTCCAGGAGATTTGTGTGTATCCTGGATTCCCAAGTAGTCCACATTCCTAGTGCTATATGTTTGCTCAGATGGGTGCCTTATCCTAACAGGGAACATCTGTGATCAGTGTTTTCTGGGGTGGAGACAATGAGAAGGGGACTCCTCCACACACCTGCTCCCTGTTCTGCCACCAAGGTAGAGAATCCTGTACTTGGGTGGTGGGGGAAAATGTGACTAACTTCTCCATACTGTCGTCTGCTTGGCACTTAACCATCTGGAGCCAGTGAAGACAGCTTTGCAAAAGGTGTCACAAAGGTACAGGATGCCATGCTATCCTGGAGGGTGAGACATGAATGAACTGAGGTCTCTGGGCTCTTTCTGAACTGATTAATTAAATTGTTCATTGATTGGTATCTAAGGGAGGTAAAAAGGTTTACTATGTCCTTGAGGCATCACTTTGTAGTTGGGTGCGAGAACAATGAGTATCCCTCTATTTCTCAATGGAAGGCTGTTGTGGTCGCTAGGTGTACTTTGAGTGAACTAAGAGAGAGTCCTGATTTCTTCATAGTCAGTATATAGTCTAGGACCATTGGGAGAGTAGCAGATGCTGGGGAAATTTGCCTGGAATTACTCCAAACCTGAAACCTGGCCCACTTTTGCAGGTAAGTACGACGAGTAGCTGATTTCCTACTGTGTAGTAACACTTCCTGTACTTCCTCAGAGCAGGCTCAAACATTATCAATGAAGTTCCAACTGCAGTATCTTTGTTACTGGTAATAATGAAATGAGAGGGAAGATCAGAGGTTGTGTTTGCAGTGGTAGCGGTTAGAAAAATTATCTTTTTGTTTTTCAACTAAGTAAATTTGACATGGAATCACAGAGAGAATAAACAAGGAAACCCACAATGCCATAATACAGAGTCACTTTTGTGATTGGAGGTGTTAAATTAGAGCACAGGCACTTAAGTATATGTCTGAGTTTAAACATGTCAGCAGTTCCACTGAAGTCAATAGGTCTATTTAGGTGCAACGTTTGGAACATTCTAAAGGATTTTTTGATTCAGGGCCTCAGAAATCACAGTGATGGATACTCTAAGAATATGGACAGATCAAAGTAGAAACCTTTAAAATAGCATACTATTAATGATTTTTGTTGTCTGACCTGTCTTAGTAGACACCGGGTGGCAGTGTTCTGCCTTCAGAACAGATTGTAACTGTGCGAATATGCTGAGTACATGAATTACTGATTCAGAAGGAACTAGGTCTCCATCCATGTTTTTATACTTCAGCTAACTAGTCTCTCACTGCTGTCATTTATTTTTCTAATGACCTTGAGAATCTTAAAAAAACAGAGAAATTACTATAACCTTGGAAAAAAATAAATCTCAAAACATTTCTAACTGGCTTGCATGCTAAGATGTTCTGTATTAGGAGCATCCTTGAGGTATTTATGCAAAGAAACATGAACCTAATACATTTCTTGTCAATTAGACGAACACTAGGAAATTCTCAGATTTCCCCTACGGGGCGAGCCCCTCTGACCAAGACTGAAGCATAACAACATTACATATTGGACTTTTTCATATCTCTTTCATAAAGGTGCAATTAGGCCTTCTCTTCAGAAAGTCTTCTACAGTGGGAAGAAACTTCCATAGAAAAGGAGATGTTAAAATGTACGACATAAATCTGTATTCTCTTAGAACTGGAATAAAACAAGGGCTAGTTTTTGCCACCCAGTAGTGTCATATTTTTAACAGTCTCATTGATTTCAATGGAACTACAAGCAAGAATAAGAGTCCTATTTAAATTTATTAGATAGGGCACTAGACTGGGACCCAGGAGACCATGGCGCTATTCCTGGCACTGACCTCCTGGGTGGCCTGGGGCTAGTCACTTCACCTCTCTGAGCCTCTGCTTTTTGTCTGTCTTGACTATTTAGAGAGTAAGCTGTCTGAGGCAGGGGCTGTATTTCTCACTATATGATTGTACAACACCAAGCTTCTGTTGGGGCATTCAAGGTGCTACTGTAACATACAACAACAATGACTTAACATAAGTAAGGGTCGTAGAATTTGGCCATAAATGCATGCAAATACACAGCATTGGTTTTAGACAATAGCCAAGTGGCCAGTGAGGGAGCTGGGCCAAAACAGGGTGAATAGGGCAGGTAAGAAGTAAGGACCAGTGACTAGCAGAGCTGGTCTCCCAAACACTTCCTCCAGAAGAAGAGATCCAGAAAGAAAATTAGAGTCATGTCAGAATGAAGGTGAAGAAAAAAAAAAAAAAGCATGCCAGCCAGCATGAGAACAGCCGCCAGCTGGAGATAGGAAGAACTGGAGCCTGGCAGCCAGCAAACCTATTATATAGAAGTAGACAACAAAAGTTCTCTGCCCTCCTATCTCCATCTACTGGGAGGAAAGATACATTATCGGCCATCTGAGCCAGCATGTAAGGATACTAAATACTGTTAAAAAATATACATATTCTGCTTCACCATAAGGCTATTTTCTGGGATTCACATTTCCTGTTATACAAGGAATATATTAACTGGTTTTACTGTGTGAGGATAAGACACAGCATTTTGGTAAGATTTTCAAAGCCAACCAGGGGATTTAACAACGCAACTCCTATTGACGTTAATGAGAGTTGTCTCGAACGTCTCTCTACTCTCAACCTAATCTAACTAATCTCAACCTTTATCACTAGGGTAGCCTATAAAAGGAACCTCTGAAGATATTGTTTTTCCAGGTTACTAGGAGCTCTGAATCAATACACTAGGATTCAGTATTAAGGTGAACAACTAGCAGCTTTATCAAATAAAAACATCACTTCAAGCTGGATGTCTACACAAAACTAACAAGCTCCCTAATTGACCTGTTCCAGCATGCACTCGCTCTTGTGTAAAGCCTGGGACAGATTAATCAGAAGCTTCTATACTTCACTTGTTCCAAAGTCCTTGTCAGTTACACAGAAGGGATCTTTCCAAGGACATTATAAATCATGTTTATAGGAGGAGAAAAATTTCTACTGCCTGTTTGTGCTTCCTTGTGGGTGAAATCTTTAGTTCTATTGTGCAATGTTGCTTCAAAACAGTACGATAGCATTGATAGGTTTGAAAGCCAGTGTGGTCCAGTGGACAGGGAGTCTGGAGAAGTGGCTTCTGTTCCTGGCTCTGCCATGGACCTACTCTATGACCTTGCGGGGGGGGGGGGGGGGGGGGTTCACATGGCATCTCTGTGCCCTTCTTCCCCTTGTCTTGGCTATTTAGACTATAAGTTTGGGGCAGGGTCCTTATCTCTTACGGTGTGTGTGCAGTGCCTAGCATAACGGGGCTCCCTGACTTCACTTAGGGATTTATTTATAATAAATAAAAAATAACTGCTCTGCATCTAATAGTTGTACAGAGAAAAAAATTATGAAAGAGGTGCACTGAAGTGTTGCAGCAGAATTCGGTATATTCTAATAATGAAATAACTCATTAAATTATTATTTACACCCCCCCTCCCCCATAAAGCACTACAGGTTTATAAGAATATATGTACTGGCTGAGAGTTTCAAAACATTTCAAAGTATTTAGCCACACGTTTTCCATATGTTGCAGATTCCCCTGCTGGCAACCGCGAATACTTCCTGCACCAATGGGGCTGAATCTAGCATAAAATCTGACGCAGGATTAGGATGCGGAGGAGACACCTTCACACAGCTTTTAAAGGTCTTAAATTTAAAAAAAACCCTAATAACTTGCCTTGGATATAAAGAAAAGTGTTTTGTTATCCATTTAAGAATTCATCTCCTCTCAACTCCCTTACTAAAGCTCTGATAACTCACTCAGCAAATTCATCTCCCGAACAACTCCGCTGACATCAGTTGGAGTTGCACCAGAGTTCAAATTTGCCCACTGAGCTAAAGAGATTAATTTCCTCCCAAACCATATTTTTGTTTTTCTCTAAGCAACTTTCTTCCCTTTGAGATGCCTTGAAGCTGGCAGTCTGATTCCTGTGCAATGATCTGTCAGCTGGGATGCAAACTTCATTACTGCTCCCCTGTGACATTAAATTAGATATCAGAGCACAGCATGAACAATAAGCTCCTCTAAAACGCCCACCTTTAAGAAACTGTGTGCTCCCTTCCTCTGGCTGGAGAATGGAGTTATTAAGGCAGGGTCAAGTTGGTTAATATTACATGTACTGTACAACGTCAACCAGTCTGCCTGTGAGCCAGTTTAAAAATAATTTCTTCACTTCCCAGCTCTGAATATAATGGTACCATATTTACAAAAAAGAGTCAAATAATTCATGATGTTTATCTATGTGTCCTTCTGCAACTGCTTAACTCCCTGTGAAATGAAGCAATGTTTAATGTACACAGGATACCGCAATAAATCACCAGGGATCAGTGCATGCAATATGGCTGGAAAACTGTTAAGGCAAGACTAGGGTGAGCGATATTAACAAGACACTACTACTTAAATGCTGCAGTAGGGTATGTGATACTGCTTGTTTCATGCCTTTCAACTGCACTTTGTTAGGCTACAATATATTCACAGTAGGGCTTTAGGGCTATGGTAGGTATATGGTTTTTTTTCTTTCAGACATAGCCCTTACTAGTTACCCACGTCTCTGTCACCTATGCTACTGCAAGGCGCTTTGCATGGGACTGCACTGAGAGGCCATTTGGAAGCTGAAGTTAGTACAAAATTCTGTTGTCCATTTATTAAGCGGTGCTTTGTGCATTGAGACTATTACTTGGACAGCTCTGGAGTCTGTCCTAGTTGGCAATTGATTTACGGGAGTTTTAGTTTTAACCTATAAAGTTCTAGATGGTTGGGACCTGGCTACACAGGACATTGTTTCCCTCCCCATACATCCTCACCACAACTGTGATCAGCAGAGCGCTCCAGCTAAGACCTCCTGGGATTGCAAGGGGGAGCTAGTTGTAGGGCATTTTCTGTGAAGGATCCTCTACTTTGGAATTTACTCTTCCTCCCCTTGGTCTGACACAGCTATAATTTGTTCAGATTCAAGAGAACGCTGCAAGGCGCATCTCTCTCTTACGGCAGTGGTTCTCAAATGAATTTTTGCTAGGCCGCACATTTTGACACGTAAGATATTGTACTAGTGACAGTCTAGTCATGTGGTTATTTGGAAGTGTCATGTAAATAAAATAATAAATCTTTTTAATGTAAAGAAGGGGGAACAGGAGGGGCAGGGCCACGGTGGAGGGCGGAGCTCCTGCATGTGTCCTACTTTTCCTTTTTGAAGAAGGTCGTCACCCTAGCTCCTAGAGTCTGGACTCCAGCCTGAGCCAGGAAGTCTACAGTGCAATGAAACAGCCCTGCAGCCCGAGCCCCATGAGCCTGCGCCAGCTGGCATGGGCCAGCCATGGGTTTTTCTTTACTGTGTAGACATACTGAGTTGCCTCAGCAGTGAGAGATTGTTTGTTATAGTTGGGCTCCAAGCATTCACCTGGGTTTCTTATCTAAGGGCTAGTTATGATTTTAGGCACAGCCCTGAATAGTGGATGGCCCATAAGCTGAACCAAACTCGGAACAGCCCTAAGAGGCACTGTGGCTCTAAAATACTTCGACTCCTTGACTTCTCTTTGCTCCCAAAGGCTGGTAATTTATATCTGGCTTATACCAGCAAAGAGTTATATATCTACTATGTATATTAGGGCTCTTCTAACCCTTCACCCATCCTGTATGTCTTGTCTATTCAGACAATATTGTCTAGCTCAGGGGTAGGCAACCTATGGCATGCGTGCCAAAGGCGGCACATGAGCTGATTTTCAGTGGCACTCACAGTGCCCGGGTCCTGGCCACTGGTCCGGGGGGCTCTGCATTTTAATTTAATTTTAAATGAAGCTTCTTAAACATTTTAAAAACCTTATTTACTTTACATACAACAATAGTTTAGTTATATATTATAGACTTATAGAAAGAGACCTTCTAAAAACGTCAAAATGTATTACTGGCACGTGAAACCTTAAATTAGAGTGAATAAATGAAGACTCGACACACCACTTCTGAAAGGTGGATGACCCCTGGTCTAGCTGTTTCCTATACTCCTGCATCTGTGTGCATCCAGTGTCTCTCATCTTATATTTAGATTGTAAGCTGTCTGGGGTAAGGACCATTTTTTTTCTGTTCTGTGTTTGTACAGCACCTAGCATTATGGGGTCCTGGTCCATAACTAGGGCTTCTAGGCACTACAGTAGTATAATAAGTAATAATAATTAGCCTTCTGCACTGACTCAGCTACTCTAGCCAATGAATAGCGGGAAAAGGAATGGTATGAAATAAAGACTCTACCAATTCCCTGCCCATCTGTTCCAGGGACAAGGTAAGCAGCAGAATAGTTCTGCTTATTCCTGTGCATCTGGGACCAAGGTCTGAGTAATCTTTATAGAGGAATATGGGGTTGGAGTCTGACGGGGTATACAGACCAAGTCAGAATCTAGCCCTAATATTGTAGCCTGACAGTCTCCATGTACGAGAGCAAATAATTCTTCTAGGTCTCCTAGGGTAAATAAAGAGACTTGTATTTTTGTTCTATAAGCTTCTCAGCCACCTGACTTTTAGACAGTATCTAGCTCTCTCAAAGCTAAGCCCTATATCTGTTTACTGCTCGCAGTTTTCAAAAGGATCCTTGTGTTCATTTTTTTTTTTTTAAATTAAATTTTCCCTTCAAAGGCAAAACAGTCTGGCAGCTTTCAATGTTTGGTAGTTGGATAGGAAGAAAAACCTTCATCCATGCGTGCTTCTTATCAGATCCACTTAAGGTAACAATATCCTACAAAAGGCCCTCTGGGTCTCTGGAAGGTGCAGAGCACTCATTGCCTGTACAGTTAGGAAAAGCTTTAGACCACTTCTGGGAATGCAAATGAATGGGGGCCACGTGACAGCTGTAATAAAAGGCTGCTGTCTCTTTGCAAAGCATTGAAATGCCATCTGGCGATTTCGTTGACGTCAGCAGACGCAGAAAAACAACAATAAGCTCTCCCCAAAAAAGCCAAAGCTTTCAGTCAGGGGAAAAAAAATACAGCCTTTTATGGTATGTTCACTTTATGCTAAAAAACCTGCAGCGCTATCAGCCAAGAGACTAGAAATTCTGTAGGAAGCAGTTCAGGGCAAGTACAGTATCTCTCATGCGCTTAACCCAACTTACCTTCCCCCGTATGAGAATTAGGCCCCCTTTGATCCTTAATGCATTAACTGTTTCCAAAATAAATTATTTCATTCTTCTCAATAGAACCCTTGTATGCTTTAAAACGAAAGGATTGTTGGGATCACAGAGGTGATAAGGAACACTATTATTCTAACTTCTGATTCAACACAAATTGGGCTTTGATCCTCTCACATAAGCAATCCCCGCTCTACATTAACAACTCTCAAAGAGGAAACAAAAGTCAATGATCACAATCACTCCATTTTATACCATCAAGCAGCCAACAGTTCTCTGGCACCCTGGGTTGAGGGACTTGTGTATAGCAATAAGTGACATGAATTTACCACATCCTCTTGTAGGTTTCATGATTATCATTCTGCTAAACGTTTATAGCAGTAACAAATGGCTCAGTGCAGATCTGGGGGATATCTGTAAGACTTCCAGCTAAAACCAATATATATCTTTGGTGAACAGCTAGGCACAGGAAGCAGCACTGCTATCTTGGGGTACTTTTGGCCAGATTTTCCAGTATGTGAGGTTTGTTTTGTGTTCTGCTGTGCAGAGAAGAAACAAGCCCTTTATATTTAAAAAACCCAAATATTCTACAGTAACAGGAAGGGAATGACCCAAAATGCTGTACATGAATGCCCTCAAGCTCTGTGTGACGTTCCCATAGTCTGTAGATTAATTTCCTATTGTATTTAATAAGAGAGGCACTATATTATCACAACATATTACCTGCTACTGGCAACAGATGCATCAAAATGTCAGTATCAAAAAACTCATTGTCCAAATCTTATTTCCTAATATTACCTCTTACAATGGTTCCCTGTTATGTGCTGGGTTACACATGATCAGCATTTCAGTGGTGTCTAAACCATGCTTTTTTGGAGGTACTGAACAGATCAGATTATCACACATAGGATTTCAAAGGAACCTTTTAGAACAAGGCATCTGGATCATCACCCACCTCCATTAACAACTCCCCTGAAAGTGTAGTTAAGGTCATCAGCATGACTATGTCACTATTTTACTCATAGAAGGTATGATCCTCCTCCCATTGAAGCTAATGGGAGTTTAACTGGGAAAAGGTTTGGCCCCATATCTGATTCCCCCTGGGGCCTTGGAGAAATCACTTTACTAGTCTCTGGTGCCTCTTTCCCTATCTGTAAAAGAGGAGAAAACAACTCTAGCCTACCTCACAAGGAATCTTTTGAGGTTTAATGTCTGCAAAGCAATTTGAATATGAAAAGTGCTACATAAGTTTTACTAATTCATTATTATTTACGTATCTAGGATCTATTTTAATCTGTGCCCTGTGTGCATTCCAAGTCATACTGGGAACAGGACTGGGCCCATCAACTCATTTCACATAGACTATCATAAGATAAAGCTAACAGCTTTTTGCACACTACAAACTTGGGCCAGATTTAAAATTTAAAATGAAAAGCCTATAGATATTTTAGTAACTGCTGATGAATTTTATAGTGGCTTTTTAAAAAACAACAACAACCATCCAAAGACCTATTTTAAGTCCCACAGCCGCCTTTCCAAGCCATGGTGACGACAAGAACACACTAAGACAGGAGAGAGTGCTGAACTGAAAGTTAGGGCCCCCAGCCTGCAAAAGTTTGCACACATGCTTAATTGCACTAGGAGTAGTTCCACAACTGGACTTCTTACAGTGTGTGAAGTTAAACACATACATAAATCTTTGCGGGATTGGGGCCATAGTGACCTGTACATGTAAAACTGCCTGGAGTACGTCCCTCTCTTGCTTGTAAGAAGCCATACCTCTTCCCCCCCCCACCTCTGCCTGTCACTAAATGAAGTTTAGTCATTTTTGCCTACAAAATAAAACAACTCTTTGAATTCTTAAACGCTGCCTTGGTGTAAACTTTTTTTTAAGCAAGTTATAGCAGCACTGTGTAAATAAGTGCAACTAGACAGTCTGTTTGCAAACTGGAAAGTTTTCAAGCTACTTCTTAAGGGCTCAATTCAATTAAGAAAATTTACTGGTGTTCCACAGTCTCTATATAGACCTTACGCTCACAAGTGGCCATGTGTGCTACATGCCCAATTCAAAAATGAAGAAAAAAACCCTTACTGACTGTATTATGCTGGCATGTGGGCAGCATCTGAGGAAGCGTGTGTTTAATTGGGTTAGTAGTAAATTCTAACGTGGGAATGAGTTAGAGGAGGGAGGAGTAAAACAGTTATATCCCCATTGCCATTTCAGATTAAAACAAACAAACTCAGAGGTCGTATTTATTGACTTAATAAAAGAGCATCTTGCTGTGTTCTATTTGGGTGTCAAATCTCTACTTGATGCTTGGAAGGGCAAACTTACACCTTACTTACAAAGAACTTACAGAAGGTGAGAAGAAATGAGGTAGAGCTGCTTACCATTCAATTTGAGAGACAGATTTTATATTTTTCCCCTCTTTCTCGACAGCAATGTTCAATTTTCTGTATACATCTCAATAGCACAAGGGGTTCTGCCGCCATACAGTTAACTTTTATGCTAATGAGGCCACCTTATAGTGACGTGGTGGGGACCTGAGCTCAGCAGTAAATAAGAACTCTTAGGTTTGCATACATCTCTTCACTGGATCTTTGATCCCAGTATATTATTTCATTGAAAACCTTAGAAATACACCCCCAGGCCCAAAACTCATGTTTAAATTAATGCACTGCGTGAACAGATTCAAATAAAGTCAGACCCCTCCATGTGTAGCTGAATCTACCATTGAAAACCTGAACCGAGCCAAACCTTGGGATTTTGAAATTGGTGGATATGTGCATTATCAGTTTTGGTTTTTTAGTGGGACTGAGGCTGCCAAATTATCACAAACCAGGCTGTTCTTGGGGCACTTCCAACTGGGACTGTAAGATCATAGGAATATCAGAAGATATTTCATTCTATCAATCTTTCCAGTACCATTATGCACGAACACTAGGTTAAGATAAGCCTCCACACTTTTGGATTCTTAATCAAACCTGATTTCCTCTTGTGAGGATTACCCATCCCTATTTGTAAGAAAAGTGCTTGAAATTCACTGAAATAAACATACCTCAGACCTAACTTGTCTAAAAGGGAATCCTTCATTTTGAGTTCAGAAGGTGGTGTGAGAGGCAATTTATGCCACTTGCAGACACTTTTCCACAAATAACTTGTATTTGGTGATCTCTGTAATATGCTGCTGGGCATTTACCAACTTTTCTGCTCCCCTCTACACTTAGGGCTTGTCTAGACCAGGGGTAGGCAACCTATTGCACACATGCCAAAGGCAGCACACAAACTGATTTTCAGGGGCACTCACACCACCCGGGTCCTGGCCACCAGTCCGGGGGGCTCTGCATTTTAATTTAATTGTAAATGAAGCTTCTGAAACATTTAAAAAACCTTTATTTACTTTACATACAACAATAGTTTAGTTATATATTATAGAAAGAGACCTTCTAAAAATGTTAAAATGTATGACTGGCACGCGAAACCTTAAATTAGAGTGAATAAATGAAGACTCGGCACACCACTTCTGAAAGGTTGTCGATCCCTGGTCTAGACAGTTAGTGCATGGCAAGACGGGGTGTAAATCTACAGCATACAACTGTGTTTCACACTAACAATCCATGTGGACTCTAGTACTGGACACTAAGTTCCCTTGTGTGCTTTGATCTACTGCTGTTTCGAAACCAAGGTTCACATGGACAGTTCACATGTGGCATGCTAGTGCACTGCAGATTTACACCCCAGCTTGGTGTACATTAACTGTTTGTCTAGACAAGCCCTTAGCAAGTTCTAATGCCACCAGCAGGGCACAGGATGATGATAGGCTCCTGGGTTTCTATTCCTGGTTCTCTCACTGACTCATTGTGTAACCTCATACAAATCACTTAAGGCAAATTTTTCAAAAAAGCCTATTTTGGGGTAGATCAACATTTGAAGGACAAACTTGAGACACCTAAGGCTTGGCATTTCAGAGTTTCTAAGGCTCCACTGTCTTCAGCTGGATTTGTGGGCGCTCAACACTTCTGAAAAGCAAGCGTTAGGTGTCTAAAGTTGGGCACCCACAGACTCAGGCAACCAAAATTAGCTCTGTGTTACGCTTCCTTTGTGGCCAATCCACAGAGGAGAAGAGTCTCTTTCCGCCCCCAGATGCTTTCAGCTATGACACTCCTGCTGTGCTGGCAAAGATATTTGGGGGCTTGTCTGGAATTCTAACTGGTGTGGGATGAGTTTCCTCTGTCCAGAAGGTGCAACACACTGGTCAATGTGGCCAATCCACAGAGGATATGGATCTATCACAGCAGTCAGTTTGACAGCCTGGCTGTTCAGCCATAGAGACTTAAGCTTTTGGATTTAGAGGTCCCTGGTTCAATCCCAGGTGTGTGGGACAAGATGGTGGTTGACACAGAGAATGGTTGCAAATGTTGTCAAACTCCCTTTACCCAACTACAAAACAGAGATATTACCCCTTATTATACCAACCAAAGTCAGTTTGTTCAGCTTAATTTTTTAATGCTAGAGAACTTGGAGCTCCTTATATACAGAATTTTTTACACACTACCACTAGGGATATGTCTATACTGCAATTAGACACCCATGGCTGGCCTGTGCCAGCTGACTCAGGCTCATAGGGCTCTGTCTAAGGAGCTGTTTAGTTGTGGTATAGATGTTTGGGCTCGGGCTAGAGCCCGGGCTCTGAAACCTCCCACCTCAGGCTAGGCTCCAACCTGAACCCAAACGTTTACACCACAACTAAACATCCCCTTAGCCCGAGCCCCGCGAGCCTAAGTCAGCTGGCCTGGGCCAGCTGCGGGTGTTTAATTGCAGCATAGACATGCCCGAAGTGGTAACCACAATAATAGCAAAAGGACATAATTGGCTAATAGTGAAACAGAAATGGCTTGGTCATAGTCTGGCTTTTTCCCCACCCTCCATCAACAACAACTGTGGTGATTAATGTATGCATGTTGTTTGGGCTGACAACTTTATATCACTATTATAACACACTAGTGAGAAAAGACAGATAACTATTTTATCTTAACCCCATAAAGGATTCCATTTTTAAAATGACAATGGTCTATTTTTGATCTTGAAAGAATCAATTCCTCTTTTTTGTTTATTCCTAGAGGATTAATCCTATCTTAAATTATGCAAGCCATAGCCAATGGCTATTTCCTGTTTTCCAGTTATCTTGCTCTGACTGCCAAGCAACTCATCTCTGTTTTTAATTAGCTTCTATACCTTCATCCTACTAGGCATATTTGAAACTTTCCTTAAGCCAATTTATCAGCTGTTCCATTTCCTGCAGTACTCAGACTTCATGGACTCCACAAACAAAATAAATATTCAAGCCTCAACTAACTCCTCCTGGAATCCTTTATTACATTGCTTTTTGTTGGAAATCACTCTCTCTTTTAGATGTTTCCTCTTGTGAATGTATTCAGTTCTGACATTAGATTTGAGCAAGTTAAAATCCACAAAGGCCTAACCTTGGCCAGGCAATTTCAGCCCCATAATTAATGGAATAAATCCAGCAGCGCAGACAGGTGATCAGCTAACCTGAAGGATTTCTAGGAGTCAGTGGGCCCTGTGAGTATTAAATTCTTTGATCTGTTGATAATTGCATGAAAACGTAGACTCCATTTTACATTAATTACTCCCATTACTTTGTATTTAATCCATACTTAAAAATATCCACTTTGCCCTTGCTTACCATATCTGTAACAAGCTCAGTACAATGCTACTGGGATGGGATGGGAACATGATCTAAGTATTTAGATAGCAGATCAGATGTTAAGACCCAGAGGCTTTATTCTCAACTCACTCACTGACTCATTGTGACCCTGGGTATGTCACCTAGCTTCTCTATCCCTGGGTTTCCCCGTCAGAAAATGAGGGTGATAATACTGTACTTATCTACTTCAGATATCAACAGACTTAATTATTTAGGGCAAAAATCCTGTTGCTTTGAACAAAGCCTGCCTAAAGAAACTTCTCTTCTACACAAAACCTCAGGAGCTGTGGAACTGAATCCTCAACTTCCCTGCTGGTCAGACTGCGTGAGCAGGAAGAAGTGAATGGGGCTCACTATTCCCCTTCATCCAAGATTTTGGGTCAGTGGAGCTGTTCAGTGTCAGCACGTAAAGGACCTGACTCCCTCCATCTCCTCAACAGACTCAATTCCTTGGCATGTTTCTGTATAGCGAGAAAAAGGATGCAGACTTCCTTAAGTGGTCCCTCTATAGCCTCACAAACTTACTGTAGGGAGGCAGTGCTTCAGCCAACTATGACGCCTTCCATAGGTGTGTGGGAAGAGGGGATGAGCACCAGAATATGCCCCTTCATGTGTTGAAGCACTTTGGGATCCTCTGATGAAAGGTGGTGTAGAAGTGAGAAGTATTATTTTGACAGTCATTTAGCAGATGTCCATTCTTATAAATCAGGTTTCCTTTAAAGTGAACTGAGATGCTTTAAAAAAAAAAAAAAAAAAAAAAAGCCCTGTTGAATTGACATTAGACTAACTGATTGACATTAAAACAAGAAAGTTTAAACCAGCAGTTCAAATAATTTCTTTCTTTATTCACTGCTAAAGCCTATGTTGAGAGTTCTGTGTTTCCCGTCTTACAGGTAACAGCATCACAAACATCTCTAGCACTGGAAGGAATGCAGCCTCTAGACAGCTATAGGCCTTTATGACATCAGTGGTTGCAGGAGAAATATGGCAACACTGACCTCGAGTTCTGGCAGGTAAAATGCCATTGAGTTCATCTTTTGTTAACTTTATCACGCTCATTAACAAAAGACATCATTCTTATCATGTGACTATAATGGTATCCCACAGAATCTTCATTTACTTCCCCCACAGGTTGTGCATTCTCATCTGAAAACGGTTTCACATAATATTTTATGATACCAATATAAATCATATAGAGAAACTCAGCTCATCCAGACAGATTTATTATGCAGGTGCTATGCTCATATTTTAAAAGGCCATAAACAAACTAAACTTCCACCAGAACAAAAGTGCAAAAATTCCGTTACATTAGCTAGAATAAAAATGACAAAGGCTATTAAATCATCAGGCACAGGACAAAAACTAACCACCAGCTGGGGTCACGGAGAATTCCTTATCTTCCATCAGTGATGCAGTACTGGACTGGAGTAGTGGTTCTCAACCATGACCAAACTGGGACTCCCCCTCTGAAAGACTCTCCTTCCGTTTACCAACATGGGAAAGTCTAGGTGGTTGAGACCCTCAGGTTGGGACCCCCTGGATGAGAACATTTGGGAACATCCACTGATGCAAAAAAGATGACACAATGTCTGACTAGATGGACCATTTGTAAGCATCCAAAATGGTGGATTTTTATATCTGGAGCTCATTTCCCTCTCCCCCCCCCCCAGCACCTGCCCCCACCCCCCAAGACACCTTAAATGCCCAGAAAAAATAATAATAAAAGTCCTGATTCAGCAAGCTATTTAAGTGTGTGTCAAAGTTTATTAATAAGGGGATTCCCAATTAAGTTATTGAGTCTGATTCTCATTTACAATGAGGCCCCTCTACACCACTATGGTAAAATTAAGGGGCCTTATAGGGGTGGGTGTAAATGTAACTTTTGAAGATAATGTTTTGGTCAGTCTGATCAATGCCATTTTAGAGAGAAATGTATTGTGTAAATTACACCCTTTGAGGACTCTTTTCACTGCCCTAGCAGTGGGAGGTGAGAGGGGGCTTAGCATAAATGAGAACCCATCCCATTGACTTCAATAGGTCTATGGAAGTATTTGTAGTTAAGCACGTGCTTAAGAATCTTGCTGAATCAGGGCCCTAGCAAATAAGAACTCTAACCATGTATCTAATTGTAAGGAGCTTTTACTCTACTCCTATGTTAAGATCTTTAGTTTAGGGCAATGTAAAAATCTTTCCCAACACTTTTAAAGAGAAAAGCAAGGAAGCAATCCATGGCTAAAATGATGCAATGAAAAGATTGGGAACACAATGAATTCATCTGCAATACGTCAGTGGCTAGACCAAAAGTACACTATCTTACAAAAGGAGCCTGAAATAACTTTTGACATATATGAATTGATTTAAAACCAAGCCTAGAACAAGTTTTGGAACTTCAAAGGGAAGTGTTTTCCGGTTTGAGGGTTTATTTTGTTAAAAACCTGACACACTGCAGTTTTGACATAAAACAGAGTTAGACAGAGTTCAGGAAGTTCTGTTGTCACCATAGTGTGGATGATCACGTGAGTTAGATTGTAGAAAATGTCATTTGTGGGGAATGAGGGGGGCTTCCAAAGTTTAGTTTCTCAACCAGTTGGTCTTCCATAGACTACACTCCCCAGTAGCTCAATTTAGTATAGAATGAGGAGATTGCATTGGATGTTTGAATTTCTTTATGTCCAGTGGGTAATAAATCTGATTCATGTAAACCAGATTTGGCAGTAAACTATATATTTGCACATTTCTGTTGGCTTAAGTCACACTTTCTTTTAGAAAAGCTGTTCAGAAGTGGTTTATTTCCTGCACTTGCATAAATTGTTGGCGTAAACAACTATCCAAAATTTTAACCTCAGTTATTTGGAGTTTTAAGAATTTACATCCAGGCCTGGAATCAAATTAAGGATTTCCAGTTAGAATCAAACTAAAGTTTTTTAAATGGATTAAACATAAAAATATTTAAATTCAAGCTAATAGAATGAGTAGGTGGTGGAGAGGGCAGAGTACTCCTTTTTTCAAGTCCTCCGGCACTTTCATTTTATACTGGCCTGGGAAAAACTATACAGATTAATCCTGAATCGTCAGGAAGGTGGAATGCGATGATATCATAGGTCTTCTCCATCTGCATCTTCCATGCTTCTATGTGAAACAGGGTTTATGTGGTCTCAGTACTAACTCCTCCTAGATTGTTTTCTGCCCCATCCACCTTCTTAGAGGGGAAAAAAAACAATCTGCTCTGCTGTTCAAAGAAATAAAAAGGATTACAGTAATAACTGGAAACTGCAGCGTGGTCTATTTGAAAAAATGGTTTGACATCAGACACCACTGTACTTCAGTGGTCCTACATGGATTCAGAAATACAGTGTTTGTAAAGTGCTCCAATAACCCCAATCTGAAAACCACAATATAAATAAAGCATTCATTCATTCGCTAATTCATTCACTCTCTCACAAACACACACATAGACCTTGGCATTTTTCCTCCTACGGTAATGCAAAAAAAACCAACAAGGTGAGGAAAATGATGTTTTACTTTAGAAATCTGTTTCACTTATAAATGTGAATCATATGCACAAAAGTGCTTGTGCGTGCAGCTGGAGCTCTGCGTTGTGAGACGTACTGCAGCACTGATCATCTCCTTTGGGGTTTGAATATGAGTCTCTCTCTCACACACACACCCTCCCATCCACTGTCTTGCAAAAAGGGTTATATTGCATGTCATAGGGTGGCTGGGCCCAGTAAATGAAGCAGGGGCTCCCATTTGGCCAATTAAGAGGAGCTGGAGGCTCTAAAGGATCCGGGAGAGACCAGGTGAGAAGGAGTCCCAGTAAGTCAGAGCAGACTGCTTTAGTCAGGAAGGGGGGGTGAGAGCTGCCAGAGACAAGGGAACTGAGGAGTCCTGGAAGGAAGCAAGTGGTGGCTCCTTAGAGAAAGCTGAAGGTAGGAGAGTGGTAAGAGGGGTTGGCTAGATGGCATCTGAAGGAGGGAAATTGAGGCAGGTATTCCTGTCATGCCATGGTCCACTACTGATCTTTCTGGTGTCTGCACATTCCTGTTGCTTCAGCTTCATGATTTTCCTAATGTCTCCCTCTCATGAAATAGCTGTGGTTTGAATTATTTTTTCTCCAAATATCTCAAGACATGATAAAAAAGGCCAGGAAATAACTTGTCCATTGAAGTTGCCTAGGGAAATTGAAACTCTATTGTACAAGTGCATCCCAGTATCCCTAGTGCATAAAGCTGAGGAACTAAATTCCTGTGGAGAGGGTGCCACTTAAAACCTTAAAGTTGGCTGAACTGGGTGGGTGGCCAATACAGTGAAGGTTAGATGGAATTATAAACAAACAATTGCTTTTTTTTTTTCTTTTAAAAAAAATACACAAAAGATCTTTAACTAGCCTCATTCTTCAACGGAATCAGACTATCACCATCTGCTGATCTCCTTTCTGGTGTCTGTGAATTCCTATTGCTTCAGCTTCAGAAGTCATTTACTTTTTTCATCCTATGGGAGAATTTAGGCCTACAATTATTTTGAAGAAATAGTTTTTATGGGGACTGAATGGTATAGGGAATGTGTAGGTTATACAGTTCCTCATCTTTCCATTGCTAGTCTGAAGCCAACTTAGGTCACTAGTGACCAAAAGTCACTAACATCTCAATTGTTTGGTGGCTTCTGGGTAATGAATCTCATCTCAGTCCAGTTCCTACTAAGTAAGTATACTAAACCACCACCTGAATTTACACTAATCAGCAGCCTTGTTGGAAGTCTCTAAAGAGAAACCGGGGAATGAATGGACCTGGCTATCTAGGACGAGACTTAAAATACCTTATGGGTGGTAGGCTCAAGCTTGAGATATAATGCCAAGGTAGTGTGGAGGGACACTGCACCCCTCCTCCCCATGCTTTATCTATTCTGTGAACAACAGTAGATTTCAGTTTTGAGGGCTAATAATCTAGCACCTTTTTCAAACCCTAAACCCACAAACATTGAAAACAACAGGTTTTAAAACTTGGATTTATTACTTAATTTTAGCATCGGGAATTTAACCCTACTATACTTCAATAAAAACCATTTTGAAAATGAAGCTTTCCACTTCACCTGACAAAGCCAAAATATTTCTAATCGTCTGGAGACATATGGAGTTTACTGCCAATTATGCAGCACCAAAGACTGTACTGGTCTGAAAAGCTGGTTTGTTACCGGGCATCCCAGTTCATAGCAACATGCCCTTTTTGTTCTTTTTAAATAGCCTTTAACATTAATGCAATTGTGCTAATTTTATCAGAAGACACCAAGAGGGACAGTGATTTGATTTCAGTAGGACTGTCAAAGGAAATTTTCTTTTGCTATGGCAGTAACAAATGACCACATGCCAGTCTAAAAAATAAAATTAAAAGGTGTATTCTTTCAATTGTCCTCCTGCCAGGAAGTGCAATAGTTGTTTTAAAAGAACGATCATCCTGTTCCCCTTCCTGTGCATTTTATACAAGTGCTGCTGAGTGCATTATTCATTTTATTCTCAGACAGGGAAATAATCAGGACAATAACAATTATAGATGTGTGCTAACCTGCACCTGATAAGCACTTTTGGAACTACTGTGCTTTCCTTTATATGTTAACAAACCCCTGATGTACAATGACCAAACAATTATAGGGACTGGAAAGAAATCCTCTGGTCACTATCAAGCTTTCTTGCAAATAAGTGATGAGATTTAAAACACCCTAATGGATGGGACATATCTCACTGTTCTCCTTCCTGTGTAAAAACAGAGTATTTTTCAGATTAAGCACCAACTACAAACATCCCTAATGTAATCTTTCAGGGTTAGACCAAATTTCTATCCTAACTCCTCAACCTCATCAATATTAAAACATTCCTGAAAAGAAGCAGTTGTTCTTACTTGGGCTAATAGCCCTGCCTGTCCTTCTAACAGATGATGATATAATAGTTGTTATTATTCCCACTTAGATTGCTCCTTCCATGAAGGGATCTATAAGCACCTTACAAACTATAATGAGGCAATCCTCTGAAAACTTCTGAGAATGAAGAAAATATGACCTGTGTTTCAGAAACAGGGGAACTGAGGCACAGAGATGAAAGGTACGTCTTCACTTCAGAGTTAGCCCAAGAGGATTGGAACCTGGCTCTGAGCACCCGGGCTTAGCCTTGTCTTCAGTGTAAGCATCCATACTGCAAAGCTCTATCTGTGTCCTCACTGGTGCTACACTCACCAATGTGGCATTAGGACTTCTGGGGGCGTATCCCATGGCTCTTTGGGCTGAAGCAAGCAGAGCTGCTTTATGAATCTTTCACAGTGAACTGCAGGACAATTTGTCTGTTCACATCTGGTCACAAAGTGGGAAGGGCATGGGAGGACTATCGGCACTCGAGTGATTTAGCCTGCATCCTAACTGCAAAGTGGGCAGATTACCAGCCCAAGTGAAAGCAGAACCCAGGTTCTAACCCACACCCCCAGCTGTGCCATCTAGTCTCGGCTGAAAACACCTCTTCCCTCAGGTGAGAAGTTTGTGTGCATCAATGACGCAACACACAAGTAAGAGCCTGGGCTAATTACAGGGGAGACATACCTTAAGTGGCTTGCCCAAGGTCACACAGGAAGTCATTGCCAGAGCTGAAAACAGAAGCCAAATTTCTTGATTCCCTTTCAGTTAGTACAGATGCTGCTTCTGCTTCTGTCATACCCAGGAATCGAACAACATGGCAGAATGTGCACAGAAGATGCAACTGATGCTGTCCATTAACTTGTCTCAAATAACAGACCCAAATCATTGTAAAAATAATTCTACTTTTTGTTCATTAAGGCTTGACTTACTGCCTGAAATTTTTTTAGAAAATGGATTTTGCATGATTTCATCTGACTTTTTAAATTTTATGTATAAAAATATAGCATGCCTACACAGAATTACATCTGGACATATGTGTGTTCTTATGGAAGGTACCTATTTCAGCATTCTTCACAAAACCTGCAAATCTGGGCAAAAAATGTTTTCACTTGGACAGCATGACATGAAAGCCCAGTGGGAACTGCTGTAGCATTAAACACAATAGAAACATTATCAGCATATAATGTATATTATTGAGCTTCTAGGATTAGACATCAGAAGCCAAATTCATAGATCTTGTAACTGGGGACAGCTGGTGTATGACATAAAAGGTGGTGTGCAGGGAGGTGAAGGGTAAAATGCACATGCATGGGATTTAGAACTGGCATATTGGCATAAGCATAAGATTGGAGTTAGCTGGTCTGTGTGTACAAGAAGTATCTGCATTTAATTGACATAAGTTGGCAGAGCATTATCTGAGGGCTGGTGTAACTTGGGAAGGGATAACACCAAGCACCTATCCACACTCCCATCTTACCTGTAAAGCAACCCGTCACCCCTCCTAAACTGCATCAAACACAGAGCATTATGAGAATGCTAAACCCTGTGTCCCTCAAGGGGAAAATTAGCAGGGCAGAGAAATGTGTGGGCTCAAAACTCACATTCTTGAGCCATCAGTTGGACAGCATGAGGCAAAGGCTGAGGGGCAGGACCTTAAAGCACACTCATCAACATCCATATTGGAATTTAACAAATAATTGAGAAATGATTTTCTGACAGTTACTGAGTCTCTTAATGTGGATCTGCACAAAGCAATAGCAGCTGAAGAGATTAAATCAGAAGAACAGGACAAAAAAGTTGTGTGACAACTTCCATTTTGAAATCTGAACATGCAGCAAGAGCTCAGAGGACCCTACTCTGGGCAACATCCAGTCTGTGCCACTCACCCCACACAACATACGCTGCACTTAGAAAATGCAGAGAGAGGAGGAGACCTGGGATAGGCAGCATTAGGGTTAGATAGACATCAAGCCCAGTGTCCTAAAATACACTAATGTTGACAGAAGGGGCAGATGAGACCTAGCCCTTAGTGTGGGAAGCAGAATGTGAATGTACACAAACCTTATACAGAGTGGATACACCACCTTCAAACGCCCACACGCAACTGAGCCTGATATGACCCTCCCAATTAACAATACGTCTGCCACACCACCTAGCTACAAGAACCAGGTTGCACCACATTAAAGCATCCACAGTATACAATACGCAGAGTATTACATTGTATCATCCCAGACATGCTGGCAGTCCTTTCTTGCATCATCACAGGTTTGATCACCTGCTCTTAGTTTGCAATTCTATCAACTGATACTATTTTTTATTGTTAATCTTCCTAAAAAAAAATAAAGCACAGTTATGAATTTAGCAATTTCTGCATAGAAATTTTTAAAAATCCCAATATTATTTGGTTTTAATATGCAAACAGCCACAATGATAAGATCAAACCATATGAAACAGACAAAGTATATGCTTTTGGTTGTTTTTATGATCAAAAATATCAATGCCAAATTCACTTTGTTCCGTTGGTGGAAAGCCAAAAAATAGCAGAAAACAGTGAAAAACATGGTCACATAATCTGTCATGAGGTTTCTATAAAAATACTGATGCAGAATTGAATTTTTTTCTGCTACTTGAGACAAACTTGCTTGTAACACTGAGGATGCCAAATTGTGCAGTCCACACTCTGTCAATACTCCCACTGAAGTTAATGAGTGTTATAACTGAGTACAGATCACAGGATTTAGAATACAAAGTATGAGTGGCAAAAAAGAAGAGGTCATTCTCTGAAGAGAAACCACAACAAACATCTGAAGAAATATGGCTAAGCATAAAGGAACTTTGGGAAACAAATGTGTTTTCTCAGATTTCAGGAAGTTTGCTGTAAGGTGTCTGCATGATAAAAGACATTTGTCACAACAATGGATGCAGTTTAGAAATGGGGTCATAGTTGGGAGGTATAGACAGGCTGTAGCCCTAGTGGATTTGATTGTTAAACATTCTGATAGCTTGGTATATGGTGACCATGACAACTGTTTGGTGACTTGGCCCCTGGGTGGGAGGGCTCAGACTGCCCTATTATTTTTGGTAATACCCTAGTACCTATGAGCCCCAGTCATGGACCAGGACCCCCACTGTGCTCACCGCTGCATAAATACAGAACAGAAAGATGGTCCCCACCCTAAAGAGCTTACAATCTAAGACAAGAGATAACAGATGGAGACCAAGTGAAGACTTGGTGAAGACCAAATCAAGTGACATTGGTGAATGGGAGAGTTGAATCAGAGCTGCAGGTCGAATGAAGAGGTGGGGGTGAGGCTATGTGGAGCTAAGGGGTGGGACGGCTCATTGACATGGAAGCTGAAGTCACCAAGGATGAATGTGGGAGATTGTGAGGAAAGGGGGGGAGGGGGGAAGAGAGTGCCAGGAATAAAATCAGAGAGGAAGACTGATGGAGAGGAGTTGGGTGGATGGTAGATGACAGGAACATGGAGGGGGAAAGGAGAAGAGTTAGATGCGGTGCTGTTCAAGAGGAGAAAGAGTGGGAAGTGGGAGGAGGGATGGATTGGAAGCAGCAGGAATGGCAGAGGTGAAGCCTAGCATCCCTCCAGCATAGTGTGATGAGGGTGGGGAGTGTGAGAGAAAGAGAGGCCTCTGTAAGAGGACAGTTGCAGAGCCAGTGCAAGATGAAGGGATCCATGTCACTGCGAGAGCCAGGAGCTGGAGGGGAGAGATATGAAGAGGATCATGGATGGCGATGATCTTTTTAGACAGAGTGGGCATTTCAGAGACAGCAAGAGAAAGGGACGGGGGAGGGAAATGGAGATGAGGTTAGGAATAATGGCATGAGAGGGGTGGAGGTAGGATGAGGGCCATTATCACCAGAAATGATGAGGATACAGATGTGGGATCTAGATTTGATCTAAAGGGAGGAGAGGGAACAAGGAATATCTAGAGGTGATGAGAACTGTACAGGGGGGTGAGGGTAACCAGGAAAAGGAAATGAAGTCAGTGAGTGGAAGAGGGGGAAAAGGAGGAAGGAGGATAATGACAGATGCAATGACACAGAAGAGGTGTGTGGTGATAGCCATCAGCCATGGGTGAGTGACAGATGGACAAGACTGAAACCCCCCAACAAAGGTATGAGGGTGTTCCCAGCCCAACACTGAGTCTCTGCTTTCTGGGAAGAGTTCCTGCTATAGGCAGAGCTCCTCAATCACAGTCCCTGTTGGTGATGGGGGGGGGGGGGGGGGGGGGGGGGGGGGGGGGGGGGGNATAGCAGCTGTGGCAGCTCCCAGCCCTGGCACTAAGTACCTGCTATCTGTGCGAAGGCAGAGCTCTCCAATCACAATCCCTATTAATGGCAAGGGGACTAACTTCTAGTTAGTGCTGGGTAGGAATCCATCACTGTGGTACATATTGGTACCAATGATGTACAGGAGGAACGTGTGAGGTCCTAGAAGGTATTATGTATTTATGTCTGAGGCCTCTACAGTAGGTTCACAATGCATGCCTGAGGAGATGGCATAAATATGAGGCATTTACGTTTATCAGGCATTGGGGAAATTTTCAAGGGAGCAAGAACCGATGCAAAAGGTATGGGCACCAAATTGTTTCCAGAATGCTAATAAAGGACATTAACATAGTTTGGGTGGAAGTGTTTAAATTTGGACTTAAGGGAAAGTTGACAAGTGCCAAGGTACACTCAGGCCAGATGAAAACATAACTAATAAAGGATAGGACAGAAGTTACAGATGAACTGGAAGAGGGCCAGGCTAACATCCCCAAGTTAAAATCTGGAAAAGTACCAGTAACAGGGTGTCAGACTAATGAGTTAAATAAAACTAGGCATGCAGACAAAAACAAAAACACTATAAATGTCTATAAACCAATACAAGAAACTTAAAAATGTGAATAGATAAAGGAAGGTTACTTAACCTTATAGTAACCGGAAGTCTTCAAGACGTATAGCTCCTATGGGCATTTATTGTGGGTGCGCATGCACTCTGTGCGCCCAGGACCAGAAATTCTTCAACAGTCCATTGGTCTGTGCCCACACCCCCTTGTTCTCCCAAATGAGGGAATAAGGGGCAGTACAGACCAACCTCTTCTCCAGTTCCTATTCTACCATGCATCACGTGAGGATCTGAGCAGAGGGGAAGGAAGACGGGTCGTGAAAACCCAAAGAGACCACACATCTTGAAGAACTCCAGTTACTAGGTAAGTAAACTACCTTTCTTCTTCAAGTTCTGGTCCCTATGAATATTCACTGTTGGTGACTCCCAAAAATACTCATTGAGGAACAGAGTGTGAGGAAGTGTTCTGCCCCACAGGCTTCAGGACACAGAACTGAAGGTAGCATCTCCAGTTGAAGCTTGAATCAGTGCATAATGTCTGATGAATTTATGAACAGAGCCCCAGGTTGCTGCACTACATATGTCAGAGAGGAATTTCCTGCAGGGAAGCCACTGAGACTGCTTCAACTCTTCGTGAGTGGGCCCTGACAATCTGAGGAGAGGTTTCCATAGGACTGTAATAAAGAAAACCCACTTAGGGAGTCTTTGGGAAAATAGCAATAAATTACATTCTTTTGGCAATAGCAATAAATGACCTTAGAGACTTCTGAAATGATCTTGAGATTAGTCTATACCAAGTGTGCTAGTGGTTTCTGTGATGGAGATAGTTGTCCATTAGAAACAGGATTGAGACCATCAACTCATTTCATGTAAGTCAATGCTATCACCTTTATCCTAACATGCATGTGGAGCACCTTCCATCTGACAACAGTATGTATGTATGTATGTATGTGCCATATAAAAAAATCCTGAAGTTGTTTCTTTTCTGCTCCCACAGTGACTACTTGCTAAAAATTCCTGGACTTTAATGCTTCAAATTTTCCACAGAAATAATTCCAAAACAAAATGTTGGAAGTACATCTTTTAAAATGCCTGCAGCAAAATAAAAATAGAACATCCCTGGGACCACGAGCATCTTGAGAATCCACAGGCCAATCAGAGATCCAGCTCCTTCAGTTACATGGAGCCACATAACTTTCTGAGCTTCTTGCTCCCACTGCAACTCTCAACATTCAAGGGGATGGGAATGACAGAATCCAAGAGAACAGGGGAAGGAAGAATGCTGCCTTATTTGCCTCTGTAGCCCCAGAGCTATGACGACATCCCGCGCTGTCTGAGAAAGACCACAGAGCTACCCATAGAAAGAATGCCTTGGGGAGGCCATGCCAATTTCTTTTATTGTTTTACACCAATTTTTATTTTATGTTTATAGCTTCCTTTTTCTTTCCTTAATTGCTTTGTTGTAAAAAACTCAGGATACTGTTGCAGAGAGGTGCTATGCTACATAAATAAATATATTAGTAACAGTTCTAGTAAGAAAGAGCAGTGACTTTCTATGAAGCAGGAAAAGGACACTAAAAAGAGAAGTACACTTATAAAATCTGAAGCTTTTATTGCTTCCTATTCAGGCAAAAATATGTCAAATAATATGGCCCGAACTGCTTCTGGTCTGGGTTCATTAAAGGAGAACAGATCCACAGCAAAAACCGAGCTGCAGTCTCCTTCCTAACTATTTTGAGTTTTCCCCACAAAATACTTGGTCCCGCAAGATGCTGAGCTACTCCTCGGGATGCTGAGCATCCTCAATTCCCTGAGAGGTATAGAAAATACAGCACACAGAGAGCAGCTTCCTAAAATACTCATCTCCTATCCCTCCTTTCTATTTTAATATACAACTTGTTATAAAACTGTTTTCCCCCCTGAACTGTTCACTTAAAAGTTTCTCCCTCATGGAGATGAAAACTCAGCAAACTGATTTAAAAAAAGCCCACTAAAAGTCATTAGACTATGTCAATTATTAATTAAAAAACATTACAATTGGTCAATCCTGGCAGGATGTGCACCTACAGATGTTCCACATCTTGCGTCTCACAATGTTGATGGCTCAGGCCACACACTGGCAGGTTGGAAAGTTGAGACGTATGTACATGATTGTTGCTTGCACTGCAGTCAACGGCAGCCACTACATGCATGGCTCTACAGGCAGTATTTGATCCGTGGCACTTTATTCCAAGGCAATACTTGGAATATTTACCAGTCAGCTACTAGATGGAGGAATAAACCTAGCAGCCAGTGGTAGATATGAAAGATAAGTTTGGGAGAAGGGGCTCACCCACAAATTCCAGAAGCAAAGCTGCTGGGATGGGGGAGATTTCAGGGATTTCTACTAGAGTGCTCTCCCTGGATCTTGTATAGGGCTTCCATCTTTTCAGTCACCCCGTGGTTGGTTGGTTTCTGATAGATGTGAAGCTCCACACTAATGACTACAAAGGGGAAGAGACTTTCTGCCTCCACTTCTTCCTCGACAGCCTTCTATTTGCTCCTCAAAAGAGGGCTAGAAGGGAGAAAGGAAATATTTGCTATTCCATCACCTCCCCAGGGTGTCCTGGCGGCTTGATGGGAATGGAAGGGGAGATGGCAGTCTCCACTATTGTACCCCTCGTCTAGAGCTACCAGGTTGCTGGGAGGGGAAGTAGGAACTCTACTACTGTACCCCTTGCCCAGCCTTCTGGATGCTGCAATGAATAAATCTAATGTTAGTCCTGTGGCTTTCTCAAAAAGCAGCATTGCAGCTCTTTGGCAAAGCTCTGAGCAGCAACAAAAGCACTGGAACTGAAAGCTTCCTGAAGACCCAGGAAGACAACACTGCATCATGAAAAATTACCATCACAGTCAGAGATACAATTTTTGTTGTTGTTGTTAAATGAATGCTTACATTGTGCAGAGTTTGGTGGCTGATACCTCCACTCATTTTCTACTCATTCACTACTAGCAAGTGGATTTTTCAAGCCTGTAAGGCCCAACAATTCAGTGAACAAGTACTCTAAATTCGGGTCTGATAATCTCCAGATTTTCTGTACAGACTACAGGAACTGACTCTGTTCCTGTAACGCTCAAGGTTGTTCAGGAATTAGAAATTGAGCAATGCAAGCCTATTACACAATGAACCTTTGATCTGGAAAACCCAACCCACCATGAAATTCTGTTTTATGACTTTACTTTAAGATTTACTCCAACGCTGGCTTTCTCAAAAATCTCCATGAGCCTGTTCCAATAATTCATTTTAAAATTTTGAACACTGATCCATCAGACTCAGAAAAAAAAATTATGGCTCACTTCTAAAGTAAAGTAGAAAGAGAACATCTGGTGCTGAGAACAGAGCTGATCAGCTGTGAGCTTTTCCACTGGGGAACTCGTAAAATGAGCTACTAGAGACTTCAGCCTGTGTTCCCATGAGGAGGGAACAATGGGAAATACTTTCACATATTTATTTAAAAACTATCCCAGCAAGCAGCAATTATGGCAGAAATATCTTCCACAGTATGGACACAAGAAATGGAAAAAAAAATTCTAATGAAATGCTTTTAACTCAAGTTTCCATTTCAGAGTGAAATCAAGCAGTTTACTGTGATTTTAAAACCTTGTTATTGAAGACATCTTCCTACAGCTATGTGACTGTTATATTACAGAGACTCTGCAATGAACTCTGCCATGGAGGTTACATCTGTTAGCTCATTATTATTAACACATCAGTGGAGCTTCCCAGATGAGGAATTAGTCTACTCGCTATTAAGTTAAAATTAAAGAACTTAATTGAGTTCTGCTGAGTTCATCTTTGTAAACAGCATTCTAGCAAATTCACAACTGTCATGGGTCTGGCTGAATATTACCTCAAGGAAGTCTATTAATACATTTAAGACATTGAGGAAATAAGTCAAATACAAGATGTTACCGAACATGTAAGAATGACATGTGGCATAACCCTCAACTCTTAATTCTAACAAGGGAGAAGTTGAAATCTGACTTTTCAAAATCCGAAAGGCCCAACCTGTAAATAATTTTATATTGCAGAATTTTATTACAGATAGGGCTGGTGGCACTACCTAATATTAAGGTTGCCCAACACTTCCCATTAGAAGTCCCTGTTTTCAGTGGCTTATCACTTCGCCAGATTTTAACAATTTGGTCTGAAATTTCCCTTGCTGAGTGTGCGCACCTGATTTTTATTTTTTGGAAAATTTCAGCTGAAACTGTTCAACCATTTTTGAGAATGAGTCTAGAGGAAATATTTTGTTTTGTTTGTGTTACAAAAAATTCTGGCAACCTTGTTTGAGACACTGCAGTGTCACCATGCTTTAGAAGACGAACTTAATATTTGGAACTGGAGAGGGCTTTCTGTCAGGGATGTGTTTTTTGCTACCCTAGTAGAAATCTGGCCAAGTTGTACACCTTTGAAAACCTGTAATTTGCACATGCTCAATTGAGTCTTCAGAGAATTTAGCAGCTAAATTCTCTGAAGATTCCATCTGTACAGGCATGCTCCAGCCTACGTCTGAGCAGGACCTCCCTGGCAACAGCAGCTCTTCCAGGTCAGAGTTATAAACCATGCCAGGTCATAGAGTCATAAAGCCAAAAGGGACCCCCAGGTTATCTAGTCTGACCTCCTGTATATCACAGGCCACCAACACTACCCTCACATTAAACCAAACAATTAAAATTAGACCGGAGCATTACAACCCTCAGGGCACTAAACTATTATGTGCCACAGACAGAGAATAGGAGGGATTGGGGTGAACTAACACCCAAGGCCCTTGCAATGGCAGGAAAGTGTTTGAGATATACCCAGGTAACCGCAGCAAGCGTCCCATGCTGTACTGGAAGGCGAAAACACCCCACCCCCACCCAATGTCATTGGCAAGCTGATCTCGGGGAAAATTTCTTCCTGACTCCACATAGGGCAACCAGTTAGACCCAGAGCATGCGAGCAAGAACCAGTCAGCTAAGGATGTGACAGAGAGAAAATGCTCAGTGCCATCTCGGCCCTGACCCACCCTGTCCAACATCCCATCTCCAGCCATGAACATCTCTGATGCTTCAGAGGAAGAAGACAAAAACCTCCAAAACAACCACCATCACAATACATTGCAGGGGGAGAGGAAATTTGGAGGGAATTCCTTCCTGACTCCCGCAGGTGATTGGCCGAATCCCAGAAGCACGAGCTTTTAGGAACATAATATATAAACTGAAAGGAACCTCCGAGCTGCTGATCTCTGCCATCATAAGCAACTCCCTCATACAATCTGACTAAAACTTGTCCAGTCTCCTCTCTTAAAACTAATTAAAGTTGTTTGCCCCCAAATTCCTATTGGTAGCGTGCTGTGCAGATAAAAAATTTATATCAGCAAATGCGGATATCCATGGAGCTGCAGGGGTCTACCAGGAACCTCAGCAGCGAAAGCAGCAGCATGTCGGTCCGCCGCTCCCAGGAGCCAGCGCCCGGCCAGCTCCTCCAGCGTGGCTGCACCACCCCCAGCCCCGCCCACTGGGGCAGGCACCAGACTCACCAGCAGCTGTCCCTGGTTGTGCTAGTATGTGCCAAGCAACTCTTATGCTCCTGGAAAGGAGATGCAGACCGCTGCGTGAAAGGACAGGGAAGATAGATCTTACAAGGAGCTGAGGTGGTGAAGGAGAATTGAGACCGGTTGGCAAGAAGACTGGGAACAAGCTGCATGGGAGCTGAGAATAGCTGGGCGAGGAGGCTGGGAATGGGACTGGGAGTGGAGAGTTCAGAGGGGTGAGACTAGGACTTGCTAGGAAAGGTGTCTGGGAAACCTGATAAGTGAACACTGGGATTGGGTAGAAGAGGACAACAGGACTGTGAAAGAGACAGGAGTGGAGCAAAGATAGTTTGGAGGGGATGGAGCAGAAGGGGTCAAGCTTGGGGAGGGAATGAGCAGAAACATCTGTGCCCACTAGAGCACATTTCCCTCTAGATCCTGGAATAGAACCCAAGATTCCCGAGTCTCATCATCCCATAGCAAATAACTATGAAACCCACTGACTAAGTGACCCACCTTCCCCTCTACTGCTGACCAACTTAGAAGATAATAACCTACTACTGCTATCAGTTAAACCACTAGATCAAGCGGCACAGATCTATGTGGTGGAGCTAAATATTCCAGCATGGTGATGATGCATGAGGGTGTCCATATGATTCCACATGATGGAATTTCTATTTTTTGCTTTTTTAAAAAGCCTAGGAAATGACACAGGAAAAAAAAAAAAAGCGCTATCGCAAAAGAACATTAACATTAACACAAAGACAAGTACTCAAAAGCTAGCTTTCCAAAAGCCATGAAATTAAAAAACAAAACAAAAAAAAACCCACAATGAAAATCTATTTTTCTTAGCATCATTCTCAGAAATGGGTGAACCCGTTTAGCTGAATTTTCCCCAAAAAATTCAGCCTGAGGCAGACGTAGCATAGCAAACAGTGAGGGGAACTGCATTCCAGGCACGCCATGGTTTACATTAGACACTTTCTACACTCTAATTGGGGAGAGTCAACAGTGCTCCACCAGTCTCAATTGATAATGAATATATACTTATGATGCCACACAAGAGAGAGTGAGCTTCCATTTCTAAGATAATGTTCAAAAAATAGATCACACACTAGATTTCCCATCCCCTCTAATTCTAATTCTCAAAACACTAACTTCACCAAACCAGATAGTGTGTTTCAACCATTCAGCACTGCTCCTGTGGTACCTCAGAAAAAACACTTTCCCGGTCTTCCTCTTCTTTGTTAACTATGGACCAGAACCCTACAAGGTAAGACTCCCTGTGGCTTCAGTGGGAGTTTTGCTGGAGTTAGACTGCAGGATTGGGTACTAACTTAACTTTTGATTGATCAGCCCCTCTTATCTCTCTGCTTTGGTCTCCCTTTCATCCATACCAAATAGTCTTACAGAATTTAATAGTGATGATGCTAAGAGATTTCTATAGAAATGTAACAGATTTTCTGCAGAAATTAATTTTAAAAACTTTAGAATGGAACAGAAAGTAATCTCTCTCTATATCTGTGTATGTGTGTGTTTCAACCAGCATATAGAATTCTATATCAGAGGTATGATTCTCTAGTAAATTCTGTAAGGTCAAAGGAAAAAAAAGAAAAACATTTTTCTATTAAGTTGTCTAGAAGTTTTCCATCAGAGGCACACACACCACTCTTCTACCTGTGTCCCAGGTCTAAGTCACAAAGTAACTATCCCTTCATCACTTTTTCGCCCCACTCTTGTCTCTGGTGGTTCTCTCACACAGTCACTGCAGTACACCTGGCACTCTCTTCCTGACATGCTTCTACTCTGACCTCCTTCAACTCTCTCCCCAAAGTGCACTTATTTCACAAGATGATGGGCATTCAGCACTTTTGAAATATCAGGCAATTATTTAGGTGCCTAAATAGAAAATCCTTAGCCCTTAATCTTTCAAAAGTAGAGCCACATTATTCTTTTTGTGGTAGTTTTTAAAATGAACTTTAAAACCACAGCCCACTGCACTATGTGAAAATAAGAGATCTCATGGCTCTTATTAATAAGAGGAGGGTTTTGTCCCAGGTGTTTGGTTACAAATGTCAATCTCCCACTTATGTACCGTATTTTAGATTGTCACCCTTCACTCTTGCAGTAGCTTCACCTTAGAGATTTAGGATCCTTTGACATTAAAGATGATTTTATCAAAATGTTATGAGGTGAAATGATATAGAGAGATTCCATATGCTGCTGCAACTATACTTAACTAGAACAGGTTTCAGAGTAATAGCCGTGTTAGTCTGTATCCGCAAAAAGGAATAGGAGTACTTGTGGCACCTTAGAGACTAACAAATTTATTGTAGCGTAAGCTTTCGTGGGCTACAGCTCACTTCATCGGATGCATGCAGTGGAAAATACAGAAGGAAGATATATATATACACACACACATGAAACAATGGATCTTACCATACACATTATAAGGAGAGTGATCAGTTGTCAGCAGGAGAGAAAAATAAGTCTTTGTGGTGGTAATGAAAATGGCCCATTTCCAGCACTTGACAAGGAGATATAAGGAACTGTAGGGGGCGGGGGGGAANAGTGGATGGGCCATTACACAAGGTAAAACTATTTCTCCATGCTTATCTTCCCCCCCCCGCCCCCTACAGTTCCTTATATCTCCTTGTCAAGTGCTGGAAATGGGCCATTTTCATTACCACCACAAAGACTTATTTTTCTCTCCTGCTGACAACTGATCACTCTCCTTATAATGTGTATGGTAAGATCCATTGTTTCATGTGTGTATATATATATATATCTTCCTTCTGTATTTTCCACTGCATGCATCCGATGAAGTGAGCTGTAGCCCACGAAAGCTTATGCTACAATAAATTTGTTAGTCTCTAAGGTGCCACAAGTACTCCTATTCCTTTTAACTAGAACAGTTTCCCTCTTAATTACAGAGTACAGAAACCAATATGGCACCAGGGGAGATCATTCTCTGCTTAGTAACAACTCGTTGTCAATCAGCTTCAGAGAGTCCACAGCTTGTTATAATGTGTAAAAAAAACAAAAAAATCCCTGAGCATTCTCCATTGTGATTTCTGTCAGCCTTGCCCAGGGCCGTCCCTAGCTATTCTGGGGCCCTACGCAGCCCCCCCGTGGGGTGGGAGGGGGCCCAGGCCTCCGCGTGGTGGGGCGGGACTGGTTTGGGGGACAGGGTGGAACCGCCCCCCAGCACTCACCAGCGGCACGGCTGGGGCCGGGCTGCTGCACTTCCCGCCGCCGGTGAGTGCAGGCCCTGCCCTGCTGCACTCCTCAGGGGTGGGAAGAGGCGGGGCTGGGGCGGAGGCTTTGGGGGAAGGGGTGGAGCGGGGGTGGGGCTGGGGTGGTGCAGGGGTGGGACGGGGGCAGAGCGGGGTGGAGGACCTGGGGAAGAGGCGGGGCAGGGGCTGGAGCATCACGCAGCTGCGCAGGGCATCAGGAAATTTGGTGCCCCAAGTTTCCTGGTGCCCTACACAGCTGCGTACTTTGCGTATGGGTAAGGACGGCCCTGGCCTTGCCATTACCCATGCTGTATGTTGTGTCGGGCTATAACTGTGGCAGAGGTTGTTTTCTACCATTTACCTTTTGACCTATGAAGGCCCAAACATGTGATGAAGTCCCAGAACAAATTGCAATGTGAAAATTGTGTGTTATTGGAGAAGCGTGAGATGGGGAACTGGTGGAAAATTATTTCTCTCATACATGGAAAAGACGGTTACATTTATTTGTTTAAAATTTTATGATATTTATTTTTCTGTTTATGAGCTAAATGTTGTTTTACTATCAATGTCAGCTATATCACAAGGAAGAAACTGTATGTCATAATGTTACTCACTGTGAACTCTGTAGTTTGTTTGCCCTCTTTTCCTGTTCTATAGTAAGCATTCAACAAATGCCTGATCCAGAGCTCATTGAAGACAATGGTAATCCTTATATTGATTTTAATAGGATTATCAGTCCTAAAAAGGTATGTTAATTTTTTTTAAAAGTGCAGGGAAAGAACCAGATGTTACTTTAACAACAGTGAGCCCGATCCCGGAGCCCTTACATGAATAGTCCCTCTCCTCACACAGCAAGTCCTAACAAAATCAAAATTTAAGTCAATGGTACTACTGACAAGAACAAAGACTTGTGTGAGTTAAGGCTGGAAGATCAGACCAATAATACTTTGCCATAGCCCCTTTCAACCAGGGATTTCAACTGCTTCAACTAACGTTAGTTAAATGAGTTTAAGAATGAGATATTTTCCTCGTTTTACAAACGAGAAAAAGAAGGCACAACGGGAGAGAGGTCAAAGCGAATTGCTCATGGTTGCAGCAAGCCAACATTAAAGACAGAAACAGAAACCAAGAATCCTGACTCATTCCCTTGTTGCAGCCACATCTCTTCAGAGGTATACAGATTTTTATAACTATGAGGCAGTATTTCCTAAATTAATAATGAATAGAAATTAACAGTGAATTAAACACCAGCTTTATGTTTGAAGAAAATTGCCTATGATTGACATGCTTTGTCAAGAGATACAAGTGAGGGGATATATTCACAATCTTTAAAAAATTTATTTGCTGTCAAAACGCTTGGGATGGGGGTGTTGCATGAGTGTCAAGCTGTGGGAACTGCTTATATCCGCTAGACCATGTATAACGAATTGGGAACTGAACTTCACGTTCATGCTGCCGTTAGTGTGTCTCTACACTAAATCCTTGCTGGTAAGAGAGAAGCCTCACTAGCTACATTGACATAAACCCATCAAACTTTCAGCTAGTGATTTAACAGCACAGAAGGTATTACTGCTGTTTATATTGCTATAAAAGAACATTTCTAGCTAAGGAAATATTATTGATTACTTTACTTACCTCTACAGTACATCACTTTGAACTGTTTATAGCTATATAAACATCTATATCAATTATTGGTTTATTTAGCTTTTATGGCACCATATAAAATCAGTTCCTGCTTTTAAATTCACAGCCAACAACGAGGGAAGATCCCATAAAAATTTTACATTGTGGACTGAAGTGTGAAGATTCTGCCTGATCCTAAATCCAGTCATTTTAAATTAAGGTCTCTCCAGTGGTTTAGGGCCCAACCTTGCAGTTGAAGTTAAGGGAGCAGAGGATACTCAAACATCTTACAAGAAATGCTAAGCACCTCATAGGCTCCAGCTTATACATCTATAATAGTGTTTTAAATGCATCTCTATGCAGTGATGCCATTGTGGGCTACAATTGCCAAGGAGGACAATAATCTAGAACCAGATCAAAACCCAAACTATTCAAGTTCACTGTAGTTCAACTATTACACCAGTTCAACTATTCAGCTGTAGAATACCCAAGCACACAGGGTAAAGGGGCATTTCAGAACACTTGCACTATAGTATTTAATTGCTACATTGTTCCTTGGGCCCAAAAAGCAGGAATTTCCCCCAAAGTACCGGTTTCCCATTGCAAGAGATGCCCCACAATGCACTTTGCTGTCAGCGCCGCTATTACCCAAGTCTGCAAAGGGGCATGAGGTAAGTCTATTGCCACCACCCCTGCCTTCAGCATTATTTCTAAGGCCCTTCTTTTTAATGTCCTTACATCTCAAATAAGAGTATTAAAAAATATTACAGAACCATTGAATATCAGGAGCAGGAAGTGGGGAAACAGACTTACCTTACTTCCATATTCAGTCCTGATCTATGGTGATGCAAGCACTAGAGTGCATCCTACTATTTCTACATTAAATTCCGGTCTATATATTTTAAAGACACAGATACTTTTCTTCCTTTTAACAACTTTGAAATAATACATCAAGCAAGATGTTACTGAACAAAACCGAATTTTTGCTAATTCACTAAGTCTATGTGTAATCAGTGGATACAGCATATAAAATAATATAACACATGCACTAAGGACCCCACCTGCAATAGACAATGTTTTCATCAATGACCAGTTCACAATATCCCCAGTCTTTCTAATACATACATTTCCGTTAGATCTTTAGTTAAAGACTCACCTTTGCTAGACAACCGATTTCTGTTGATTCCTTAAAATTGTCCTTCATAATACAATAAGTATGATCATACTGCAATCGTATCTATACATTCAGAAGCACATACACATGCTCTTGTAAAATCAGCTTTATAAATACTTATGCTAGGATGCACTAATCATTATGGAAACTACAGGCAATGGACAACTGGATTTCATTGTTTAAGAAGAAATATCAGTTACAGTTACTTCATCATAATCAAATCAACAGTGATATTGCCAGGGGACACAATTACACAACAGATGCACCAGTACACGGTACCTGATCAGTAACGGGAATGGACTCCCATCTACGCTTCAGTAAGAACAAGGATTTCCGGCTCATGATTTTGAGTGTGCTTTAGAGGCTTCCCTCTTAAGAATTTGAAACCAATGGCAAGAACCTTATTTCTGATTCTTTTGTTTCATTGCTGTAGACTGCAGAGCTCCTAGAGGTATATAAGTTTTGCAAGCTGCAAGGTTGATACTGGTTTTGCCCAAGCTATTTCCCGTTTTATAAGCTTTCTGTCTCCTTACAGTCCCATGACAAAGAGAATAGGGAGAGATAGCGAGAAAGCCCAGCATCCACTGACGAATTACCTCACAGAAGCATGAAGTAGGTAGACAACACCAGACGCACTCAATCTGAAAATAGCTGTTGCTTAGGAACTGGAAGGGTAAAACGCAGCACCTCAGCTATATATAATTGAGAGCTTTTACATTTAAAGTGAATTAAAAACACTGGACTTGTGTGTTTTTCTCTATATTATCATCATTTTACAAGATTAAGAAAGGAAGGACCACTTGGTTCCATAGAGTCCTGGGATTACGCCCACCCATTAAACAAGCCAAACTTGGCTTGATGACAGCAACAAATAATTCTCATCCATGTGATGGCCTTAAAATGATGTATGTATATAAAGTGCTTGACAACTTCTAAAGGGATTAGAAGTGCCAAGTATTACAATCAATTTTTTTAGCTGGTAATAATTAATGGAGGCTTCACACTTTTAACTTAGAGGGAGATAATGACAAAGATTAATTCCATTAGTCCACAGTGGCTCATATTATATATATTCCCTTATTACTCCTAGGGCAATTATGTGCCACTGCAAATGTGCAGAATTTATGTCCCCTGCTGATTTCTTTGCTTCAACGCAGAAAAATGACTTTCTGACTGGGAAGCAAAGGGAAGCCACAAGAGCGGTCATGTGACCCTCCCCAGCAGGAAGTTTTGGATGCCCAGGGTAGCCGGCAGAGAGGTAAACCACTGTGGGGCAGGAGGCAGGACTGGTGAAGACCCGGCTGGTGGCTCCTACCCTGCACCGGGCTCAGCTACTAGTCCCGGCTGGGCTGGGGAGAACGGAACTTCCTCTTCCCCCACAGCATCTGGATTTCTCCCCCGGCTGTAGGAAGCTCTGCTAACTCCCTCACCTCCCACACTTCCTGCACCCATCAATGCTCAGCTGCGGGGGGAGGAGGAAATCACTGTACAGGGAGCTTCTCCCCCATCCGCCCAACCCCCATCCATCCAGACCACCCCAGCATCTGGACCCCCCTCACTGATCCCTACACATCCAGACTCCGCTGCTGAGCCCCAACCACCTTCACCTGGGCCCCCCTACAGAGTCCTATAACCGTTGCATCCAGATCCCCCCACACCCGGATCCCCCACTGAGCCGGCTGCACCCAGATTGCCCCACACAGAACCCTCTCTACCTACACCTGAATCCCCCCACACTAAGCCCCTTCAGACTTGGATCCTGCCTTGCTGAGTCTGCCTGCCCACACCTGGTGCACCTGGCATGGAGGAGCAGGACCCTGGGGTGTTTCTGGGGCAGCTCAGTCCTTGCGCTGTGTCAGGGTTTGGTGCAGCCTCACCGCTGAGTCTGTGTCCGGGAGGGGGCTGGGGGCTGCATAGTGATCTCCCACCTCTGTGCAGCCAGTGGCCTGTGCTCCCCAATGCCATGCTGGAGCTTCCACATTTATTTGATAAATAAAATTGGCAGAATTTTGCAGAATTTTAAAATATTGTGTGCAGAATTTTTATTTTTTTGGAGCAGAATTTTTTTGGGAGGGGGGGGGGGGCGCAAAATGCCCTCAGGAGGATCTTATATAAGATATGAATGAGACAGAATGATCCAGTGGAAGACTGACAGATAGGATGTACCTTAATATTTGTGACCTGTACAAAAAATGCAGGATACATAACTAGGAATTTCTATAACGTGGAAGGGTAACTTGGAATTTCTCAATTTTGTGTGCATGCATGCATATATGTAAGATCTCTAAAGTTGCACTGAATTTTTTTGCACTCAGTATTTAAGAAATAAAACTTTACAATATTTCCTGGTGTTTGCAAAACACCACCACAGGATGGGAAAAATAAACTTCTTGTGCATCACCGTCTTTGATTCTAGAGATTTAATAAGTGTTTTACAATAAATATTTCTAACATTAGGTGTTACCTTCAAAGATCAAAATCAAATGATTCTTGTAATAGCAATCTGTCTGCTCTCTATGAAGCAAATTACAATGCATTTTAACTAGATGAGCCCCATGTGCTCTAGTGCTGGAGGTACAGATTTCAATAACGGGGACTAGAAAAAACCTGGGGGATTGGTAAAGCTTGTCAGTATCACAATCAAAAGGATGAAGGAGTCTTAGAATAAATAAATACATTAAATAAATAGAAAAAGGAATGAGATATTGCTATGGAAGTTAGCAGCAGGTTAAGTGACATAGAAGTTTAGCCTTGTACTTGACACACATAAATTCCAGTCAACCACAGCGGCACGTAAGGAGATAAAACTCTTTTCAGAGTCAGGAATTCCCAGAAGCATAGAGGCATTTTTGGGACATCCTGCACTACTTCAAGTTAGGCCTTCACCCTTTGTTTAACCCCCTTAATCAGAAAGCACAAAATGAACACATTTTCCCAGTGTGTTATTAGAAAATCTACAGTGCACTACTGGATAGTTTCTGCAGGTTTCAGACACAAACCAGAGACAACCTGCTTATTCATAATAGATTGAAATAATAGATTCATAATAGATTGAAACATCCTGATTGAAGGAGAGAGTTTGAAGTTTTATTTTATAGCAAGCAAATTGTTCCACTTCTTTCTCCCCCGAGGCACTTTGCAAGTGCTCATTGAAGAAAGAAGGCTCCAGTTCAGTGTTTTCTCTTCTTTATTCCAGGAGAATTAACAGACAATGGGAGACTCTTCTACCGGCATGAGTTTTGTGATCTCTCTGTTTTAAAGTCCACTATGCTGAGCTACACGTTGACCAGCTAGGATTCAAGTTATTACAATTACTCTGATCCAAATAAATAAATAAATAGAAATCTCAAAATAGACTCTTTTGTATTAGGAATTAAATAATGGACAAGAGTTTTCTATATTATATATCTGTGAGTTCCTGAAACAGGGACTCCTGGAATAAACCTTTATTTTAAAATACTCAGTATTCTACAATACTAGACAAAACCACTGCAGCATCATTATTATAAGCTACAGGGTTTCGGTACCACAGAACACTGAAGAACTTTTCTTTTTAAAAGGGCTAAATCCTGTAAAAGGGAAGCCTGTCTGAAACATCATTCAAGATGAAAAAGGAACAGTGTGGGAGGGATAGCTCAGTGGTTTGAGCATTGGCCTGCTAAACCCAGGGGTGTGAGTTCAATCCTTGAAAGGGCCACTTAGGGATCTGGGGCAAAAATTAGTACTTGGTCCTGCTAGTGAAGGCAGGGGACTGGACTTGATGACCTTTCCAGGTCCCTTCCAGTTCTATGAGATATACCTATCTCCATATATTATATTAGTTAGAATCCTACACAGAATAAGGTCCAGTACTGAGTTCAGTGAGGTGGTAAAAACTTATAACTTCTCACCTATAACTCATAACTGCTCACAAATACCTCTCTGCTTCCTTCATTATGCAATCTGAACAACTTTGTCAAAATCTTTTTAGCAACAGTTTCACCCTGGGCAACACTTGCTAAGAGTACTCAATGGAAAGGTTTCACCTGGTCTGCATACAATGGATATTTCTTGAACCTGACTAAACACCCAGGAGTCCTCTCTATCTGAAATTAGGCCAAGCCATGGAAACCATCCCGTCCTCAGGAGGAAGCAACATGGAAAAGCTAGCTGACTTAGTAAGTCCTTTCTCAACCCTTCTGCCTGGGAGAAATCGTGTCTTATTGAAGTCAATGGCAAAACTCCCGCTGACTTATAAAGGGACAATATTTCACCCCTTCTCTATGCTGAAAGAACACTATTTAAAAAAAAACCAAAACTCCAAGAGCTCTAGATACTAGAATAATTACTGATTTTCTGCAACAAGACGTCTGTTTACTGCTCAGTCTGTCCTCTGCCTCTCCTTCTTTTTGAAATCCATTTAGCCTCCAGTGCACTGCCAAATGTAGACTTTTAATCAGCACCCAATCCTGCAGATATGCGTTAAAGAGACACTAAACATTTTGCTGCCTTAAGCAATGGCCTTTTCTGCTAGGATTGAAGCACTTAACACTATAAACATATATCCCTAAATTTTCAAGAGAGTCTAGTGATTTTAAGTGTGCCAAGTTTTGGTTTCCAAACTTGAGACATCTTTAAAGTAGACTGGTTTTCAAAAAACACAGAACCCTGTTTCCTGAACATCATGCCCATTTAAAGTGTCTCATGTTTGGGACTGAAATATTGAAACACCATAAATCACTAAACACTTTTGAAAATGTAGGCCATAGTGCAGGCTGAGGCCAGAATATCAGTGAGTCATAACTTTGACTTTCTTGGCTTATGTTTCTTTGGGTTACTATGTTAGAATAAGATTTGCCTGCTTGATTCACCAATTTTCTGCCAAATTAGGCAGAGCAGATAATTAAAATCCTGATCCGCATTTGAAGAGAGTTTTATGAAATATTACATATTTATAGGCCTAGCACAGCAGTGCAAAACAGATTTTGGAATGAATTTTAAATTCTGTTGTTTTTCTATGAGGATTGAGTTTAATTGGAATGTGTCGGTAAAGTTTTTAGATTTTTTTATTTGGACAACCAACAGAAGTAATGACAAACTGCACAACATTATTTTCCAAATTGAAAGTAGTGAACCCTGTAAAAACTGCTATATATGACCATACAGAAGTGTCTATTTCTCATTTAAAAGGCTGATGTTTCTGCAATTTTTGGAGGAGGGACAGAAGGTTTGGCAACCCTGTTCACTACACCAATTGCCACAACCCAGTAAAGATAATAAGTAGCAGGCACTTTCTTGGGGGAAGAAACTTCTATGAAGTGGGTTTAGGCTTAGATCTTAGTATTTGTATAATGATCCTTGATATAACAGAATGATGAAAAGAAGATCTAAAGTGTGGTGGTTTTAGTTATTGACTCAAATAATTTCAACACCGGAGTTGTTTGCCCCTACAGGAAATCTCTTGATCATCAGACTCCAGTCTCCAGTCTCCTCTGAAGCACAACCAACCCTATGACTTGGTTTCTATAGATGTATTTTTATCTATCAGCATGATACTATTATCAAAACTGCTGTTATTTCTTTGACTTTGGGATGAGTCAAGGTAAAAGAAGTGGCTATGAACAATTCCCATAAAATTCTATGTCACCATCAATTCTGTTTATCATTGTACTGTAGGGGAGTACCGCAGAGCTTTATAATGGTATTTTCATATGCAAACAGAAAAAAATATAATTATCTACAATATTTGAAAATGCAGTTACAAACTTAATATTCTGATTTAGATAAACAATGGAGTTAGAAAAGACATGCCAACACTTCTAATCCATCCTCCTGCCAATGCAAGAATGTTCTCTGACTATTCCAGCTTGAACATGACCGCTATTAACTCAAAGTTGTCACCATTTTACACTCTTTTTGGCCCTCTCCTGCAAACATGCACGTGACTAAATTTACTTATGTGAATAGTCCCACTCGCTTGATTGAATAAACCTATTCAAATATGTGTGTTTACAGGATTTAGCCGTTAATTTACCCTTTCAATACTCAACAGTAGCATATATTGTTGCTGATTTTCTTAAATTCCGCCCTTTGCAGGACAAGCTCAGCAGACAAAGTAACATATTCCAGAAAAACAAGCACCCAACCCCAAATTACAAGAGAACAGCGAGAGAAAAATCCAGCTGTAACTGACCTGTGATCCTCTGGACCCTCGTTTGTGGTCCCATTCTGAATGCCCCATGAGCTAAAAAAGAGAAGAAAACAAAGTTTATGGTAAGCGATAGGTTTTGCTGATTTGCTATAAATGGAAGAGTCATGTTCTTTGGTGTTCAATATAGTTTTTCTTTTAAAACGTGTTTGCTTATTTTTCCTGTTTAATTAAATATACATTTTAGCCAGTATACCGTTTTTAAAAAAAGGTATCTATGCTTATTACTTTAATTTTGCATGTGTAAAATTGTTATAAAAATGTGTATAGATCACATCTGCTCCTATACAAGCAAAACAGATTGTGCTTGTGTAGGTAAAATTTCCACTCACATAGATAAAGATTTGGCCAGGTGTTCAATATGGCCTTGGCAAGAGGGATATTACTACATATTAACACTGGGTTATCAAGAAGAGTTGACTGTTGATGACATGCCAATGTACATCTTACATCAGGTGTAAAGGGTACATTCTCTGAGAGGAAATAAGTTAAAATCACTCCACTATGTTGGGAAAAAAAGGAAAAGTCGTTTGTGAAACAGATGAAATGAGCTCAATGTTTTCTAAACATAATCTCTCATTGAAACTAAGATTTCCAATAGTATACAACTGCTAAAGTAACGTTGTTTATGCTTAACTTATTTTCTGTGGGCCAAATTCTACCCTCAGTTACATACATGCAAGTTACTCTTCATGAGATTGCACTGACGTAGGTGCAGCCACCAGACATGGGATTGCATTGAGTTCTGTGGGGTTGTATGAGCATCCCTAAGGGTAGCAAATGGGCAAAGACCGAGAAAACAGGAGCAATTAGTCTTTGCTACTCATACAAACATAACAACAACAACGTGAACATATGAGGATGAATATAAAGTGAGTGAACTCATTACTAATTATCCCAAATTCCTTTCCTTGCTTGTCTTCACGTCCCAATTTCTCCCTCTCTCCATGTGCCTTCCCAAAGGAAAGTATGGTACAACCAGAATGCACATACTTGGTTCAGCACTAACACAACTAAATTTTACAGTCCATGCTTCTTGCTATATGTGCACTGGAAACTCTGATCACAAGATAAAAAGCATTAAAGCTGCTCTTTAGAAGAAGGAAAAGCCACACACAAAAATTCTCATCTGTTCCAATTGTTCCTTCCTGTTGCTTCCTTCATGGGCCCCCCATCATATGTAGTTCTTTCCCCCCACAGTTTGAGATAAAACATTCATACAGATGACTGCTCCATAATCAGAAACAATGCAAATTGCAAGGTCTGACCCATCTTGACCCTTTTCATTAAAACTAGAATCTAGTTACTTGATGAAGAAGACTGGGACAGAGAAAGCGTTCTTTGAAGGCATTCCCCTGGAGAACAGGGGTGTAGCAAGAGTTCCATGATTGCTGGACAGACATGCAGGCTAGGTAGCTAAGAAGGGCAGTTTATATATGGAATACATAAAATCTTGAAATAAATACATAAAAATAAAATAAACAACTAGCAATGACTAGGTCTAAGGGCAATTCGGGAGGAAGAAAAAAACAGGAGGAAAACAGAATATATATGTAAAAAAAGATCATTTTGTTTGTAGGTTGAATCCCCTTCCCCTCCTCTATTTATATCATTTTAGCCTCTCTCTCTTCCGGCTTCCGCTCTAATTGTACAACACCTAATATTTTGAAGAGACATCTAATAAATGATAGGTAGCATATATAGGTCAAGAAAAGGTAGAAAGGTACAAACTCCGTGACCCTAGGCACTCCTGTATTCACACCCGACACACTTTTGCAGTAACAGTTGTACAATATAAGTCTTGAGGTATCATAGGAAAGCTAACACCACACTGGTTATTAATATAATTGTAAA
Source organism: Platysternon megacephalum (assembly GCA_003942145.1). Classification (NCBI taxonomy): domain Eukaryota; kingdom Metazoa; phylum Chordata; order Testudines; family Platysternidae; genus Platysternon; species Platysternon megacephalum. The sequence continues at coordinate 2,186,150 of QXTE01000103.1, forward strand.
ATACACCGCTACCTCGATATAATGCGACCCGATATAACACGAATTCGGATATAATGTGGTAAAGCAGTGCTCGGGGGGGGGGGGGGGGTCGGGACTGCGCACTCCGGTGAATCAAAGCAAGTTCAATATAACGCGGTTTCACCTATAACGCGGTAAGATTTTTTGGCTCCCGAGGACAGCATTATATCGAGGTAGAGGTGTACATGTTAACTTTATATGTGAAGTTATGAATTCCCTCTGTAAGGGCTGGTCCACACTAGGGGCAGGGATCGAAATAAGATACGCGACTTCAGCTACGAGAATAGCGTAGCGGAAGTCGAAGTATCTTATTTCGAATTTCCCGCTCTTACCTCGCGTCCTAGCAGCGCGGGATCGACTGCCGCCGCTCCCCCGTCGACTCCGCGAACTCCGCTCGCCCTGCTGGAGTTACGGAGTTCGAAGTAGCGCGTTCGGGGATCGATGTATCGCGTCCAGACGAGACGCGATACATCGATCCCCGCTAGATCGATGTCTACCCGCCGATCCGGGCGGGTAGTCTGGACGGTAATAGATTACTAACATGTTTGAAGCAGAAAAGTCTGGGGAGTGGGTAAACAGGTTTTTTTTTTTCCAGTCAAAGGAAAGGTCAATGCTCCATCCAGGTTCAATCACAAAATTGTAGGACTAGGAGTGACTTCAAAAGGTCATCTAGTCCATTTCCCTGCACTCATGGCAGGGCTAAGTATTATCTAGACCATCCTGGACAGGTGTTTGTCTAACTTGCTCTTAAAAATCTCCAATGATGGAGATTCCATACCCTTCCTAGGCAATTTATTCCAGTGCTTAACCCCCCTGACAGGAAGTTTTTCCTAATGTCCAACCTAAACTGCTGTTGCTGCAATTTAAGTCCACAGCTTCTTGTCCTGTCCTCAGAGGTAGAGGACAATTTTTCTCCCTCCTCCTTGTAACAAACTTTTATGTACTTGAAAACTGTTATGTCCCCTCTCAGTCGTCTCTTCTCCAGACTAAACAAACCCATTTTTTTCAATCTTCCCTCATAGGTCATGTTTTCTAGACCTTTAATCATTTTTGTTCTCCACATCTTTCCTGAAATGTGGTGCCCAGAACTGAACACAGTACTCCAGTTGAGGCCGTATCTGCGCGGAGTAGAGCAGAATTGGCAACCTCAGTCATTTATTAGCATATCTGAGGCTGCAGGGACAGTTCAATTTGTATTGTAAAAAGTACCAGGTGGGAAAAAACCAGCATGGAACCTTCTCCATCAGACTCCATGGCTCCTTTTCTCGCAGTAGGAGCATGGAACTTTGAGAAGAATACATTTCAAAAGTTCAGTGAACTATAAAAGAGGGACAAAACCCCAAGTTACCTTTCACTTGGCACTTTGTAAGAAATCCTGACCAAGGAGGTGGTCAGCCATCTTGCTGGAAGGAGATGTGGTAAGAATCTTACCTTGAACAAGACTGTAGTTTTGTTAAGTTTTAGTCACTAGAAAACATTTTCCACTTTTATGTGTTCGTGTTTTATGTGTTTTATGTGTGACTTTATTCTTTATACTTAAAAAAACTCACTTAAAACCTCTCTGATTAAATAAACTTGTTTTACTTTTATTCTATATCAGCCCAGTACTGTGTTTGACTTGAAGTGATTATTAATGCTAGTTAAAGCAACAAGCTGCTGTTTTTTGTCTCTTTAAAGGAGCAATTAACCTTGTTACTCCTCGGAATGTTCCCGCAGAGGGCTGGACATCTCAGGGAAGACCGTTTTGGGGAAATTCAGGACTGGGGGGTGCATTAGGGGTCACTTGGCTAGTAGTAACCAAGGCTGGTGGAGATCAGAGTGTGACTATGGTGTAAACAAGTAGGCTGCTGGAGTCCGAGTTGCTGAACCAGGGCTGCTTATCACACAGACAATAAAATGGTTACTCACCTTCTCGTAACTGTTGTTCTTCGAGATGTGTTGAACATATCGATTCCAATTAGGTGTGTGTGCACTGCGTGCACAGTTCACCAGAAGGTTTTTCCCCTAGCAGCACCCGTTGGGTCGGCTCCTGAGTCCCCTGGAGTCACGCCTTCATGGCGCTGCATATAGGGCCCTGCCGACCTGCCGCCTCTCCAGTTCCTTCTTGCCAGATATTCCGACAGAAGGGAAAGTGGGTGAGTTTGGAATGGATATGAACAACACATCTCGAAGAACAACACTTACGAGAAGGTGAGTGTGACATTGCACCCCATAATGCTTTATAGAAATATGCTTATGAATGTAAATATGACATACCGGTAACTGGAATATGTTTTATGCTATATATGCTATGTAACAAATCTTTGCAAAGGTCATGTTCTACTGAATGTATTCATCCTATTCGTATGCATGTATCATTTTTATATCTGAAGTTATGAGCGCTGGCTCTGTGCTTGTATTTAAAGTGTTTGCTGTAGAAAGCACTTAAGGCAAATTTGGTCAACATAGCGTGAAGGGGTTATTCAAGTAAATGGAAGTAAATGGAAGTACTTTTTTAACAATGGACCTTGTAGACTCCAATCCACATCTGAGCTTTCGGCTTGGCCTGTAGACAACTGAATCATGCATGGACATGTGACTTGCCCATGTGACTCCAAAACTCCATGTTGAACTGTGATTCTACACAGGGGGAGAGGGTGGTTTCCATCCATAAGAGAGAAACTATATAAACCCCTGGATACCCCTCCATTTTGTCTTCAGCTGGCTCAAGAGGTAGCCTCTCCACCCCCAAAGGATACCTGAAAGAAACTGGATCAAAGGACAGTAATTGTGTGGGTGAGAGTGATTGCTGGACCCAGACTAGAAGGAGGCTAGTCTGTAAAAGAAGCTTATTGGAACATCTCTGAGAGTGAGATTTCACCTGTAATCACTTTCTTACTGTATTAGGCTTAGACTTGCGTGTTTTATTTTATTTTGCTTGGTAATTCACTTTGTTCTGTCTGTTATTACTTGGAATCACTTAAATCCTACTTTTTGTATTTAATACAATCAAGTTTTACATAGTTAACCCAGAGTACGTATTAATACCTGGGGGAGGGCAAACAGCTGTGCATATCTCTCTATCAGTGTTATAGAGGGCGAACAATTTATGAGTTTACCCTGCATAAGCTTTATACAGGGTAAAACGGATTTATTTGGGGTTTGAACCCCATTGGGAGTTGGGTATCTGAGTGCTGGAGACAGTAGCACTTCTTAAGCTGTTTTCAGTTAAGCCTGCAGCTTGTGGGGGACGTGGTTTAGACTTGGATCTGTGTTTGCAGCAGGCAAGCGTGTCTGGCTCAAACAAGTCAAGGTACGGAAGTCCCAAGCTGGAAGGGAAAACGGGCTCAGAGGTAGTCTAGACATATCAGGTGGCAGTCCCAAAGGGGATTTCTGTGATCCAACCCGTCACAGTGAGTAACCGTTTTTTTTCTCCGAGTGCTTGCTCATATAGATTCCAATTAGGTGACTCCCAAGCCTTACCTAAGAGGTGGGGTCGGAGTTTATGGAATCACTGATTGAAGCACCACCCTGCCGAACACTGCATCGTCCCTGGTTTGCTGGGTGCTGGCATAATGTGAAGTGAAGGTGACCATGTAGCCACCCTACATATCTCTTGGATCGGTACCTGGGCCAGGAAGGCCACTGAAGACACCTGAGCTCTGGTGGAGCGTGCAGTCAGAGCAAGGGCAGGGACCTTAGTGAAGTCGTAACAAGCCCCGATACAGGATGTGATCCATAACAATATTCTTTGCGTGGACACAGAGGCCTTTCATCCTGTCTGCCACAGCAACAAACAGTTGGTTCGACTTACAGAACGGCTTAGTTCGTTCAATATAGAAGGCCAATGCATGCCACACATCCAGGGAATGGAGTCTCTGCTCATGGCTATTGGCACAAGGTTTCGGGAAAAAGACCGTAAGAAATAGGTCTTGACTGGCGTGGAAATTCGAGACCACCTTTGGGAGGAACACTGGGTGGAATCGCAGTTGCACCTTATCTTTGTAGAAAATGGTTTACGGAAGGTTGGATGTGAGAGCCTTGAGCTCAGACACCCTTCTGGCTGATGTTATTGCAACCAAAAAGGCCATCTTATAGGAAAGGTAGAGAAGTGAGCATGTTGCTAGGGGCTCCAACGGGGGCCCCATCAGTCTATAAAGTACCAAGTTAAGGTCCTAAGTGGGGGTGGGCCGCCGAATATGAGGATATAATCCGTTCAACCCCTGGAAGAATTGCCGCACTATTTCGTTAGTGAAGATGATGTGTCGATTCTCTCCTGAGTGAAAAGCTGAGATGGCAGCCAAGTGAACCATTATCGAGGAGTGAGACAAGCTCTACTGTTTCAACTTTTGGAGGTAGTCCAATATAAAGGGGACTGACGATTGTGTTGGAGGGATACGACTCAGAGCACCAAATTGCAAATCTCTTCCACTTGGCTAGGTAAGTTGCTCTGGTTGAAGGTTTTCTGCTACCCAGAAGAACCTCCCTAACGGGGTCTGAGCATGTGAGCTCTAGCAGATTCAACCACGCAGCTTCCAAGCCGTGAGGTGGAGAGACTCGAGATTGCGGTGTTGAAGCCTTCCGTGTTGCTGAGTGATGAGGTCCGGAACTAGCAGTAGAGCGATTGGAGTATCCACCGATAGCTCCAGTAGCCTGGTGTACCAATGCTGACATAGCCAGGCTGGTGCCACCAGGATCACCGAGGTTCGGTCGCTCCAGATTTTGAGGAGGACCTTGTGAATCAGCGGTATAGGAGGGAATGCGTAGAACAGGCAGTCCTTCCATGGAAGCAGAAGCATGTCTGCCAATGAATCCAGGCTGTGGTTCAGGAAGGAGCAGAATTAGGCACTTCCTGTTAGCCCCTGTGGTGAACAGATTGATCTGGGGAATTTCCCCACTGCTGGAAGATATTGTTTATTACATCCGGGCGGAGAGACCACTCGTGATTATGAAAAGACCTGCTGAGGTGGTCTGCTAGTTCGTTCTGCAACCCTGGAAGATAGGATGCTTCCAAAAGTATGGAGTGTGCTATGCAGAACTCCCAGAGCGTGAGGGCTTCCTGACACAAGGGAGAGGAGCATGCTCCCCCTTGTCTGTTGATATCAAACATCGCTGTTGTATTGTCTGTCAGGACAGATATGCACTTGCCCTCCAGGAGAGGCCGAAAGGCCTGACATGCCGGCCTGACATGCCAGCCGGACCGCTCTGAGCTCCCTTACATTGATGTTAAGCATCAGTTCCTCCTGAGACCAGAGGCCCTGAGTTCTGTGCTCCCCAAGGTGTGCCCCCCACCCCATGGTTGAGGTGTCGGTGGTCAGATATAGGGATGGACGGGGTTTGGAAAATGCGACACCAGCACACACCAACTGAGGGTCGAGTCACCAGTGAAGAGACTTGAGAACCTCCGGTGGAAGGGTAATCACCATGTCTAGATTGTGCCTGCTTGGTCAATACACCGATGCCAACCAAGCTTGGAGAGGCCTAAGTCTGAGCCTCGCATGTTGCGCTACATACGTGCAAGACGGAGGGGGTGCAAGAAAAATTGGAGAGAATATCCCATCTCTATCGTGCGGAGGACCCGATGGTCTGAGGTGATTTGGGACCATCCTTGGTAGAAAGGGGACAGATGATGTTCCAAAAGCGGGAAAGAAGGATCCAGTTGAGAAGTTGGTATAACGCCCTCGGGTGCATCCTCAAAAGGTCTGCCTAAGGCCTGATGGCTGCCTGGATGACTCAGACCCCCTGTTATTCGGGGGTTGGAGTTGGCAATGGCAGTTGATTTTTGGGATGCCTACGGTTCCGGTCCTGCTTAAACTGCCCCTGGTATGGTCGTGTCATGGGTTGAGGCCTAAATTGTCTATGCTGGGTGGCAGGAGCGTGCAGTCCCAGTGGTCTTAAAGTGGTTCGGAAGTCTTTCAAACTGTGGCGTCTTGAGTCCGTTTTCTCCGAAAATAATGTGGCCCCTTCGAACGGTAGGTCCTGAATTGTCTGTTGGACCTCCCCGGGGAGGCCCAAGACCTGCAGCCATGAGCAACAGCGCATTGCAATGCCGGAAGACATCGTCCGCGTTGCAGAGTCCGCTGAGTCTAACGCCGCTTGCAGCGACATCCTGGTCCATGAGAGCCAAGAATTCCGGCTTAGAATCTGGTGGGAAAAGGTCCAAGAATTTGGACATTGCATCCCATGACTTGAAGTTATAACAGCTAAGGACCGCTTGCTGGTTTGCGATACGAAGTGGAGCCCTCCAGTGGAGTATATCTTCCTCCCGAAGAGGTCCAGCTTCTTTGCATCCTTAGCTCGAGGAGTAGGCCCCTGCTGCCCTGGCCTCTCCCTTGCGTTAATGGCCCCCACTACCAATGAGTCCGGCGGGGGGTGGGTAAACAAGTATCCGTAGCCCTTGGAGGGCACAAAGTACTTTCTCTTGACTCCCTTAGCTGTAGGGCCCAGAGAGGATGGTGTTTGCCACAGAGTTTTTGTGTTTTCCTAAATGGTCTTTATCAGGGGAAGGGCCACCCTGGTGGGTCCTGCTGGGAATAAAATGTCCACCATTGGGTCTGACACCTCAGTGACCTCCTCCATCTGTATCTCGAGGTTCTGAGTGACCCGCCTCAGAAGTTCAAGGTGGGCTCGGCCGTTGGGAAGGGGAGGCCCCGAGGATGTTCCTGCCACTGCCTCATTTGGAGATGATGATGAGGAGCCTGGAATATGGGAGGGCCCCTCCTGGCCATCCAGCTCCTCAAAAGGCTACAGCTCTTCCCCCAAGTCGGAGTCAACTTCGGTGCCGGCCCCGGTACCAGCCGTGGTACAAAGTGTAGCCGAGGTGCCGGGTACAGTGCTGGGCACGGTACCGATTGTGGTGCTGGTAGTGGTAGCGGTGGCTGATGCCCAGAAGAAATCCCTGGCCCTCGATGCAGTCCTTCTCTCAGACACAACCGAAAAGGAGCGTGCCAAGGCAGACCCCTGGGACTGGTGGTAAGCCCATGGAGTCCAGAAGGGCCACTGGTTTGGCATCTGAGCCGGTACCTGCCATTGTGGTGGCCACAGTACCAGGAGGAAAGTTTGGGTCATCCCCGCTGTCTGGGAGTGCCGGCAGCTACGGTGTTGGCTTCTCTGGAACACATATGAGTCAGTGTCCGATGCGGACTCCAATGAGTCTGCGCACGGGGACCACGACGGCGTCATGCCCGTCGGTGCTGGGGATCAGTGCTGGGGCGATGTACATCATTGCCGAGTCATAGCCGGCTTGCTGCTGGACTGCACTGGTGGCCTCTGAATCGTTTGGGGCCTCGGGACCGCTGCCGTGACACCGTGGCGAGGGGAGTGCGGACCTGTCAGTGCGGGTTGGCAGGGCCCTATATGCAGCGTCATGAAGGCGCGACTCCAGGGGGCTCCAGAGCCGACCCGATGGGTGTTGCTAGGGGAAAAACCTTCCAGCAAACTGTGCACATGGCATGCACACACCTAATTGGAATTGATGGGAGCAAGCACTCGAAGAAGAACAGTGCATGCTTCTATGCTGGCTGGGAGTGTTCAGACAGGGAGCTACAGCAACCGAGCATTTTAAGGGACTCAGGGTTACAAGACAACAGTGACAACCTCTCACTGGTCACGTTCTGGGTTGCAATTCAGCCAACACCTACTTGCATAGTGAGAGAGAGAGAGAGAGAGAGAGGGGGAAATTAGAACTGATAGGCTTTCTGCTGACTCCCTAGTTTTATTGAAAATACTTTTCTGTTCCACTTTGTTACTGAAAATGCTTGCTGTGCCAGTTTTCACCATTTGTTGCTCCTTATTGTTATGCTTGTTTATTACTGTATTAACCAGAGCCTGGATGTTGATATCTCAATGGATAACTGATATTTTAAAAGCTACAGAAAGGTCATCTACCCAAGCATATTGTTCCTCAACCCTGCTTCCGGTGAAACCCTTATCTATACCTTGAACTCCCTACTCTACTGCCTTGAGTCAACTCCCCAGACTCCCCAGCACTTATGGAAAGAAGCTGCCTGCTTTCTGAAATGGACCAGAAATTTGTCCACTTATCCTTGTCCTCAAATATTTCCAATAGCTCCCCATTTTTTTCATATTCCTTTTGACTTATTTTAAACGTTTGTACTGCATAGAACCTCCACACGTTCTCTCCACAGTCCCTCCTGTTCCCTCTACTTTCCTCATATTGGCCTCTTCCGTCATGGTTTCCTCTTTGTCCCATCTCATAATTTTGCAGCTGGTGGTGCAAAAACCGTCTCCACTGCAGCTCCTTGTGTCTAGAACAGGGGTCTCAAACTCAAATGACCTCGAGGGCCACATGAGGACTAGTACATTGGGCCGAGGGCCGCATTTACTGACACCCCCCCCGCCGCCCTCGGCCCCGCCCCCACTCCACCCCTTCCATGAGGCCCCTTCCCTGCCCCGCCTCTTCCCACCCCTTCCCTGCCCCCATTCCAACCCCTTCCCCGAAATCCCCACCCCAACTCTGCCCCCTCCCTGCCAGGGGGCACAGGAGGGGGTGTGGGGTGCGGTGGGGGCTCAGAGCAGGGGGTCGGGGTGCGGCAGGGGACTCAGCGCAGGGGGTCGGGGTACAGCAGGGGGCTCAGGGTAAGGGGTTGGGGTGCAGGGTGCAGCAGGGGGCTCAGGGCAGGGTGTCGGGATGTGGGGTGTGCCGGGGGCTCAGGGCAGGGTGTCGGGATGTGGGGTGTGGCTGGAGCTCAACGCAGGGGGTCGGGGTGCAGGAGGAGTGAGGGGGGTGGGCTCCGGCCCGACCCGCACCGGGGGC
>QXTE01000103.1:2919766-3056194 GCA_003942145.1 Platysternon megacephalum
TGCTTGCAGCACCATTGAAAAGTACCCCTTGCGGTTTATGTACTGGCTGCCCTGGTGCTCCAGTGCCAAAATAGGGATATGGGTTCCATCTATCGCCCCACCACAGTTAGGGAATCCCATTGCAGCAAAGCCATCCACTATGACCTGCACATTTCCCAGAGTCACTACCTTTGGTAGCAGCAGCTCAGCGATTGCTTTGGCTACTTGCATCACAGCAGCCCCCACAGTAGATTTTCCCACTCCAAATTGATTACCGACTGACCGGTAGCTGTCTGGCGTTGCAAGCTTCCACAGGGCTATCGCCACTCGCTTCTCAACTGTGAGGGCTGCTCTCATCTTGGTATTCTGGTGCTTCAGGGCAGGGGAAAGCAAGTCACAAAGTTCCATGAAAGTGCCCTTACGCATGCGAAAGTTTCGCAGCCACTGGGAATCGTCCCACACCTGCAACACTATGCGGTCCCACCAGTCTGTGCTTGTTTCCCGGGCCCAGAATCGGTGTTCCACGGTGAGAAGCTGCCCCATTAACAACATGATCTCCAAAGCGCTGGGGCCCGCGGCGCGAGAGAATTCTATGTCCATGTCCTCATCACTCTCATCGCCGCGCTGCCGTAGCCGCCTCCTCCTCGCCTGGTTTTTCAGGTCCTGGTTCAGCATAAACTGCACGATAATGCACGAGGTGTTTACATTGTTCATGACTGCTATCTTGAGCTGAGCAGGCTCCATGCTTGCCGAGGTATGGCGTCTGCACAGTTCACCCAGGAAAAAGGCGCGAAACGGTTGTCTGCCGTTGCTTTCACGGAGGGAGGGGGAGGATGTTCCCAGAACCACCCGCGACAATGTTTTTTGCCCCATCAGGCATTGGGATCTGAACCCAGAATTCCAATGGGCAGGGGAGACTGCGGGAACTATGGGACAGCTATGGGATAGCTACCCACAGTGCAACGCTCCGGAATTCGACGCTAGTCTCGGTATATGGATGCGCACCGCTGAATTAATCTGCTTAGTGTGGCCGCATGCACTCGACTTTATACAGTCGGTTGCCAAAAATCGAATTCTGTAAATTCGGAGTAATCCCGTAGTGTAGACATACCCACTGAAAGAATGTTTGAGAAGTAAGGAAGAGAACCCAAGAAAAAACAGGGCCATGAAAAAAATCAAGAAGGACAAGGGATAATCTATAGTACCAAAGGCCGTAGAAAGGTCAAAAAAGATTCAAAGTATTGTAGAGAAACATTCAGTTATTGGGCTCCAATCTTAAAGATTTTTCAACCAGTTAATAGATGCAAAAAGGAGGACTGATCCTTCAAGGCACTCAGCACCTCTCAAAAGGAACTTCGCACTCTGCAGGATCAAGCCCAAGACAAACTTCTGCAATTATCTAACACAAAAAGGATTCCAATAGAAGTCTCTCTTTTCCAGTATGCTCCAGTGACAAGGTTCCAGCACCAATGACCTTTCTCCTGTGATTAAAATGCTCCTTCAGAACCTGGTCAAACCACTTCGTTGGGAGCCAAGGGGAAAAGGCTATTGCTTAGCATTGTGCTAGCAATTCCTTGGAGCAATTTTATCAGATGAAGGTTTAGTCAGAGGGGCAATGGGCAAAGGACTTCAGTGTTGACAGAGCTATCATGCAAACATTGCTCAATGCAGAGACCATAGAACAAGATTTTCAAAGGTGTCTAAGGAAATCAGGCATCCAATAGTGCCCTTTGACCAAATCTGGAGAGATAATGACTGAGGTTTTCAAAACAGGAATCTTCAGTCTAGTCCCTTAAAAGAAATTAAATGAAATTCAACCACCAACCAGTTCAGAGTTGTATGGTTGTGCTACAAGTTTAGTTTCTCATTTTGTAGCAAGATAGTATTTATAGTAAGCAAGACAGTATCAACAGTTGCTATTTTTTCTTCCCCCTCAAGAACTGGTCACGGCTACGTTGATCAAAATCTAAAATACTGTGTAAACGGCAATTCTCTAGTGGCAGAAGCAAATGAAGTGGGAGGGACAAAGTGAAAAAGTCATTTCACAATAAACCCAGCAAAGCTTCACCTAAAAAGCAGCCAAGGTTGGAAGAGCTGCCACAGTGGACTATAGAGAGAGACACAGACAGATTGTGTGAATAACTATTACTGCAGTGATGAGCAGAGGCTTGCGTCAGAGATAACTTATCTAAATGGACAGGTAATAGAAGGTCATCCAGTTCCTCTGAGGAAACAATCAATTCTGTAGAAGGTCTAATGTAGTTCGGCACAGCAAGATCACGTCAATATGGGATGAAGATTCAGGATGTAGTGGTGTTGTCTGAACTACTGAGTTTTATATCGGATAGCTCAGTGGTTTGAGCATTGGCCTGTTAAACCCAGGGTTGTGAGTTCAATCCTTGAGGGGGCCACTTAGGGATCTGGGGCAAAATTGGTCCTGCTAGTGAAGGCAGGGGGGCTGGACTCGATGACCCTTCAGGGTCCCTTCCAGCTCTAGGAGATAGGTATATCTCCATTTATTATTATTAATATCTGGCTGACAGGCTTGGCCTTCAGGCTCTCCCAAGACTGCAGCCTCAGGCACCTGGAATTTGGTGACTTTGAAACGGCAGAACTAATCTCAGTTTTTATTTTAAAAATAAACTTGATTTTCTCTTTTTTTCCCTTTCAAAGATAGTTTTAAAAACAAACTGATTGACAGGATTGAAAGCGTTACAGATATTTCCTGATGATCGAAAGTTACTTATTTACATTCACCACAAACTGGCACCCAGGGCTGGCCTCTGAGGTCTGTTAAACCACTGCTCAATTTTTTGGAAGGGTCCCTGAACAATTTGTGGCTGTAGAAGCTAGTGCCACCCCAGGCTACAACTGATAACACTAGAGCCAACGCAAGCTTCCTCACAGCTGGCTGGCTAATTGCCCACAGCTGAACTGGCTCTGCTGAGCAACCAGCATGACTTCTGGTGACAAGTAACGAAAAGGTGGAGAAACAACAGGGTCTAGTGCAGGACATCGAATGGGAACTGCGGGGGCCGTGCCTGTAGGCGGGGGTGGCACACAGAGCCTCCCTGGCCCCTGCGCCTCAGGGCCGGACATGCCAGCCGCCAACCGGGAGCCAACTGAGGTAAGCGCCACCTGGCCAGAGTCTGCACCCCCACCCCAACCCCCTGTCCCAGCTTGGAACTCTCTTCCGCACCCTAACTTCCTCCCAGAGCCCACACCTGAATCCCAGGCTGGAACCCCCTCCTGCACCCAAACTCCCTCCCAGACCCCACCCCAAACCCCTGCCCCAGGTTGGAACCCCCTCCCGCACCCAAACTTCCTCCCAGAGCCCCCATCTGAATCCCAGGCTGGAACCCCCTCCTGCACCCAAACTCCCTCCCAGACCCCACTCCAACCCCCTTCCCCAGCCTGGAGCCCCCTCCCACACCCCAAACCCCTCATCCCCAGCCCCACCCCAGAGCCTGCACCCCCAGCTGGAGCCCTCTCCCCCTCCTGCACCCCAACCCCCTCCCCCAGCCCAGTGAAAGTGAGCAAGGGTGGGGGAGAGTGAGCAACAGAGGGAGGGGGGCTGGAGTGAGTGGGGGTGGGGCCTCAGAAGGGGCATGGCAGGGGTGGGGCAGAGGTGTTAGGTTTTGTGAAATTAGAAAATTGCCAACCCTAGTTTCTTCTCACAATCCAAATCCCACAATCCCTTGTAGCCATGAGGGCCTATGCAAACTGATAGGTCAGAGGATGATTTTTGGGCTTGACAACCAAAAGAGGTTGGGAACTAATGTTTAATGTACTATGAGTGAGGGATTCCTACATTCACATCCCATTTATGACACCAACTTCCTCAATGGCCTTAGATTTCAAAGGCAGTGATTTGGCTCCCCTCCCCCAGGTATTCTAGGGGAGAGGGGGTTTGTTTTGGATTTTATCTTTCCTTCTTCTGAAGCATCATGCATCAGAGATGGCTAAGGCTGGAGATGGGAGACTGGATAGGGAGGTCTAGGGCTCTGAGGCGGCACTGAGCATGCTCACTCTCTCTCTCTCAGGTGCTTGGTTGGCTGATTCTTGTGGCAATCAGTTAGACTGAGTATGTGCACGTGTGGGGTCAGGTAAGAATTTCCCCTCAGGACAGATTGGCAGTGACTTTGGGCAGGGGGAGAAGTTTGCCTTCTGCTACAGCACAGGGTATGTGTCACTTCCTGAGATTATACCCAGATGATCCCACTTAATTTCCTCCAGGGGCCTCTGTGCAGCTCCGTCCCTCCTATTTTCCGCCTGTGGCACAAAATAGTTTATTATCCTGTTGTCTATAATGATTTGGTTTAATTGCAGTTGCTGGCTTTAGCGTATGAGTGCTGAGTGCTGTTCATAGCATGTGATACACAAGTCAAACTAGATGATCGGGTGGTCCCTTCTGGCCTTAAACTCTAGGACATTAAGAAGAGCTTACGATTATTTTCTTTCCTAGCTCCCATATCGCAGAGTCATTTTTATTTCAGCAAGAATGTTTTTATTCCAGGTTGCTGGAATTACCCCAAAGGAGCTCTTCTCACTTATTACATATCTCCCCTATACAGCAAACCTAAAAAATATTTATACACTTGGGTGCTTAGCCTTCTTTGCTTCGGATATCTTTAAATACCTGCAATAACATAATTTCACTTTGTAATTAAAATGTTCTTTGTAAGCTATTTGCCACCTAAATGATTTTTTTTAAGAGTCATTTAATCACTTAGTGCCTCAACTCTTACGCCAGAGCAATCTGTTCTGGCATTTTGTTCTAATGCCCAAGTCTGCTTTGAAACCACAGAGTTTTTGTGCTTCTGCATAAGTAGACTGATTGTACCATGGCCTGAAATGACCCAGTGAGGGGGGGAAAGCCACCAAAGGCTCTGTTCAGATATGGGGTAAAATTTTCATGCGTGTCTAAGTGACTTAGGTCCTTATATCCCATTTTCAGAAGTGACAGAGGCACTTAGAAATCTGCCTCATTGAAAAGCAGAGGGACTTAAGCACCTAAGTCACTCAGGCACAGTTGAAGCTTTTATCTGTTAAACCTCTTATGACAGATTTCATGATTTGACACAGACACTCATTTTTTGGTGATCATTTTGATTGTAACCTTCACTCTGAATTGTAACTTCCATGTTAGATTAAGACATCCAATTTGCGTTACAAACTACTCTAACCTTGACAATGTCAGTCCATTCTAGAAACTGTGTGACATCTTGAAGATGGCTAATATTGAGAGACCCATCAAGGGTCACCAGTGTTGAATGACTCTTCCCTACTGGAACAATGGGTTGTCTAGCAGTAGGGCCATCGACTTGGAATAACTTTCTATAGAGAAGTGGGTGGGAGGGACAGCAGCCTGAAATTTCCCCAGCTAAAGCACATGGGCGGAAATGGGACAGTCTGTTTTTAAAAAGGTGGCTACTTTTGTGAGTAGGGGCACAGACTACTAGCACAGACAAGACTGTTCAGTGGTACCAGATGATAGAACAAGGAGTAATGGTCTCAAGTTGCAGTGGGGGAGATTTAGGTTGGATATTAGGAAAAACTTTTTCACTAGGAGGGTGGTGAAGCACTGGAATGGGTTACCTAGGGAGGTGGTGGAATCTCCTTCCTTAGAGGTTTTTAAGATCAGGCTTGACAAAGCCCTGGCTGGGATGATTTAGTTGGAGAGGGGTCCTGCTTTGAGGTCCCTTCCAACCCTGATATTCTATGATTCTAAGACGATCACCAGGTCAAGGAGGCAGGGTGGGCTGACAGGCCTAAAGTTGGTGACCAGACCTCAGATAGACACAAGGGGTAAGATCAGTCAGAGGGATTACATTCAGATCTGTTAGTTGTTTTTCCATATATCTCAAAAGCACTAGTGCTTTCAAGAATGAAGTGTTTGTGGTTATGAAATTCCTTTCTTCAGCCTCTGTTCCTTGCTTTCCTGGCCTGTTGTTCCTGAAGGGTATAACCAGAGCTCCAGGTGAACTCTGGGCAGGGGGAGGGAGGCACACATCTCAACAATTGGGGGGGATCAGAAGGGCTGAGGTACTAGTTCCAAATAAGGTATTGAGGTTCTAAGATACCTGGACTGTAGGATCCCACTGCCCAAGGTGGGTGTCAGACACAGGGTCAAAGACTTAGAGCTAAGAACACTGACCAATTGCTACCCAGACTCAGAGGACTTAGAAGCATACAGCAGTTGGGCCCACCTCACACCAGACTAGTGTCCATCTACAGAGGGGGACTGGGCCAGATTGAGACACCTCTCAAGGTCTATTGTGAGGTAGGTAAGTATTACTATAGCAGTTTTACATGTTGGGGAGAACTGGAGCAGAGAAATTAAGTGCTTTGCACCCCATGTCATGCAGGATGTATTTGTCACAACTTCGACTACAACTCAGTCTAACTTCCAGATCACCTGCTCTACCTACATGGTTGGGTCCTTGTTCTCCAGACATGATTTGGCTGCATGCATAAAGCTTTGGGCTGTTCAGATTTTTCAGTCCATACTCACAAAAGCAGGCAATGAAATAAGTGTACTCCATAGGACTGAAATCCCCATTTCAATGCACTGGCTCTGCTACATGCACAACTTCACTTCAGCAACATTAGTGGTAATATGGTCCCCAGAGGAACCTCTGCTTTACACCTCTTTCTGCAGAAATTTCACAATCACACAGTATAATCACCCCTCCTCAGCCAATAAAAGTAGCCCACGTTTTGTGCAGACAGAGTTTCCCATGAACATGTCCTCAGATACAGAATAGGGACCCTGCATTATTTAGCCAATAGTGCCACAGACACGCACAGGCTCATATTGAAGTGATTATTTGAGATTTTTTTCCACTGCTGTTGTTCTGAACGGATACATTTTACGGTCTATCTACTGCTCTCTGGATTTGCTATACTCTGTGCCTTTCTGCCACTCCCCAAACCCAAGGAAATAAAGGATTTGTTTTAATTCATTTGACTGGGACCTACACCATTCAGAAGGCCGTGCCAGGAATAATCTTGGCATACAAGTCAGCAGGTTTAAGTAGCCCCTTCGCAGCACTTAACTATTGCTGAGGTAAGATGCCTCTGTATTGATTCAGGATCATCCAGATTTTAAGCGAGTCAGGCGGCTCCAGCCTGTGTGCGTCAGAACCAACCGTTCACGTTTTGAGGAGCAAACTGGTGATACAGTTTTGCAGGTTAAAACCCAAGTAAGGCAAAGCTAGGAGGCGTTTACAGTCATCAACAATGCACTGGGTGGGGGGTTGGGGAGGAAGGAGAGAAAAAACCCTCTGACATCAAAACCTCCTACATTAATGATGAGATGTTCAGATACTATGGTGACAGGAGCCATAAGTAGAGGGATAAAAAAATACTATTTACGTAGATTGCTCACATGTATCTTGTACTATGATAATCACAGCCTAGGTTCTGTGATGATCAGTGTTCTAGAAAAAGAAAGTTGGAGGGGGGGGGGGTGCACAACCGTGCTTGGGGTGGGGGTAGAGGGGAAAAACAAGGTTTCTGTGCCCATGTTTTAAAGCAAAAAAGATTGGGAGGTTACTAGTGTTAGAAATTGTGTTGGGGTAAGAGCCAGCCTTTCAAATATACTGTATTCCATATGGTTATTCAGCAGGACCTATTTTTATTTTATTTTTTTAGTTTTAACAAAACACAAAACCAAAGCAAGGCCTGAGTGCACGTGTTTCATTGAAGGAAATGTCATGTAGATCAGAGCTAATTCATGTGAAGTGGCAGTTGCTAACGTAATCATGCAATTTTCTATGAACAGTAAACTAAGCAAGCGTTCAGAATGAGCTCAAATCGGTAGGTCATAGCTCTTATGCCCTGTGGCTGAAAACTAGTTTTGTATTTTTTTAATGCAATGTTGAACAATCTGATCCATCCATTTTTTTGTCCAGCTGGTTTCCAATTTATGGATTTGAATCTTAGCCCACACAGCGGAGTGCAATGCAATCCATTCAGACACAAGGGGATGCAGAACAAAATTAAGGGATGTGTCTATGGAAAATATCCCTGAGGGGGAGATGGACCTAAACCTATTGTTCTGTGTTTGTACAGCACCTAGCAGAATAGGGTCCTCCTGGTCCATGACTGGGGCTTTTATTTACATTGCAATTAGACACCCCCAGCTAATCAGTGTCAGCTGAATGTCTCTACCACAAATTAAACAGCCTTTTAGCCCGAACCTGCATCAGCTGACACAAGATAGCTGGAGGTGTCCAATTGCAGCATAGATATACCCTGAGATGGTAACACCATACAAGCAAGTAAAGAGACCCCTGATTTTAGAGGATCATCCACTATGGGAGCCTGTAGTTAAGTTTTGCAAATGGCCTCTCTCCAAAGAGCAGAGCAGATCAAAACACTGGATACAAGCACCCCCAGAAATTGGAGCATTCAGAATCCAGTTAGGCATTTTGTACCCGGTGCTTCCATCTCATTTTTATTTTATACAATACAAAACAAAACTTGAAGGGCAATGTTTCCAGTTTTTGATTGTTTTAAGTTAAGCCTCTATAGCCAGCCATAGGCACTGAGGGGTTCTTACCTCATTGCCAAGATGACACAGACACTGCCTCAGTTTCTTTCTGTTGTGTGATACTTTAATTTAGCCTTCTGAATAAATCAAAATTTCTTCCAGGGTACTGAGAGTCCAACTCTTAAGTCCCAAACCAAGACCACGTCTTCCCCACTCTTCACCCACTTAACAGGCTTCTACCTGGGCACGGGAGGGGATGTATATGTGGAGGGGATAGTCTGCCTTCCATCTCTCGGATGTTCCAGCCTTTATCCCCCCCACAGCACTGCTTCACTTCCCCTCCCCCCATCCTCACCCCAAAATAGCAGGTACTCACTCCAAGCCTCAAGCTCATGGAGCTTCTTTTGCCCAACAATTTCTTTTTTTTTTTCCCCCACACCTAATTCCAGTTTATTGTAGTGAAGAGGCCAAGAGCTCTTGCTCCTTTTAAGTCCCTCTCGTGAGGAAAGGGACCTTTTATAACAGTCTTTTCCCAGAAAGCCTGGTTTCAACCTATAACTCCCATCTTCCCCAGAGCTGAAACCAGAAACAGAGCAGAGCTGGACATAGAGTGCATCTTAAGTGCCTGTAACAGGAGCACTAGAGCTTTAAGTGAGTTACCTGATTTCCAGACTTCCACTGAAATCAAGAGGAACTGAGAGTGCTCTGGTACCTCTGGAAATCATGGCATGTTTCTGAATGTGTAGTCAAACAAACACCAAACACCACACACTTGTAATTCAGTGGCATTCACCCTGTAGGACAAAAATCCTTGGCTGAAGAGGTGGAATGTTTAAAGCTCCATGATTGAACGCTGGTTTTTTTTCAAATCCCTGATTTTCTTGTTAGTTACTTAATATATTATTGCTTATATCTTAAGTGTACACCATAAAACATATGCATTGTGCCACACAGTTGGGTTGATGCTGCTGTATAAGCCAGGTAGAACCTTGAGCAGTGTGCATGCTTTATTTATCTCAGTTTAAGGGAGAGTGGAGGGGGGCAGAGAAAAAAAAAAGTTTTGAGGCCATCTGTAGCATTTACATGATTTTTGTCTTACTATTGTCTCAATCCATTTTTAAAAGCCTGCTCACCAGGTGGCCTTGTTTTCCCCCTATGCTATTAAAGAAACCACACACTGTCTCTAACTCCACATAATGTAATTTATAGTAAAATGTTGCTTTACTTCAGAGTAATTAAGACTTACATTCTGCCAACTCAAAAGTAAAACTACATTTACGCCTAAGACTTTTTAAAAAGGGATGTCTATGTAAACATATGATGCCCGGGAAACTGCAGGAAAAGAAACATTGCACAGTGCAACTTAAGTTAATTTGGCTAAATTGCTCCAATTTGTGTCACAAAAATCCTGCTTCTGAATAATGCACTGAATTACAGCTTCTTATGAAAGGGAGGAATGCAATGGTACTCCTAGCACCAGACTGTAAACCCTTTATTCCCATTGGTGCACGTTTACGCACACAAGCAGTCCCATTGAAGCCAATGGACTCACAATTTGGCCTAGAGATAGCACAAACAACTTTTGCATAGACACTACTTGACATAAGTAGGCTGCCCACATTTTGCAGATGTGTCATGCTGCCATTTCTCCCGCAGAGGCTTCCATGAGAAAACACCCACAGCTCTGGGACAGTTAAAAGTTGGTTCAGGAACTGCAGTGAGTATTTCTCAACAAATCTATTTTCACACTATATGGAAGCTATATAAACATGCAATTGGAATGCTGAAAGACTAGCTACCATGATCATTTGAGACAACAAAACCCTCTTACATTGAAACTCCACTTACAGGGAAATGGAGTGAGGGTCTTGCAGAGTGGTGCTCCTCTTGGGCCTTAGTTACGCTGAGGACAATGTGTAGTCAATTTTCTTCCTTGGTGTAACTCCACCGATGCTCCCAGTGGCAGAATCAGTCATGTAAGAATGGCTGTGTGCTATAAAACTCCTATCAACTCAATTGGAGCAGACTTAACACTTGTAAAAATCCCACCCTTAGCATAAACACAGGCAAAAAGCATCACTATTCACACCACAGTTTGAAGCCAAAGCAAGTGCAGATTGTTGACAGGATCTAGGGGTTGCATAGGTGTAGCTATACTGACAGGTCACCTACTGCTGTAATTAGAGAAAATCCCCAACATACACAAGGCCACATGATTTTTGAAACTTCTTCCTGTAAGTACTCTGCTTCTCATGTCAGCCAGTTGTCTCTTCTCTTATTGCAACATGATTATGTTATTTCCTAGTTCCTGGTTGGATGCCATGACAACAAAGGCAATCTTTACATCTAACATATATTCCATTAACCAGATTCATCCCCAGGAACACAATTTTTTTTTTTTAAATATAAATAAAATTGCTGAGGAATTGCTCCTATTGCTGTTTGGCACCTTTGAGAGTGTTACTTCTGGCCGGGTCTCAAGCTCATTAAACAGGGAGAGAACTATTGGTGCTAAAATTCTCTTTGCTTCTTGAGATAACTGACAAAGGCTAGACTTGTGGTTTCTAGTGCCCAAAGGCTGAGTCCTGCACTGACTGAAGTAAATAGACATGAATAGGCATAGGATTGGGTCCCAAGTTTGCTGAGAGAGGGAAAGGGAAGGCAGAAAAAGGAGGACGGAAAAATTGATTGAGCGTTTCCTGACCCTCCAGTTCCACAACTTTAAGGAACAGAGAGTTGTCTCCCCCTTCATTCCCACTGCTTGACAAGGAAGTTAAGCCAGCTGAATCACCACAGGAACAGAGGTCTCCATGTACCCCCTTCTAGATATTGCTTGTACCTATGGCCAGTCCTGACTGATATGCACACAATGGGCCATGAAATTGATAGCTCGATTGAAGTCACTAGTGCTCTGCAGTCACACCAGCAGAGTTTCACATTAATGCTCTCTGCTAAATTAAAATAAAAAACAAACAATCGAATGGTCTCCCATGAGCCCTTATGACAAAGGTCCTCTTTGTAACAACCTAAAATAGATACCTTCTTCTAGCTGCCCTAACACACAAAGCTTGCCTTCAAAAGAACACCCACAAGAGCATGCAAAATATTTCCAGAGTTGCAGCACAATTCTACGTACTTCAAGTGAAGCACAGTGCCTGGTATGGACATGAAAAAGCTGCTAAGTTTCATTAGACCCTGCTGTTTGAAGCTGCATGAGATTTAGTTAGAAAATGCAGATGATTGTGTGAGTGATGTACACATCTAGGATTGATCTGTTAACTTTGTGAACCAGAAGCCTCATTTCTTGTGGAGCATCTGGCCTTTGTGACCAACGGCATTTTAAAACATTTTATTTCTGCCCCTCACTGTGGCTATAACAACAAATTCCCACTTTCCCAGGATATAAGAACATAGAAAATCCTATTGCTCTTATTTGTCAACTTAATGTCACCACCCTGAGTTAATAGCCCCTCCCCCCAAAAAAAGGCTTTTGATTACCAGATAATGACTTTAGCCAGCAAGTACTACATTCCAACTGTATGTGTTTTTCATTTCTGGATAAATGGAAAAAGTGATTGAGCCAACTAAACTGTTGAGCCACCTATTTAATATACTTATATGATCCTCATTACCATGGTATCTAAGCACCTCAATATCTAACATTTATCCTCATAACACCCCTGTGAGGTAGGGAAGTGCTATTATCCACACTTTATAGTGGGGGGAACTGAGGTACTTGGGCACTAAGATCTAGATCCACAAAGAGATTTAGGCACCTAAGCCTAAATGTGTATCCTCTAAACTTCTGCCTAACCATGTAGGTGCCTAAATTCCCATAGCACCTCAGTTTCCACCAGTGAAGTCCCCTAAACTCCTGCCAGGGAGCACATGCAAAGCCACTTGAGTCCTGATGCCAGCAAGCCTCAAACTAGGTGTTCTTCTGCCTATGTCACTTGATCTGATAGGCATGTTCAGAGGCAGCCTACTGGATCAGGCGCCACAAAAAACTGGTGGTGCCAGTGGCCCCCCTAAGCATCTGCTTTAAAGGTGCTGGAGCATCTGATTTCACAAAGAATTTCACCATCTCTGGAGCGCATGTTGGCACCAGAGTAAGCAGGTTTTTGCTGCAGTTGTAGTACATGTGATCTAATGCTGACACAACTTTAATCAAAAATGGATTCCAACATAAGCTGAAGACTGGTTTAGTTTTCCTTGATCTGACTGCAGCATAGGATACAGTTTGGCATACGGCCCTATTGGTGAAATTCTCTAGAACTATGCCAAGTTGGTTAGTATGTGCAATGACTCTGTTTTTGAGAAATCCGTGTGCATATTGTTGCTAGAACAAGTTCTTGTGGGAGGCCATTCCTCTGGTGCCTCCAAGGATCACTATTATCTCCAACGTTATTCAATCTGTATGCAAATGACCTACCATATACCACCCAGTCTTGCAAGTTTGTTTATGCAGACAACGCAAGCCTTGGCACTCAGTCACACTCCTTTGACATACTTGAGTGTTCTGAATGCAGATATGGTAGCTATGGCCGATTATTGTTGTTGATGGCACATACCACCAAGTGGAAGTAAGCCTGTGTCGAGTGTCTTCCACTTACATCATGCACAAGCGGGCAGGAATATAGTTCCCAATGGTCAGCGAATAAAGCATGATTCACACCTAGTTTTCTAGGCATCACAATGGACAGAACTCTCACATATCATGACCATCTTGCCTCAGGTCAAAACATGCAACAGCCTACTTGGAAAACTGGCCGGAACAACATGGGGCACCAACACCCAAACGTTACGCACTTCCACCTTGGCACTCTGTTATTCAGTGGCCGAGTACCGTACTCCAGTATGGGCTCGCTCATCTCACACAAAGATGATCGACGTACAATTAAATTCTACCATGCGTATTATTTCAGACACTTAAAATCTATTCTTCTACCATGGTTACCTGTTCTCTGCAATACTGCTCCACCCATTGTTTGCAGAGATGAAAGTGTAGCAAAGCTCATGATGAAACTGCATGATATGCCACATCTACCATCAATTAAAAATTAATCCACCACATGGTCATCTGCCCTCATGGTGCCCGTTGTGGATAAATTTACTGGGTAGAATCATAGAATATCAGGGATGGAAGGCACCGCAGGAGGTCATCTAGTCCAACCCCAGCAGGACCAACCCCCAACTAAATCATCCCAGCCAGGGCTTTGTCAAGCCTGACCTTAAAAACCTCTAAGGAAGGAGACTCCACCACCTCCCTAGGTAACCCATTCCAGTGCTCCACCCTCCTAGTGAAAAAGTTTTTCCTAATATCCAGCCTAAACCTCCCCCACTACAACTTGAGACCATTACTCCTTGTTCTGTCATCTGGTACCACTGAGAACAGTCTAGATCCATCCTCTTTGGAACCCCCTTTCAGGTAGTTGAAAGCAGCTATCAAATCCCCCCTCATTCTTCTCTTCTGCAGACTAAACAATCCCAGTTCCCTCAGCTTCTCCTCATAAGTCATGTGCTCCAGCCCCCTAATCATTTTTGTTGCCCTCCGCTGGACTCTTTCCAATTTTTCCACATCCTTCTTGTAGTGTGGGGCCCAAAACTGGACACAGTACTCCAGATGAGGCCTCGATCTGCTTGCAATGCCCCTACTTATACAGCCCAAAATGCCGTTAGCCTTCTTGGCAATAAGGGCACACTGTCTACTTATATCCAGCTTCTCGTCCACTGTAACCCCTAGGTCCTTTTCTGCAGAACTGCTGCCAAGCCATTCAGTCCCTAGTCTGTAGCAGTGCATGGGATTCTTCCGTCCTAAGTGCAGGACTCTGCACTTGTCCTTGTTGAACCTCATCAGATTTCTTTTGGCCCAATCCTAGATGAAATTACTAAAGTGGATGCATGACTGATTCAAAGAATAGTTATCAAAGGTTCACTGTCAGACTGGGTAGATCTAGTGGGGTCTTGCAGGGGTCAGTAGGCCAATACTATTCAATATTTTCATTAATAACTTTGATAACAGAGTGGACAGTATGCATATAAAATTGGCTGGGAGGGGTTGCAAGCACTTTGGAGGACAGGATTAGAATTCAAGATTACCTTGCCAAATTAGAGAACTGGTTTTAAAACAAGATGAAATGCAATAAAGACAAATGCAAAGTACTACACTGAGGACGGGGGGCGGGGAAAATCAAATGCACAACTACAAATTAGGGAATAAATGGTGAGATGATAGTACTGCTGAAAAGTAGATCACAAATTGAATATGAGTCAATGTGATTTGCAAAAAAAAATAATAAAATTTAAAAAAAAAAAAAAAGGCTTATATTCTGGGCTGGATGCAAGACAAGTAGTAATTGTCCTGCTCTATTTGGTCCTGGTAAGGTCTCATCAAGAATATTGTGTCCAATTCTGAGTGCCACACTTTTTAGGAAAGATGTAAATAAAATTGGAGATTCCAGGGGAGAGAAATAAAGGGTTTAGAAAAATCTGACCTCTGAGGAAAGGTTTAAAAACCTGAGCATTTTGGCTTGAGGAAAGATGGCTGAAGGGGGACCTGATGACAGTCTTCAACTATGTTACAAAGAGGTGTGTGATCAATTGTTCTCCATGTCCACTGAAGGTAGGACAGGAAGTAATGGGCTTAATCTGCAGCAAGGGTGATTTAGGTTAGATATTAGGAAAAAAATTCTAACTCTAAAGGGTAGTTAAGCTCTGGAACAGGCTTCCAAGGGAGGCTGTGGAATCCCTGTCATTGGAGGTTTGTAAGAGCAGGTTGGACAAATACCAGTCAGGGATGGTCCAGGTTTACTTGGTCCTGACTCAGTGCAGGGGGCTGGACCTGATGACCTCTCAAAGACCCTTCCAGCCCTGTCTCTCTATGATTCTTGCATCATTTCAATGGGGAGACTCAATGGGCACAAGGGTTCAGGCATGCATATCAGACTGCTGGATTGAGGCACAACCTGGTCACTTTATATTAAGGTTCTGTTACAAAGTTTACTGTCCCAGGATACCCCCTCATGCCATTGTGGGGCTTTTGAGTAGCTTTGCCTCAAGTTCTCCCTTGCTTTTCCTTAACTGTACCCAGCCAACAATGGCTTCCAGGCTGCTTCAGTGACAGCCCTCCAGCCAAGTTACATTTAGCGCCACCCCTTCCATGGCACCTGTATCCCCAGGATTTACACTCCAGCCTGTAAAAACGTCTTCCTCCCCAGCCTCCAGGCATACCACATTCCTTTTTCCCCTTAGCTGCAGGGGTCTTCAGTCTACAGCACTCTCACAAGCATCAGTGAAAAGTTCTCTTTGCTCCCCTTAGCTCCAGAGGGTCACAGTACTCCCAGGCTCTAGGGTCCTTCCCTATGCCCTGGCCAAAAGAGACCCAACAGCCACACTTGTTTTCCCTCAGGTCTTTCAGTGGAGAGACTCCCTGCTCTCCCCTGGATTTCTTCCTCAGCCAGCCCTCTGCGAAGGGCTCTGGCCCTCAGGAAGCTGCAATCGATCAGTCTACACACCTCACCATTCACTCTCATACTGCTGGGATTTTCTCCTCACCCCCACACCAGTGTGGTGGAACAGGGCTAACTGAAGGGGCAGGCCACCCTGTCACAGGTTCATTTGTAAAGCATTAATACCAAAAAGAGGTTTTAATAAACAGCATAAGGCCATCCATAATACCTTCCACCCAATGCCATTATCAATATCTATAACACAAGTTATTCAAGCCTAATGATGATGTTCAACAGGTTATAATATATTAACCCTTTATAAATGGAATTTTAATAAGTGTGACCCCCTACATTTGTATGAGAATCCTAAAACTGACAAATCCTGAAGTCAGTGGGATTGAATAAAATCCAAGGTAAAACTGCAGGATTTGACCTACTTAACTATATATTAAGGGCAAACATTTCCCCCTAGTACATGGACATAAACTGGTTGTTTCTGCTTTTAGACATCAAGGGATACAGGGCTGCATTGGGTGGCTGAACTGAGAGACTCAGACCTCTCCCCCCCACCCCCAGTGATAAACTAATCATGTCACTTAATGCACTTTTGGCAGGCACTCAGATACTAAAATAACCAAATGGAAATATTGTTGATGCTCCTGTTTGTCCTATTCTGTGAGAGATGGTGCAACTACCATTTCATTTTCCTTTTTCACACTCACATACTTGTCTTTTGGGCATTCATCATATTAAGCTGGAGTCTTTGAGATTTGCAACAAGTCTCTTTAACGTAAGTTAATAAGTCTCCATGGTGTTGGGTGAATGGATTCTCTGTTTGTCCAATAAGATCTAGAGAGGATTCTGAAGTCATCTGCACAGTGAATATTGCCAACTATCTAAAAGGTTCTAAGAAAAATATGGTCTTAAACTAGACCGAGTTTGATCCTGCAAAGTGCTCAGTATCCTTATCCTCCCAGTGATTTTACAGTATCGAGCCCTAATTCATAGGTTTGTAAAGTGCAGCCTGCAGCCAGCCTCCCACTCCTTGTAAGTGCGGAGTGAGCAAAAGTTAATTAACTGCATTTTATTGCCAATGAATACAGACATCAAGCAGTACCTATTAACCCAGTGTGAAATCCACCTTTATGCAGAGAATAAGGACGAGCCCTGTGAACCACTTATTTTTCACAAAAACCAATACAGGGCTGATCCAGAGCCCATTCAAGTCAATGGAAGGACTGATTCAGATTGATCTGAAGGAGCATTAGATCTGGCTCATAGCGAAGCGAGGAGGAGAGTGTACAAGAACAAGCAGGCAGTATTACTGGGGTGGGCCCCTAGATTTCCCTAAATACACGCAAATCATATATTGAATAAAGAGGAGGCAGCTATTTTTGCCTTTGGACCCAAGAACTGCTGCACCAGCTCAATCCCATCTACCCAACAGATGGATGGAACTTCCTAGGACGTCTAGCACAGGCCTAGAGATAAGCCGAGATAACAAATGATACCAATGCAAAGTATTATTGTTTTGTAGTGTAGACTGAGAGCAGTAATTTCCACGCTTCTCCAGGCCAAGTCTGATCCTGCAAAATAGAGACGCCTCCTTGCAAGATACTAAGTGCCCTCAATTTCCACTACAGTCATCACCTCACACTGCCCATTGAAAGCCTTGTGTGTGTAGACAAAGGGGTTCTGACATGTAATTCAGCCACTCATTCAAAAAAAAATTAAGCAGTAACATTTATGTTTTCAGTTTTCAAGATCCTTCCGAGGTACATTGCCCACAATGAAAGGCTCTTGCCACCATTAAGCCATAAGATATAGCAAGAAAACAACCTCTTCCTCATGCTCTAGCTATAGAGAAATTGTGTCAATGGTATTAAAATCACTTATCAGACAAGCAGTCCAAAAAAATAAATAAAGGAAATAGTTAACAGACATTTAAAAAAAAAAAAAAAAATCCCAAAATCCCACAGTGACAACTATAGCCAGCGTGACACAAGAAGTTCTTTAGCTGGACATTTAAAATAATTAATTAGTTTATCAATAATGAATCATCGGAGAGAAACCTCTCAATTAAAAATGGATGGAAATGTAGCAACGTTTGGCAATTTAGGTCACTCCAAATAATGTATGTACGATTGACCTGTCAGTCTGGAGAAGGGAAAGACACCTCTATACCATATTCCATTGCCAACATCACAAAAATGAAGACCTTTACAGGAGATCCAGCTTGCTAAGGCCTTGCAAGGTGCTGAGCATGCTAGCCCAGTTCAGCAAAGCACTTAAGCATGTGCCTACCTTTAAGCATGAGAGTCTCCCAAAGTTACTGGGAATACTACGGGTCAAACTCTGGTTTCTCCAGCTGACTTTCCCCCATACAGGAGGTAGCCATAATACTGGAACCAGAACTTTCTGATCACAAAGGAGGGGTACTCCCACTTTTGACAGCACTGAACAGCCCAGAGAGGGAATGTCTGGGCAGGTAGAGGTGTTACCATGGCCCTATATTCTATCCACCAGCTACACATTTTCCAACAGTTTAGCAAAGGCTACGAGTGGGTGCATGTCTTCCACCCCCTAAGTGCTCATGAAGGCATTACTGTATGCCTTCTGCAGGGCTATGCAGCCATACTGCATCCAGCCACATTGCAGCTCTAACTGAGCCCTGTGGGTAGAAGCATCATTTGGGAGAAAATGGGTAGTTTAAAAAAAAGTTCAAATGATTGACATGTTTTGCTTGTGAAAAGGGAATACTTGTTCTGCATCGCATTGTAGGACGAGGAGCCTGTGAGAAGTGCTGCTGACAGTTTTTCCAAAGGCTGGAATGTTATTGTATGAAGTAAAACTGTTGGCTTCCGAAGTCAGACCAGCTAACACCAGTGTCTCTTATGAGCTTTACATGTGAGTCCTGATCCTAAAAGTACTCCAGGCATTGGACAGAACCCCCACTGAATGCCTTCTAGACTTTCAGGATTGGACCCTTGATGCTTACTGCCATTTTAAATCACTTTCCCCCTTCTGTGTATTCAGGTGTTCTTAATTTCTAGCTCAGTTGATGCCTGGTCTTAACGTTACGATGTTTCTTTGGTATTTCTAGGTTAACTATAACAGCACCTTTGATAGGATTTAAAAAAAAAAATTTAAGTGACTGGTGAGGGTACCATAAAGCTTAATCTTTTCCTTTAACACAGATTCTTGAAAGCAAAACACCATTTTTAAGCTGCGACACCCAAAGTGTTTGCAGAGTAACTATTTTTCTTGAAAAGACCTTTTTGTATGGCTGAAGAACACAATTATTGGCACGTCGGGTTAGAAAGTAACAGAGGTACCATTGTCAGGCAGCCATTTAAAAAAATTCCTAGACTGAAAGAAAAATAACTGGAGCAGCATTTGGGTCAAAAACAATTGAAACGATTGGAGCTCCCATCCCTTAGCTGGAGGTGAAGGGAAATAAGCTCCCTGTTTCAAAGAGTTTGGCATGAGCCTGGAAACTGTGTTCACCTTTCAAATGAAAAAAAATAAACAACTCAAGCTCAGACCTCCCGCACCATTATATTTTACATAATAGTCCAAGCTTGGGTGGTCCACCCCACACAAGCTGCCTCTTCTCTTAGAACACTGGAAAATGCTAACTCCCGCTTCTGAAAAATGAGTATCATTTCCAAAAGATATGGAAAGACCTGCATAGAACACTCGCAGAGGTATGTCGCAAGTTAACAGCTTGTTCAGGGTCTTATTTTTGTCTCTCTTTTAGGCCCAGTCACGCAGTGAGCTCAGCAGTGGCAGTGCCTTGTGCCTCTATGGAGCCCCACTGACTTCCAGTCCTATCACATGTGGTATCCCCATCTCGACTTTCCACAAAGCAGGTAAAATATTATGTATGCTATAGAATAAGACCCCTCCCCACCCGCCCCAAACACACACCCCAACAAAATACCCTTTGCCTAAGCAGAAGGTGCAGTTAGGAACTATTGGTTTCCTGTCTTATATCTCTTCCCCAGACTATAGTCAGTGTTTTTGTAAATTCACAACCCTTGTAATCCTACCTGAAATATAATGTATGTCTGCAACGTGACAAGTCAAAGTCACATCTCCCCCCTAGCCACATTGCCTTTCAGAATAAAATGTGCCAAATCAGCATGCTTGGCTATGCTCTCTGTAATCCCTGTTCTAACCAAAAGACCAAGCACTGTTCCCACAGCCAGGAATAGAACCCAGGAGTCCAACATTCCACTGCTATCTCACAAATAAATAGTTATGTAACCACAGTTGCCAACTTTCACATGGTAAATAAGCACCCCGACTTTTACAATAAGCCAAAAATCAAGCTAATCCCATTTCAAAACAAGCCAATTCCCAAGAACCCCAACACTATGCGACTAGATCCCCCGGCGTGCAGTCTGGGACTGTGGTGGACCCCCTGTGCACCCCGACTCTCTCCCCACCTTTGCCCCTGCTTGCCGGGAGCCGATTTAAAAAAAAACAAAAAAACCCACGAACCAGTATGTGATCATATCAATAAAGATAATTCATTGTGCTTGTGTGTGCATTATGAAACTAAGGTTGCACAGGCAACCTTGATTCTGGCATTTCGTAACTTTAGAGCTTGACTTTGCACCCATAGTGTTACTTTAATGTAGTATATACAGGACCCTCTACTAGATAATCATGGCATTGTTAATGAGCTACAGACCTTTTCACCAGAAGGTCACCAGTTTGAATACAACCAAGTTTAGTAGTGATTAAAAGTTGTTTCCATCTAAAGGGTGTTTGGTGATGCATATATGATGAGTTTGGTGGATCTCATTTCCAGCTCCCACATCACATACGCACCACCAGGCTTTCCACTAGTTCACAAACTCCTCAGAGAAGCCATGAATTGCACTGGCCATGGCCACTGCACTACTTCTGTTAGCCCTGGACAAAGCCCCCACATCAAATCAGAGTTGATGCAGGCTGGCTGGGCAGTGTGTGCGGGAAGCTTGCTCTTCTGCTGTCCTGTAGACAAACAGAAGTCATTCACCATAGCTGTCAAATACCTTTCACCAGCATTTTATCCACAGGTTTTTTTGTTTGTTTTTTTAAAGCTGAAATCTATGGGTTATACACAAGTGATTTGCAAATATATTAAGTTAGCTCATTAAGTAACTTGCATAAAATGTCACATATGGAGCTGCACAGAATTTGGCAATCATGGGATTCCAGTGGCATGGTTCTCATTGCAGGATAGGAGCCTTAGACTGAAAGCTCTTTGGGATGGAAACTGACTGAGTTTGAGCCTTCTAAACCACTATGCACAACCAACCCACCTTCTGTCTGAAGCATCCCAATGAACCATTTCATCTGGCATAACATCAGAACAGCCATACTGGGTCAGACCAAAGGTCCATCTAGCCCAGTATCCTGTCTACCAACAGTGGTCAATGCCAGGTGCTTCAGAGGGAATGAACAGAACAGGTAATCATCAAGTGCTCCATCCCCTGCCACCCATGCCCAGCTTCTGGCAAACAGAGCCTAGGGACACCATCCCTGCCCATCCTGGCTAATAGCCATTGATGGACCTATCCTCTGTAAATTTATCTAGTTTTTTTTTTAACCCTGTTATAGTCTTGGTCTTCACAACATCCTCTGGCAAGGAGTTCCACAGGTTGACTCTGTGTTGTGTGAAGAATTACTTCCTTTTCTTTGTTTTAAACCTGTTGCCCGTTAATTTCATTTGGTGACCCCTAGTTCTTGTGTTTGAGAAGGGAGTAAACACCACTTTTTACTGTCTCCACACCAGNTAGGTTGACTCTGTGTTGTGTGAAGAATTACTTCCTTTTCTTTGTTTTAAACCTGCTGCCCATTAATTTCATTTGGTGACCCCTAGTTCTTGTGTTTGAGAAGGGAGTAAACACCACTTTTTACTGTCTCCACACCAGTCACAATTTTATCATTAATTATGTACTCTTAGAGTGATGATTTTCCAATATAGATCAAAACTGCTGTGCCATATATGGAGAAAACAATGAAAATGCCCAGATAAGTCAGGCTATTTCTGAGATTGCCAGTGTTGGGGATTTTTGTAAAAAAATTGGCATTTTAGTGATTACCACACCTGAGTTCTAACATCTCACATTGCCCCCTTCATGTGTCTGATCAGCTGAGATCCAAACAAGTAAAGATGGGATTTTCAGAATCACTGGAGACCTAGCTCTGTTCCCAATTGAGTCAATGAGAGTTAGGCCAATGCTGAACGTTACTGAAGCCCCATCTTATGTGACTAAACGGCATAATTTTTTTAATTAATTCTACGGTACCTTGGAAAAGAGAGGTCAAAGCAGACACACTCCAAAAGATAAGGTGAATATTGACATATTACACTTAAATCCATCTTCAAAAATATGTTAATAAAGTAGTAATGTTTTGAAAGAGCAACAGAAGATACATGATTTGCTCTCACTTTACCTTTGCAAAATGTCTGCTCCTTCAGTAGTGTGCTGTTTTAAGTGTAATTAAATTTTGTATTGATTTTTAGCAAAATCAATACTGTTCATGATGTACATGGTACCTTGATATAAACCAAAACAAACATTGAAGATCAAGTAAAAATCCCAACAATTTGAAATTGCAAAAGAAAGCATAGGAAATTTATAGCTTTATACATGTTAATAAAAATGTAATGATACCAAGATCTTGGTTTTAGAAAATACCAGCAGCAAAGCAGATCACTCAAAATATACCAAGTAGACTTATGTTTTGATATCAAGTAATTTATTTACACATACACTTCGCTGAGGGTGGGACCCAGACAATGAAATTGTGCTTTTCCTAATGTAACTCACCCCTTAAAAGGAGGGATCTTGTTAGAGCAAATCATGTGTTTTATCTGTACACAGGCTTTGAAAGAATATTTTGGGTATATTTCTCTACAATAAATAGTCAGGAGGTCTGATTTTCAAAGTCAAGCACACAGCTGTCCACACAAACATGAAATTGCATGTCTAATATATATATGCAATTATGATTACATACCTCATGCAAATAGCCACTTCACCATTGCACACACAATTGTAGTAGGTGCACATGCAAATTAAGCAGGGAATGGCACATGAATTTTTGCAGCAGACTTTCTGGATACTAGGTCCATAACACTCAGTAGCAGATTTCCCAAACCATTTTTGTAGAAGACTGAAGTTTTCCATTTTCAAAATGATTGCCTTTTTGTCTAACAACATTGCCACTAGGATGCAAGGGTACTGTTAAAAGCAAATCAACTGGACTCTGGAGCTTTCAGAGACCAGGAATTAAATATTCGCTGCTACTCTAAAGGATTTCTGATCGAAAGGTTTCTATTATTTCAGTTCACATGGAATTTCTCCTGGTGGTCCAAGGGGACCCCTATAACTTCAGTGGAAGCCTCGACAGTCAGGTTTGCTTCCAACAGCCTTGCTAACACTACGCCCTCATTTAAACACCTGCAACCTCTCCGACGTGCCGAGGGTTGCACAGATGTAACGGAGAACAGAATTGAGTCCTGTGTCTTTGCATGTCATGGATGCTCATCCCATTGATGGGGTTTTTAAATATACATGGCAGTGGGAGCTGCTGACATCTGAACGAGGATGAGTGAGCCTGATATGGAAAGGGGTTCACTTGGAGCCAGTTTTCAGCCATGACTAAAGATAGATCTGTTTGCAATGTTATTGTAACTGTGTTGGTCCCAGGATATTCAAGAAAGAAAAAAAAGGGGGGGAGGGGGTCAGGTAATATCTTTTATTGGACCAACTTATGTTGGTGAAAGACAAGCATTCGAACTTCCTGAAGAGCTCCGTGTACTCTTGAATGCTCGTCTTCTCTTTCATCAATAGGAGTTGGGCCAATAAAAGATTTTTTCCACCCACTTCATGTGTCTAAAGATATATCTGTCTAGGCACCTATGATGTGCTCATCACTGCAGTATCCAAGTGCGTTTCAAACACTAGAAGCAAATCATCATCAGGATGTATTTGATTCCAAACAGGATAGGCACTGCCTATGCTGAGTAGCCTCCGCTGCCTATCTTAGGTGCTTACATAGTTCCCATTATCATAGTATCTGAGTACCTCACAAGCTTTAATATATTTATAACACCCCATGAGGTAGGGATATGCTCTTTTCCCTATTGTACAGATGGGGAACAGACTCAGAGACTAACTGACTTGCCTGAGGTCTCACAGGAAGTTGTGGCAGAGCAGGGAATTAAACCCAGGTCTCTGGCAAGTGCTCCTAACCACTGAAAACCCTTCCTAAGTACATAAGAGATACAGATAGAGCTTCCACTGCCTCAACCTAATCATACTATTGGGATGCCATAACCTACAGTGCTGTGCTGTCTACCTAAGCATGTCCATCAGGCTCATCACTGCAGCATTTGAGCACCAACTACGTGGTGGCTTACTCAGTGATTACAGCATTCTCTCTCTCGCACGCACACACTCTGTCTCTGAAGTTCCAGGATGAGACTGGAGCTGATCAATCACTGGCTCATCAGAGATGAGAAATAGAACCTGCACTGCATAGAGCATATAGGGGAAAGCAAGCAATCACCTCAAGGGTGGCAGCCAGATTAAGTAGCATTAACTCAGTGAAAATCCATTGGGAAAGTAGAAGTAGCAGCACAGCTAATTCAAGCTTCAGTCCTAGACACGCTGTATCCTCTGCTACCACTATAGAACTTTCTGACAATTTGCATTCATTGAAATGCTCACTTAATGCAGTAGCCCCTGCTTTTCCCATGGAGCCTTGCTAAGAATAGCAAACAGGTCTACAAGACTGGAGTCATTTATTTAACTGTTTTAAAACAGAGCAAGAATGTAGCAAAAGGCTGCTCGGGACAGAAGCCACACAAAAAAAGTTCATACGCTGGTAGCTCAGTCCCCTGGCAGTTTCATACAAAAAAGGCATTAATAGCTATTTAGGTTATTGGCCTTTTTAATATGAGCAATTTTTCCTCAGTGATAATATAGTTGCTTCTTCATCATTGCTAGGACTGACAATGGTGGAGTACAGTTACTTTCAGGATAAGATACCTTGTAGTGGTTTTTTTAATACTAAAAGTATTAAGTGTTTGTGTTTAAAAAATACTGCACAACATTTGGACTGACTTCTGGACACCAAGTACTCTTCAGATCCAACAACTTTGGTCTATTTCCCCTAAGCTAGATGCAAACTAGTTACCTAGGCGTGCGCTCTCTCTCTCTCTCTCTCTAAATGAGGGTATGTCTGCATAGGAAAAATTTTAGTATTTATACTGGTATAGTTATACCAATACAGTTAAACCGATATAGTTATACCACTATAACCCCAGTATGGACACTTACTCTGGTCTAAGAGTGGCTTATGTCAATTGAGATTAACCCCTTCCAAAGCTAAACTGAAAATGGCCCTTAAACAGATATAAAAGTGTGTCCACATAAGGGATTAGACCAGTACAACAGTAGCAGTTTATGTTCACACCTTAGCTTATACCAGCATAACTGTCCCACGTAGACAAGCCCTCAGTTGTGTCAGAAAACAGGTTTAACAACATATTAAAGCATATTGGTAAACACCCTCACACTGAGTGTAGACAGTTGTGTTTCAAAAGTGGGGGGGGGAAGACCAGGGGGTGCAGGGTTAATCATGACCAGCCAAGGGAACTGGAATAATTTTTATTGGGGGCGGGGAGGGGTGCTGAAAGACATTGAACAAAATTGTAAACTCTGTATATGATGGAAGTCACAAATTCAGTTTTACACTACTTCAAACCAGGGGGTACTGCTGCACCCCTACTTCCAGTGGCCTTGTGATCAGCTAACATTTTGAAACATAGCTGCCTTTGTCCAAACTGGGTGCTGATGTTGATTAACAGCTAAATTAAAACGTGTTAAACATGTTTTCTAATACAATTCACTTCCCCAGTGTTGCATATTGCATTACCAATCCCCTCTGCTGTCTAGTCCCCCATTATGTTCTTTTAAAATAAATTACTTCATATCAGAAAATAAAGAGGACTCCAAGTAGTGCAGACAGAGAGGACTAAAATGATATGCAATCCAAGAGGTTGTGTTTCCCAGATTTGTCTTCGAATGAAAGAATTTTCCCTAGCCATTCCCTTGGGAACCTGTTCTCTGAGCTGTATATTAACACTACCTGCCCCTTTTCTTCGGCTCAAACCTGTGCTAAACAGCTTTGTTCTTCACAAGAAGCTTTTCCAAAAACTCAACAGCCTAGAAAGCTTATGTGCCATATTTCGTAGCAAAATAAGCAAACAAAATGTGAAATGTAGGGGCCCAATGGCCAACTGGACATTTTATAATTGGTCCAAATTTCTCTTGTGCAGCCTCTTTGAAGTCAATGGTTTTGCATGCAGGATGAATTTGACTCTCAGTCTGTACAGGGAAAAATATTAGTTTCATCATAATGACATGTTTCTATTGTAACTCAGTGATTGCAAGTGTTGCTGCCTTTTGCTATGCTCATTAAAAAGATGCAGTGACCCTTCCTGATTCTCTTACAGTATATGGATGCATATTAGAATGAAAAAGGGCAAAGCCATTTTGGATGCTTAAGGACAATGTTTTGTATCTGTCACTATTAAGCAGCAAAAGGTCAGAAAAGGGACATGTTTATTTTATTCTCTTGCGATTTTTCCCTGTCCCCTTCAATTCTTGCTTTGCAGTAACAGGCACAGGGCCAAACCTGAGGTCTTTGCTCAGTCATCATTCAGACAAAACTTCCATGGATTTCAATAGGAAGTTTTGTTTAAAGACTGAGTAAGGTCTTCAGATTTTTGCCGACAGCACTCAAATAGAAAAGAGACAGCAACCCTGCTATGTCTGGGGAGCTGCTGAGTGGAGCAGTAGGAGGTTATGACCTCACCAACTTGTGACGCAATTGGGCAGGTGGCCAGTTGTCTCAGGAAACCTTTTCTAAGGCAGTAGTTTCATGACAAGTTACACCAACTAGGTACTACACTTTTAATTATTCGGTCAGAAGAAGATTAAGGGTAAACCCTCAATGAAAGGGACTGGCTGCCCTACTGAAGGGAGGATTGAGAGAAATAATCTGGCAGAAGCAACAGGGAAAAGGACAAAGACAGCAATGACTAGAAAATGATTCTTGGAGAGAACCACATTCAAACCAATTCTAAGACACTGAGGGACCCTCTACTACAAAACCAGTATGCCAAAGTGTTTTGTTTCAAGGCATACAAACGGAGAAGTTAGATTAAAAAAAAAAAAAAACACACATAAAATACTCTTGCTAGAAGGTTGCCACATAGTACTACTTTATTTCTTAGAACACACAAGAACTCAAAAAAACAGAGGCTGGCTCCCTAAAATAGAGTAAGGTAGGAAGAATGATGCTACTCTAGGCTGGTTGGACCTAGCAGCAGTCTGTCTGCAGCCAGATTGCATGCTTCCCTGCAGAAAACCCTCTAGCCTGCAAACAGGATCAGTCAACCCCTTGAAATTTAAAGTGACAACTTGTAATTTTTACACAATTTCCAACATGCCACACAAAGGAGGAGGAATTGAGGGTCAATTCTATTGAGGGTCAATTCTATTGAAGGGGGGGAGGGAAATAGGTCAGTGGTTTGAGCATTGACCTACTAAACCCAGGGTTGTGAGTTCAATCCTTGAGGGGGCCATTTAAGGAACTGGGGTAAAAATCTGTCTGGGGGTTGGTCCTACTTTGAGCACGGGGTTGGACTAGATGACCTCCTGAGGTCCCTTTCAACCCTGATATTCTATGATATATAATAGATATTCTATGATAGCAATTAGTCAGATGAGGAGGCATTCTAAGATCTTGGTTCTATGTCACATCACATGTACCCTAAAATCAGTATCCAGTTCTAAGTATGCATGTAAAATTTATAATTTCACAGCCACAGCAGTGGAATAGAACTTGGATTATCCTGCTGCAAATGCACAGTTCCCTACCACAGGCAAATCCTTTTAGTTTTGAGCAATATGGGTCCTATGATGCTCTTATTGCACAATGATGATTCCATCCAGTAAAGGTTCAGAGATACACATATACAGCAGCCAATTAAGATAGTAACCATAAGGACACAGGGTAAAATTTCCAAAAGCATCTATGTGGTTTGGGACCCACATTTTCAAAAGTAATTTAGGAGCCTACATCTCACTGAAAGTCAATGGGATGTAGCACGCCTAAGTCACTTTGGAAAATTATACTTCTAGTCAGGGGGCCATTGCCCTGACTCTTGGACCTTCATTTACACCACTTCAACATAAGAGTGTGAAGGGGTATAAAATGCTGCCATTCTTATTTGGTATCATCTTACACCCTCTTTGCACAAACATAAATGACTACACAAGGTGCTGGGCAAAGCAGAATCAGGCCCAAGAAATTCTTACATGGCTAAGAGGTTAGCCAGCAGGGACCTGAACTCAGGCCACTGGCAAAGAGAGGATTGGCATGTGACAAGAGACAGGAAAGAGACTAAAATGGCAGCTTTTAACTCAGCATATCTGCTTCTTGCATATATGGGGTCATAGCTAAGGCGGGATTAAGGCACAGGCATGGTTTAGCACCCTGGCTCCCAGAGTCACATGATGACATCAGACGCTCAGTTATTAAAAAAAATAAATCTATATAAAAGTTTCTAGCTCTTGTGACGGTGAAGAAAAGCCTGAAAACATGACTCGGGTGTAACCAATGTAGTGATGCCTGCCTGCGTCTGCAAACAGCCTGGCCCCGCAACCACCACCAGAGCAGATAAGCAGCCCTTTTCTGGTGAGAGGAAGAGCACTGTCACTGCCAGGGGAGGGATACCACTGCTGTCCTCCCCAGACGGCAGCAGTCCCAGCTTGGTTGAAGGAAGGTAGAGGCAGCCCTGGCCATTCCCTGTGAAGGGTGCTGCCATCATCACCACCACTGAGGGCAGAGGAGGGTGGCTCTACCACTCTCTAGGGGGTTGGGGGAGGAGGGGACCACAGCCCCCGCACCATTTCCTAGAGGCCAGGGGATGTAAGAGCCAGACTCACAGCTCCTCGCTGATCAGGTAAAGTGGGGCCTCTGCTCTGGGAACCCCACTAACTGCTCTTTCTCCAGGGCTGTGTGTGTGTGTGTGTGTGGGGTCAAGGACACAGAGGCATCTGCTTCCTCTTGCTCCTCCTTCCCACCTTCTCTGCTCCTCTCTCTTTTTCCTCAGTGCAAGATGCATGAGTGCCAGAGCAGTTCAAAACCTACGTGTAAGAGGGGAGGAAAATGGAAGGGAGCAAGACAGGAGACAGTAATGCTGCGGTGTCTGGAAGGAGAGAGGGGGAGAAGGAAGAGGGTATGAGCGAATGGAGAGATGCGTGGAATGAAGGAGAGGCTAGAGGAAAGGGAGTGGGAAGGATAGGAGGGTTGAATCATGAGCTGACAGCCATTAGTTCCACACACCTCCTTGAAGCAAGGGTTCCTATACAGAAGGGCCCCCCTGCCCAGCAGCACCAGCCTGGCAGAGGACTGTGTGCACCCCTGCTGCTGCTGCCGCCGCCCCATAATGGCTCTGTTGGGTGATCCTGAGGGGGATCCTCACAAACTGAGTGGGGTGAGAGTCAAATCAGCTCTCCTGTGGTACAACACATCAAAACATGGTCACCTGGGGAGTGGGGAGGCCTTAGCCAGTCCAAAAAATAATAATAATAATACTAGTGGTGGCAGGACTCCCTCCAGTCTAGTAGACAGCTCTTGTGGGTAACCCCTTCACTACACAGGGGTAATATACAGGGACCATGGCAAGGTGGTGGTGGGAGTCGGGAGGGGAAATTGCACAGGTGGGTAGGGTCAGGACATTGCGTCTGTACTTTAATCCTGCCCTAGCCACAGCTACTTATTTCATTGACAGAGCTGAATTTTTACCAATGCAGAACCAACACAGCTACAGAAGAAACAGCAGGATTCTGTTCCACTTTGCACATCATCAGCACAATGGTCAATTTAACTCGGATTAATACCAACAACATCAAAGATGTTGCAATATGCAGCAAATGATAGAAAGGATGCAAATTGATTTTTTTTCCAAATCCCAGACTATGCACTAGACTTCTGTTAGAAACATTATATGATTTGCTAAGACACACAAGGTGGGCGAGGTTATATTTTTTACCAGGCCAACTTCTATTGGTGAGAGAAGCTGTCAAGCTCCTCCACATAGCTCTTCTTCAGGCGTATGTGATCAGGGCCGGCTAACTTTTTTGTCGCCCCAAGCAAAAAAAAAAAAAGAGCGCCGCCCCGCCGAAACACCCCCCCCCAAGCGCCACGCCGCCAAAACAAAAACAACCCCCCCACCCCCTCTTGAGCGCCGCCCTGCCGAACAAAAACAAAAACAAAACCCAAGCGCCCCACCACCACCCCAAGATTGGCCGCCCCTTACAAGGCGCCACCCCAAGCACATGCTTGGTCGGCTGGTGCCTGGAGCCGGCCCTATATGTGATATATAAGTTACTGAAATAACTGTGGAACCCCACAATACTTCTTTAAGAGTATAACCACAATTTGAAGTGCAGCCTTAGCAGAAAAATGACTGTACACTTATTCTCTTCCAATGATCCCCAAATCCTATGAAAAAATATAGTAAGTGATCATGTAATTAAGACTACCATAATACATACGCACAGGAGGCCAAATTAAGGTTATACAAGCAGCCTTAATTCTGATATTTCCTAACTTTTGAGTGCTTAATTTTGCAATCTTAATGTTATTTTAAAGAAGAGTAGGGGGGGGAAAGAGTATGTGATTTTATGTTAGTTGGTACAAACTTTAGAGAAAGAGAAGCAAATCTCTATTATTAAAGATCTGCCATATCGGAAAGATATAAACCAAAGATATAAGGCAAAGCAAGCAGAGCTGTTAAAACAGCAACATACAATACCCTACTGTATGCAATTTGTTGGCTTTGTTGATACAAGATAAGGAAACTGGTTTAGAAAAGCAAGTAAACACTACTGGTAATATCGCTAGCAAGTTTATACATTTATTTACTGGCACAACATGGTAGGTTGCTGCCACCTTTTGGTTATATATTGCTGTAAAAGGAAATGATTAGAAAACTTTCAACATAAAACACACAAAAGATGTGATTAGTAGTTTTTCCTGAATGGGAGTGCTTTATGTAGGATGCCTAGTTCTAATTGTTGATAGTAACATCAGAGGTTTACTTTTTCCTCTATAAACAACACAGTCGGTGCTTTCTTACATTTACATAAGATCTTTCAGCCTGAGGTACTCTATAAGAATCTCTTCACCCACCACTCAAATGCAGCTATGTGACAGCTATTTAATGGTGAACAACAAAACTATAGGACTCTAAGAAAGTAAGGAATACAACAGCCAAGGGGGGGGGGGGACCCACTATAAAGGAAGCTAGGTGGGCAAAAACACATGCACGTATACCAGAAAAACTGTCCTGGGTGGTTTGTGGCAGATCACTCAGATAAGGAATTAACAAATGTAGCTCTGCTTTTGTAGTTTAGTATTTTTTTTTCCCCCACAATGGTTAACAGTTAAATGAAAAAACAAATAAACCTCACAGTTTCATATCAGGGCAGGGGTAACTTCCCACCCGCACCAGCTAATCTGTAACTTCAAAAACATCCATTTAACTTTTACATCTCCCCTTTCCACTTAAAACCCTTCATAGTAGCCACTGAGAAAGAAATGTGCAAAAGGGATTCTTGAATTCTTAGAAAAAAGAACAGGAGTACTTGTGGCACCTTAGAGACTAACAAATTTATTTGAGCATAAGCTTTCGTGGGCTACAGTCCACTTCTTCGGATGCATAGAATGGAACATACAGTAAGATGATATTTATACATACAGAGAACATGAGAAGGTGGAAGTAGCCAT
This sequence comes from Platysternon megacephalum, assembly GCA_003942145.1. Classification (NCBI taxonomy): domain Eukaryota; kingdom Metazoa; phylum Chordata; order Testudines; family Platysternidae; genus Platysternon; species Platysternon megacephalum. Next base: position 2,951,564 of record QXTE01000103.1, read on the forward strand.
ACCAACTGTAAGAGGCTAATTAATTAAGAGAAGCTATTAACAGCAGGGGAGAAAAACTTTTGAAGTGATAATCAAGATGGCCCATTTCGGACAGTTGACACGAAAGTGTGAGGCTACTTCAACATGGGGAAATAGATTCAAGTAGTGTAATGACCGAGCCATTCCCAGTCTCTGTTCAAACCTAAGTTAATGGTATCTAGTTTGCATATTAATTCAAGTTCAGCAGCTTCTCGTTGGAGTCTGTTTTTGAAGCTTTTCTGTTGCAAAATTGCCACCTTAACGTCTGTCACTGAGTGATTAGAGAGGTTGAAGTGTTCTCCTACTGGTTTCTGAATGTTATGATTCCTGTAGTCTCCTTGAAGGCTAAAGGGCTACTTGTGCTTAATATTGAGCACCTGCCCAGTAGAGCCGGCCCTGTATAGAAAGGTGAATCTTCTAGGATTTTAAGTTTCCTGTATGAATAATTTCTGTCTCTCTCTTATTTTGGGCCATTGTCACATATTGAGCCCCATGTTCAGGTTTTGCCAGGTTGCTCAGTGGTTTGAGCATTGGCCTGCTAAACCCAGGGTTGTGAATTCAATCCTTCAAGCCATTTATGGACCTGGGGCAAAAATCTGTCAGAGACGGTACTTGGTCCTGCTGTGAAGGTAGGGGACTGGACTCGATGACCTTCCAGTTCTATGAGATAGGTATATCTCCATATTAATAATAAACACAGGGCTGGCGCTCCCATTAGGCGACCTAGGCGGTCGCCTAGGGCACTGCTATTTTGGGGGCACCTGCGCCCCCGCCGCCCATAGAAATTTGGGGGCGGGACCTTCCGCCGCCGCTGTTGGGGGCGGGATTTCGGGAGCGGGACCTTCCGCCGCCTACATAGGATGACCAGACAGCAAGTGTGAAAAATCGGGACACATACAAAGCAACCAGTGTGAGGGCAAATGTTCATTACAGTAGTTGTGAATATTTTATATGTAACAGCCTGGCTTAGACTTACTTACACCCACTTGTGACCTCACTGAAAACCAGAAGCTGTACCTGAGATGAGCTTTCCTGAATAAACATTTAAAAAACATGCTTTTACTTCATGGTCTTGCCATAGAGACATAAAAATAATGAGCCAGATCTTCAGCAGAGGTAAGGTGTAGTTCGACTGTAGTCAATAGATGAGGCTGTAGCTCCTAAAAGAATCCCAGTAATATCTAGCTCTTATGAGTAGATCTCAAAGTACTTTACAAACAAGATCAGTATCATTATCCCCATTTTAGAGATAGGGAAACAGGCACAAAGAGGTGAAGTGACTTGCCCAAAGGTCACACGGGTCTTTGGAGTCCTAGTCTAATGTCTTTCCACTAGGAAACACTGCCACTCTATAGCATTAACTTGATTAACTATTATATTCCCTTTTATATAAGGGACAAAAGCCAGTGAATTATTATTTGTATTAGATATTTGTTGTATGTCTGGTCAGTGATTTCACTGAAGTATACGTGACGAGTGAGCACATACTGAACAGAGGGCAATATCTCCCACTCTTGTGAACTGAGGCAGAATAACATTTTTAATAAGTAATCACACATGAACTCGCTCACTGTCTCTTGACGTCCTTTTATATTATCCAACCTCCTCACTTGATTGGAAAGAAAGAATCCAGCTGCAGGCAACTGACAATTAAATGCTTCGGATTTCAACTGCAGCCTGTGTGCGCGTGTGCGCATCTGCTGTGCAATAAACATTGTTTTAAGTGCAATTGACATATTTTCCATGCTCCAGGACAGAATGTTCATGACATGAACACACAGAAAGCCGCGTCTCTGCCTTCCATTAACTCAAAAGTAAAACTACAAAGCATTGTTCAAAATTAAAGGTAAACAGATTAAGGCTCTTCATTACTCAAGGCAACCTTAATTGTAGATTGCAAAGTTTTACTCTAACATAACTTACCTTATTATTATTTATCTAGCCCCCAAAATGTCATAATGCCAATACCTTCAAACTTGGGTGCATAAATTTAGGCACCTAAAGCCATGTTTAGGCACAGAAGTAAGTGGGTTGAATATGCTGGCTTATATGTATTACAAGGTCCCTGCCCCAAAGATTTCACAATCTAAGGCCCAGATGAATCCCTGTGCCTCTGTGGAGTCCCATTTAAGTCAATGAGGCACTGGACAGGGTCAGCCCACACAGACCCAGTTGCAGGAGCTGGAGAGAGGAGGGCACAGAGCTGCCTTGACCTGCTGTGATCTTTCTGCTCTCTCCTCTCCCCACCTGTGAAAATAGGCTCCTGAGGGGAGGGAGGAGAGAGAGCTCAGCTTGTGATTGGCTGCTTGCACCCCAGGAGGTAGGGAGGTGGGGAAAGCAGCTAATTACCAGGGGTTAACCCCCCCAGGCAGGGCTGAAACTTGAGCCCAACAACTCCTCTGGAGCTGTAGAAATTTTATTTGCCAGGTCTCAGACTCCTTTCAACCTGGCACTTTAAGCATTACACACAATTTGCACCACTCTATAGCTATATCAGTTTAGTTAGATGAATACAATGATTTCAGTGGAATGCAATCACTCAGGTGCACTTTGCAACATGTTGCATCAATGTAAGCATGGCCCAGTGTTCTCCGGTATCCCAGGATGCCTGCAGGTGCGCTGCCTTATGGGAAATTTTCAAGGTGTACTGCAGAATACCCACTAGCATCCAAGGGAAGTATGGGTCAAACCTCCATCCTCCCTTCTGCTGTAGCCCAGAAAGCAGCTGTTTTTACAAGGAAGCATCAGAGAAGGAAGGATCTTTCCATTAAACGTCCTAGTCCTCTCTTCCTAACGCAATAAACATTCTTCCTTTTAAATAGGAAACATGCTGTTTTTCTCTCAGCTTCACTCACCTGCCCCAACTGTTCACTTGTCAGCTGAAAGAAAATCACTGACTCTGCTCAATTTCTTGCTTAACTTTGCTGGGTCAGAAGGCCTGCTGGATCTCATGTCTCTGACTCATAGGAGAGTTTGCTTGTCATCTTCACAGTAAGTATATGAGGGGATCTTTTGACTCCAACCTCCACTAGCAGGCTACAAATAGAGGGGAAAATACTCAGTGGTAGGGGCATTAAACTTAACAAAAGCCTTTAAACATCATCCAATAGGCAGTACTCAAACCTTCTACAAGCGAAACAGCTCAAAGGGTGGCTGAACGACTAGCAATGATGTCTCATTTGGGACTAAGCAATGGGATTTATCATCATATTACTTGTTTTTTGTTATTTTATTACCAAAAAGGATTTACACCACAATGAAAAGGGCATTTCTAGAAGCAGCAGATGGGAATCCACCATAAATCCACCGTACATTAATCTTTGTGACAGGATTACAAGATACATTTTCTTTTCTTTTTTGCAGTTTCTGGTGACATAAGGAGAAAAGGTGCTATAGTGAAAGATAAATTTATTATTTTAAGATTTATGACCAGTCCCAAAGCTAACTGGGGTTACACATCTGTATTTCAGAAGCTGTAACTTTTTTGGGAACATCTCACATGAAATGTGTTCAAACAGTGGGCTGCTACTTGGATCTTTTATGGTTTAATTATTTTTCTTAGTGAATGTAGTGTTGTTGAAAGGTACCGGATGAACAGTAGTCTGCCCTGAAGTCCTATTTATCTCAGGAGTGGGTACAGCATCAGAAGTGCCTTGTCCTTCAGCACTGACCTGGAAGGATCATGTCCACTCAGACCTTGTCCCCTTTGCTGTGTGTGCCAAATCTGAGATTTTTTGCTTTGTAAGGGTCGCACTATAGAAGCAGGTGGGGGAAAAAAACAACTCTACTATTTCCACTAGTATATACTGCTAACTGAGCACTGAGGAGGAGAGAGGGAGCACTACTGTCCACCCTCAGAGCTCCAGCCTTGGGCCCTAAACAAACAAGCAAGGTTTGTGTCCAGGCCTGAACTCTCCACTGCCTTCCCTAAGACTTTTGTTCCTTCCCCAGAGCTACAGTCCAGCCAACACAGCTTAGAACACATTAAACAGAGAAAATAAGGCTTCCCCCCCCCCTGAGTGTTCAAATATCTTTTCATTGTCATTGCAGAGGGTATGTCTTAGAGTACAGCCATCTTCCCTCTGAGTATTTGCCTGGCTCTGTACTAACTCCTCATTGCAAGGTACTTTCATGCACTCTGATTGGGACTGGTTGTGCAAACCCAGCAATTGTCTCCCTCTTCCTGAGCTTTCTCTCTCTTTATATCTAAAGAGCTGTCCCTGAGAAGTGCAGCTGTCTGTCTCTTAATCCTTTCCTCAAGCACGCATACCAGGCAGCAAACTCCAGTCTCTGACGACCCCCCTAAGGCCCAGACAGGTACTGTAACCTGTTAGACTGTCCTAACACTATCTTAAAATGGGAATAATCAGCTCCCACACATCCCTGCAAAATCCTGTGCTTCAGCCCACAGCACTTTCTGTAATGACGTCACAAAATGTTGCACTAGAAAATCTCACCCTCTCATAGGATGACCAGACAGCAAGTGTGAAAAATCGGGACGGGGTGGGGGGTAATAGGTGCCTATATAAGAAAAAGCCCCCAAAATCGGGACTGTCCCTATAAAATCGGGACATCGGGTCACCCTATCCTCTCAGCAGAAATGGATCTTCAAAGACTTATGACTCACATTCACCACATGTTCTATAGTGGCTTCCGCCAGCATAAATCCTAGGGGAGGTCCCTGGGATTGGGAAGTCTGCTGGGGGAGACTGAGATTGCAGTGGTAGAAAGTGACTAGAGATGAGGTCACCAAGGGAACAGCATAACCCTGAAAGAATATTGTACTGGCTGGGAACAGGATGTCCCAGGAGCTGGGAATGTGCTGATCTATTACATCCCCAGAATAGCCTCTCTTATCTGGGCCCTCTAAGGCAGTGGTTCTCAAACTAGGGCCACCGCTCGTTCAGGGAAAGCCCCTGGCAGGCCGGGCCGGTTTGTTTACCTGCTGCGTCCACAGGTTCGGCCGATCGCGGCTCCCACTGGCCGCGGTTCGCCGCTCCAGGCCAATGGGGGCTGCGGGAAGTGGCACGGGCCGAGGGATGTGCTGGCCGCCCTTCCTGCAGCCCCCATTGGCCTGGAGTGTCGAACCGCGGCCAATGGGAGCCGCGATCGGCCGAACCTGCGGACGTGGCAGGTAAACAAACCGGCCCGGCCCACCAGGGGGCTTACCCTGAACAAGCAGCGGCCCTAGTTTGAGAACCACTGCTCTAAGGTACCTCAACTGAAACTTAAAACTGCCCACACCCAGCAGTGATACTGAAGGCGGGAAGATGGTGGACACAGCATCTGCCCTTCCTGGGATAGTGTCCTTCCAGGGCAGTGAAACTGTGGGAGCCATAAGAAAGATTCAACATTTACCTCGCAAAGAAGTTACATTTACAGCATTTTTCATTTAAGTATAGGGAATTCCTATAATTAGAATACAATATCTATAGTTGAGTGATCATAACAAAAAGTTTCCCAAGTCTTAGATTGCCTTTTTTTTGTTTGTTTAAAATTTTACTAGGGGACACACACACACTTTCTGCTCTTTGCTTACCTTGAACAGTGAAAGCAGACTGGGCAGTTTCACTTTCTGGGTCTCAAGCTCCACCACAATGCTGGTATGTTTGGGTTTTTAATGCTGAATCTTAAAAAAAAGTTTGTTACATTTTATTCCTTGCTTGAAACAATTTTTATTTCTAGCAGAGGTTTTATTACTTGTTACCTTTTTTATTCAAAACCTGAATTTTGGGCCTCAAATGCCTGGTAGTATTCCATTAATTGAAATTAAATCGAAAGTTATTCCTCAGGAGCCAATCCAAGAAAGCATACCTATTCAGGGCAACAAGGAAGCACACACTCAGGTCACATAGAAGTCAATAGGACTTAACTGAGTGCAGCACTTAAGCATCTACTGAAGTCCCATGGACTTCAATGGGATTTGAGCATGTGCTTACCTGCTCTCATGAATAGGGGTGGATTTGAGAACAGGCTTAAATGATTTCCTGAATTGAGGCCTTGGTGATGGTATAGTCTCCCATTAAAAGTTTTGTTCACATTCAGCTACAACCCTGCTAGCCTTCTTTATACAGACATATCTCGAAGGACATTCGTTAATACCATTTTATTATAATGTTTTAAACATCCTCCTGGTGTTTTTTTCCCCTTCCTTCTTACGAGCCAATTTTCTGCTGCTCGTAGTTCTCTGAATCATCTCTTCTCTCAATAGAGACCGTCGCAGAGCTGTTAGCCTAAAACCTGCACATCCCCATTCTCAAACACCACCCTCAGAGACAGCTCAATCCTGCGCAACAGCAGTGTGAGTTATAACAGTTTAGCCCAGCTGATGCTAAATTGACTTAGTCAACAGGCAGGCTGGATCTAGCAAGTAATCCAAGGAATTTTATTCTTTGCCCTTAAACCTAAATTTCTTCACTTATCTGTAATTTCTGCTGTGATGTCAAACAGCCTTTGATCGTAACTCCCCTCTGCTAAAGAGCTGTGCAATTGTGAAGCATTTCTGTTGAACCTACTAAAGGAGCTTTTAGAAAGCTGAGTATTTTATATAATTAAAAGCATTTGCACATAGCACATAACAATAAGTGTGCATGACTGGGCTATATTCTTCCGTTATGTTTTAGTACCCTACTCCATGAGTAACCCCTCTGCATTCCATAGGATTGCGTTACAGAGTAAGGTACTAAACATGAGTAAGGGTGGCAGACAATGGCCCAGGTAGTAAAGATACAATCCCTATCCTAAAGATTTTAAAATTTAAACTGAGCACATGACAAGAACATTGGGAAAGATATCAGGCAGGTGGGAAGCAGGAGCGGTGGGAAGAATAGAAAAAGGTTAATTAATTGGCTAGCATGGTTATATATTGCCTCAGTTCTGCGGGGGCTAATAGTGTTGCCTATTAAAGTTGTCCAACACTTCTCATTATAAGACCCAGTTTTCCATTGCTTATAACTTTGCCAAACTTTAACTGTTGCATGCAGAGTGTCTGCCTTGGGCTTATTATTTTTGAGAATTTCAGACAAAATGATTCAGCCATTTCAGAGAACATGGCTAGAAAAAAATACACTGTTTTACCCAGGTTAAAAAATTCTGTTGCCCTTTTCTTAGAACAGTCCAGAGGTCCCATGCTTTGGAGAATAGATGAAACTTGCCTCTGTAACCTTTTGCCATCATTATGAAAAACTGCCTACATTTAGCCAAGTTATAAGCATTTGAACACTTGCAGTGCACACACGTTCAGTAGAGACCTCAATTTTAGCTAAATTTTCCTAAGATTCCATCCTCACTGAGCATGCTTGAGTCTCTCACTCCTCCTAGGGCTGACCAGACTGCATATGCACCATCCCCACAGAGTAACTGAGCACGCTCCAGCCAAGGGCTACAGGGACAAAGCTGGACTTTCCCTGATTGCTCCTCTATGCCAGGGTGGGTCTGGGCACAGAAACAGAGTAGGGAGCCTGTCTCTCCTGTGTTCTCCATAACATCCCTGTGGCACCCAGGCAGCCTAGAGGAAGAAGTGGTCTGATTAATACACAGAAGGGACAAAAGCTGAACTAGGAAAGGGAGAGAAGTAGATTGGAACAAGAAGTCTGGTGAGACATACTGGAGAAGTGGGTGGGACAGAAAGATTGGATGGGCAAGGAGACTGCCAACTCCATCAGGCACAGTATTCGCTACAATAAGGATTTTCTCAACGGAACACTTCCCGACAGTAAGTACTATGTTTTGGGGATATAGCTCTGAAGTGGCATATCTGCAAACATTGATAGTTGTTGTGAAAGTACCCAGGGCCCTTTAAAAGTAATCTGGTCAAAGTATTTGACAGGCTGATTTTTTCCCCTCCATCTTAGCTTCAATCCATTATTCGTGAATATGGGAAAATTTAGAAATATGTGACCTTGCTGGTTCAGGTGAAATTTTCCAAACTCCAGTGAAAATCCACCTTTGTTTTTAATACAGCAGTTTCATAAGACTCAAGCGAAACACACATCTCCTTGCTTTTCCAAACCTACACATCAGAATAAATTTATTAAAAATTTAAGCAGAATAATTTATCAATAGATATCTTAAAACAAACAAACCATCCCCAAACTCTGCTTGCCTCAAGCAAGTACCAGGCTAATGTCGTTAACAGATAAAAGTGCATCTTTATGTGCCTATAAAAGCCTGCGTTATGTTTAGACATCTTTCCCTTCTGGAATGTTGTTTAAAATACCGTTTTCAGGGACCAAACTGTTTATTTTACTTGCAAAGCCGTGTGCATATGGGAGCCATTTGCAGAACAGATCTGTGAATGTTTACTTGAACAATTTATAGGGAACGGTTGAAAGGGACAGACTGTAGGTTCAACTATCTACCGTTTTAAAAGTAAACTATGGAGAAGGAAAAATCCTATTTGTCACACATTTATAAGAAAAAAAAGGGAAACATTTGTGGTTGTGTTCATGTCCATGTGTAAAACAAGCAAGGTGTAATAGCAGTGGTAGAGCATGAAATGACAAGTTCAGCTTGAAATCCTGGATAAAGCCAATTTTAACCTAACCGGAATCAAACTCTGTGGGCAGGCACTGTCTTTTTGTTCTGTCTTTACACTGCCTAGCATAATGGAGTCCTGCACATGACTAAGGCTGCTAGATACTACCACAATACACAATCTCTCACCTCTTGCAGTGAAAAGCAGCAAGGAATAAAGTCAATGCTTGAGATTCTGATCTCAATTATACCAGTACAGAATCCTGAATAACTCCATTGTTTTCAAATGGACTTAGTCCAAATTTATATAATTTTGTAATCGAAATCAGAATCTCACCCACTGACTATTACTTTGTGTAAAGCAAAATTACATGGGCATACATAGTGCAATTGGGACAGAGTCTCGTCTTGGTTACACCAGTAATTCATTTCATGATAACTATTTACATGACAATGTAAACATTAAGAAAGTATGGATGTGTTTTTATCTGTCTTTTAATGCAATGCAGTATATGGAAACTGAGCACTATATGAACTGCCAGTTCTCAGCAGATCACCTTGCTCCAAGGACAAGTTTGGGAACACAATTTCCATTGGCTCAGCTTCCCAGTAGCCATTCTCCCTCATTCCCAGAAAAGTGCTGTTAACCACTCCTTATTCCAAATCTCTACCATCCACCTGAAGCTTAGGCCAAGATATTCTAAAGCGCTTAGAAGATTTTGAATGCTTCAGTATTTGGGTGCCCAACGTGACACTTTAAAAGGGCCTACTTTTCAGAGAACCAGGTTTTCAGCACTTTTTAAAAATAGGGGTTCTTTAAAGTGTATTGTGCATGTAAAAATGTACCCAAATCAGTCATTATTGAAAATCCTTGCCTTAGTCAACTACCCAAAGGTTAACAAGTATAGTAAGCAACCTGCTCTGTTTTCTACTCCACATCCTCAGAGTAACAACAGCTAGGGAATTTGAACACAAAACCAACTCAGAGTAAGACTAAGGTAGGGTGCGTTACTCATACACTGAAGGACTGAAATTGCAGGCTCTTCTGAGGAAAGATGGGCAGTCATTAATATTTTTTCTCCTGCTGCAATTATAGTGCAGATTGCTAGCAGCAAAACTATTACAGTCTCTAGAACTTCATATAAATTAGTGATGAGATGCATCCCTAATAAGATGTTATGCTCATAATACTCACCTGTTATTGTATTTGGGTCAGCCATATCTCCCCATAGCACTGCCTATTGCTACTGCCAAAGCCACCCAGCCTATGCAAACCTTGGGCAACATTTTTAACTGTAATAGAAGAAAGGTTTCAGACTTAAGGAACTGTCAGTTCATCAGAAGTGAAATGACACCACAGATTTAGTCACTGATAAGGCCATCCAGGCGCTGCAACATTTATTGAATCTTCATTTTTGTTGAATCAGACAACGAATGCTCTTGTATTCTCATGGCACTGGCATATTTTGCCCTAACTTGGCAATACTTAGCACATAATATAAATAAGACTCTCCACAGTTAACATTACCCACTAATCAGTTCTCAAAAGGCAAGGTAGAAACATTTCAGAGATGGAACCTCAGAGGATACATATGAGTGCAGACATTTAGCACACAAAATTAAAACTGATGCATTGTGTTACCTGACCCACCCAGCAGCAGAGCAAGGGAGCACAGAGGTTTTCCCAAGCTTTATGGTTACTTTTTTGTCTTTCTCCTAAGGCACAATACTTCTGGAGAGATTTATTCCGCTGTGGACACCACTTCCAAATACAGACCTTGGATTAAACCAAGTTAGCCAATGAACCTTACAGACTATAGCAAAGAGAGTATGTGTGTGTACACACAAGCTCTACGTCTACACTAAGTTTTAAAACCTGTGGTGATGAGTCTCAGCGCTATAGCGCTCAAAGCAGCTGTGTAGATGTTTGGGCTAGAGCTGGAGTTCCAGCTCTGAAGCCCTGCGGGAAGGGCAGTTTCAGAGCCTGAACTCCAACCTTTGCAACGTCTGCATTGCTGCTTTTAGTGCTGTAGTGCGAGCCTGAGTCAGTAGACCTGGGATCCGAGACTTGCTACCATGGGTTTTAAAATGCAGTGTAGACATACCTTCAGTGTTCCTAACCATCAAAAGGAAGAGCAGAAACCATCATCTATCCCTCTTCTGCTCTCTGCCCCTCCAACTTCCACGATCACCAATAGCAGAATTGCCTCAGGACCCACAAGCCAACTGCCAAAATATTACTCCATTTGCACTAGATTGCGAAGATGTTCAACGTATGATCAACACAGGTTCCACTGGGCTTACCAGACTTGAAATCCTGGATAAGTCTGTGGGGTCCAGATATACATTTAGTAAGGTCAGATTTATGCAGAGGCACTTGTCCCAGCTTCTAGTCACTGTAACATCAATTTCATCTTTCACTTTTTAAAAAAAAGTTTCTAACCCGAACAGTTGAAAGAAGAGCTTGAAAATATGATCCAAGTGTGACTGATACAGTAATGTCTGCAAGAATCTGCAGGCTGCCTCCAGCAGAGGGAAGAGCAGCAGTCACTAGAGCCAGGGGGGAAGGTGGCCATTACAACAGACCTGGCCCTCGCAGAGCTAGATGGGGGGGGCTGTGACTGGTTTGGGGACTTAGATTCTCTGCTGGGCTCTGCAGAATTTGCTCCTCCTTAGGGCTCAGATGTAATCTGAGGGCTCTACTCCTTCCTTCTGGCTTTTTGGCTTCACGAGTCAGATTGTTCCACTCACAGCACCAATGTTAAACAGGATTCCATAGATTGTGCAGATCTGCAATTCTCCTATTTTTGTATATACTTAGTTAATAGTGAACTGGTTGAAATAGATCTTTAAATTAAGTTGAATGGGGCAGTTTGACTGTTTGATAGCCGCGCCCCCTCCCAAAAGCACCCGGTTGCTGACCCAGTGAGACCTAGACCAATTCAAGTCCTCCATATAGTCCACTATCCTGTGTCTCTGACAAGAGACCAGAACTAGATGCTGCCAAAGATGAAGCAGGAAACCCACAAGTGGCCTATTTGGGGAAACCTGCCTATGGGGAAGTTTCTTCTAATCCTTTTAGGATATATCTACACAGCAATGTACGCCTTGGGTTAGTGGGACTCGAGTCAGCTGATCAGCATTAGGGAACCCTGGGCTTGAGCATCTATACTGCATTATAACCTTAGATTAAGGATTTTCTGACCCGTGCTTGAACCTGGGGCGTTGGTGTCCATACTGCAATGCACAAACCCGAGTCAAAGTAACCCTATCCCAGAGTGGCTAGCAGCCTCTCTCTCCACCCTGCGTCGATACCCTAGCCCAATTCTGTTGATGGGACTCAGGTGCCCCTAAGGAGCACGAGTACATAAACTGCAAAATAAGCTCCTTTGGTAGCTCTCTCAGTAGAATGACTGCAGTTGAGGCGGCTTTATCCACTGAACTACCATCTAATCTGAGAACTGGGCTCTCCGCCTCTAGGCTGAGTCACATTGGCAGGAAAATGCCCATGTGCCCCTGTTCTGAGGACAATTAGGACATCAGTCTCCAGGGCTGTCAAACTAGTAAAATGAAATGTTGCAATTCTTCATTTTTAAAATGGGATGTTAGATGAAGGTGTTTTGTTTGGTTGTTTTTTTAAATTTATTTCTGTCCGTTTTGAAGTTTGACATAAAATGTAGGTTTCAAAGGAAACACACACACCCCAGCCTGGCTGCTGCCAGCTGCGGAGCGGTGAAGTGCACACCCACGGCTTGGAGTGCAGTGTGCTCCAGCACGCCTTAGGGAACCCTTAACTCTGCCCCCAAGAAACAGGGATGAGGGATCCTCAGGAGGCTGTGGGGAGGTCTGGGGTTGGCTCCCATTCACCACCCTCACAGTGCACACTGCCTGGGCACCCCTGCACATGTAGCCCCAAGAAGGGCTGGGATGTTGGGGGGTCATCTTCCGAACAGCTGCTTAGTCCCCACTCCGCTCTCTGGCCCTTGCACCAAAATCTGGCTGTGCTCTGATGAACTGGAAGCAGCTCTCTTTGCAGAAAGTTTATTCTGATCAGTTGCAATGAAACCCCTGAAGGCTCTCTGATGGTGCTTGTAGACAATGGGTTAACACTGACCTGAGCTGCTGCCATTTGCAAAGGCAGGTGTGGCTTCTTGTTTGCAATAAAGTGCAATAGACTGCACCAGCTGTTCTTAACCGGGGGGCTGCAACCCCTGAGCCAGTTCCACAGGGTCCGCAAAGCAAGGCTGGCATTAGATTGCCTGGCTCCCCTCCAGCCCCACCCGATGGCAGAAGCGAGAAGCCCTTGCCCCCCCTTCCCTGCTGGGCTTTTATAGCATGTTGGGGGAGGGGGGAGTCTCAGAAAGAAAAAGGTTGAGAACCCTTGGACTCCACAGATTGTTGGCATAAAAAGGACTAAGAAGTTGCCCCAAGGAACTCTGGGATATACCCAGAAGTCTGCCAGGACCTAGGTCAAGCTGTGGCAGAATGCACACAGGAAAGCAATAGGGCTCACACCTTAGGTCCCAGCTTAACATGGGCTCAGACCCTCCAGCCCTGCAGCGTCCTGGGACCCTAGGTTAACACATTTGGTGTGTGGACGCAACGTAGGTTAGGCCCAGGTTTACAGTGCTGTGTAGACACACCTTTAATGAGAGGCTGTTTTATGCCCTGAAGCTTAATCATTTCCAAACTTTTTTTAAAAACATGTTAACTGGGGCAGTAAACTGCCTACTTCAACATTTCTTCAGCCATATGCACAACAGGACCGCAATTCTGATGAGGACCTTTGGGCATTACGGTAAGTATTAAATAATTGTTTTGAGACATTTAATTGAAATGGTAATTAACTTGGATGGGTGATTTACTTCAGCTCATTATAATTAACCCCTTTTTCCTCACCTTCAGCAGTTTGCAAAAAAAGGGGGGAAAAAGCCAAGTTAAAAAAAAAAAGTTTGTTAGTATGAATTTAGTGGTGAAATTTCTGTAGTTTCTATTGATTTAAATAATCTGGAAATAAATTGCAATGAAGAGAAAAATAACTACACATTTATCCTGATGTCATTGTGACACTGCACCCCATATTCTTTATAGTGATATTATGGCATCATTATGATGCCTTTTGTACAAGATAAGACATGTGAGGTGTCATTGGAAAAGTTATGATTTGCTGAATATGATTATCCTATTTGTATGCATGTATCATTTTTGTATCTGAAGTTAAAGATACTATGTAGCTATACTTCAAATGTAGTTACACCTGGTAACGCCCACTAAACAAGATGCTTTCAGTCTAGAAAGCTGGTTGGGAATGGCCAATGAGCCATTAGGGAAAACAATAGGTCTTGGGAGCAGCTTATCCCCCACCTGGTGAGCCTTCCTGTGAATGCTCCAGCCAGCCTGTGGCTCCGGAGCCAGAAGCGGCTCTTCAGAAGTCAATATGTGGCTCCTTGTACAGGCACCAACTTTCCAATGTTCCGTGGCGGAGGGGTGCTCACTGCTCAACCCCTGGTTCTGCCCCCACTCGACCCCTTCCCCTGAGCCTGCTATGCCCTCGCTCCTCCCCGCCTCCTGTAGCCACGAAACAGCTGATCGGGAGGCGCAGGGAGGGAGGGGAGGCGCTGATCGGCGGGGCTGCCGGTGGGCGGGAAGCGCTGGGAGCAGTGGGGAGCTGCTGACGTATTCCTGTGGCTCTTTGGCAATGTACATTGGTAAATTCTGGCTCCTTCTCAGGCTCAGGTTGGCCACCCCTGCTGTAAGGGATGGCTATGATGACTCTAAGGATATGTGACCAGGCCACATGATTCTGGACTCCATCTTGGGATGTCAGTGTTTTTCCACAAAACAGTCTGAGAACCAAGTTTTGAAACAAAGGGTTCCCGATAGTGTTCCTTTTTTATGTCCATGCGTGGAATGAATTTTGTTATGTGCACCAATATGGAGGTGGTGTGTGAAACATCACCTCCATAGTGGTGCACATAAAATTCATGGGGTGGGGCTGAGTGGTTCAGGGTGCAGGAGGGGGCTCGGGCAGAGGGAATGAAGGCTCTGGGGAGGGGTTCAGACGTGGGGTAGAGGGTTAGGTGCAGGAGGTGAGGGCTCCAGCTAGGGGCTCTGGGATGGTGCCAGGGATGAGGGGTTCAGGAGGGGATTCAGGGCTGGTGTAGAGGGTTGCGGTGTGGGGGGTGCAGGCTCTGGGGTGGAGATGAGGGGTTTGGAGTGCAGGCGGTCCCAGGGCTGCAGTGGGGAGAGAGGACTCCTCCCAGCCATCCCTCGCCGCAGCAGGTCAGGGCCAGGGGAGAGATGCTTCTCTCCGGCTGCAGCAGCTCCCGCAGGGCTGGGCCAAGGGAGGGGCTCCTCTCCCCCAGCCGCAGCAAGTCTGGGGCAGGTCCGTGTTAGTGCCCGGGGAGGGGCACCTCTCCCCTAACCACGGCAAGTCCATGCTGAGGCATCTCTCCCCACCGCAGCCCTGAGCTTGGGCATGGGGCTTAATAGGCACGTGCGCAGTTTAGAAGGAATTTAGGTTCCCGCCCTATGCTAAATCTATATAAGGCAGGGAGTGACATCATCTGTGGTTCTTCACTCCCCACAAAAGACCACCCCTGGAAATACCTGAGGAACAAAGACTGAACTGAGGGAAGGACTAGACCCAGGCCAAAGGGATTTCTAGCCTGTGTATGAAACACCTGGGGATTCTAAACTGTAAAGCAAGTGCAACTTTGCCCCTTAAGAATCTGCAGCCTGCTTGTATCATTTCTCAGGGTGAGATTCTGCTAATTCATATTCAATCTATTTAATATATTAAGCTTAGTTTGTGTTTTTTGTTTATTTGCTAAGTAATCTGCTTTGATCTGTTTGCTATCACTTAAAATCTATCTTTTGTAGTTAATCTTGTTTTTGTTTTAATCTAAACCTGTGAGCTTTGACTGGAGTGCTTGGGGAAAATCTCTGCCTGGTTACCACAAATGTGCATTGTCCTCCTCCCATTGAGGGTGAGGCAGACCAAGTATTAAACCCATATACTGGCCAGATTTGACCAGGGCAGGACAGTACTGCCATGGGGTCCCAGGCTAGGAAGCTGGTGGTCAGAGAGCCTGCGTGTAACTGCAGCTGGGTGTGTCCCTACCTGTGTGAATGCTGGTGAAAGTGCAGGCTGGAGGGCTTTGCAGCTTGTCACAGCAGTACAGTGTGAGAGGGAGCTCAGGCTAGTGGATCAGAGGGCTCAGTGGTACCCCAGTTCCAGGTGGTACCCCAGGGGGAATCCATCATAGTCATATACTGTAGAAAGGCAGCAAACCGTCACAAATACAAAATGAGAAAATGTATTCTCTGACTGAACTATCTGGGTGGCTTCTCCCTTATGAAAAATGTCCTATAACAGATCTCTGAACAGAAGAACGTAAGTAAAAGTTATATATCTGGGTAATACCAATAAAAAGAGAACAGCCTGAATTACTCCAAACTGGAGAATTAATGTTATTCTTCAAAAATACTCTAAGTAACATTCAACAAGTCACACTCAGACAGATGTGTGGAACTGCCATTGCATGTGCCTGGTATACCTCTATCAAAGGTGGTATTTGTTTGGAGCAACAAATCAGTGTCACTTAATTCTTGCATCTGACGCACAGACACAAAAGAATTAGATATATTTAGAACATGGATATGTGTAAGCATAAATCATTTCAGAAACTTTCTTCAAACTAAAACAAAGCAAAAAAAGTCACTTACCTTTTAGTTACCAGTGCAAACTCAGATTTAACTCTGTGTCTGTCCCCCTGCATTTTGGTTTTAAATGGACTCTTCCCCCCTCATGCCCTTCCGCCCCACCCCAGGCAACTGCTGCATCATTAGGACATCACAAAATGCTTTTCTCAAACACAAGAACAGACAATCACCGGTTGATTATTAATGGTTTACAGGTACAGTACAGGATTTATATCCAACAACTCTTGATTAAGTGTGCACTCCATCATTTACAGAGGAACTAAAAAGATATTTAATTTATATCTTCAGCTCTTTTAAAACCTTCATTGAATGGTTACAATTTGGAAGCTAACGTGGTTATTTGCTTTGTTTTATTAGAAAAAATACTCAGGCAAGGTCTACAATCATCTGTCAATTATAGATGACTTACAAGGAACTCATGAAGCAATAAAATTAAAAAAATACAAATACAAACTATATCTGAAACACTTCTATTTGGCAATTTTATAACAAATTTTAAAAAAGAACCAAAGAGATTGTGGATTACTTTATAGGTACAGAATAAGCAGTAGATGAAGTGCTCAAGCAAAAAAATTAAACAAAACACTGTACTTTTTTTAAAAATAAAGTCAGGTTGCTACAAATCTTATGAATAATACCCTTATTTATTAAACAACCAGTCCAGAACATCTTATATTAGTGGTGCTTTTAATCTGCACTTCATTTTGTTTGATAAGATTTTTCATGTATATAAGTAACATATTTAACCCGTTGGAGCCAAGCAAGTCTCTTGTGTCAGTACCAATGCAGAACGCATTCGTATTATATTAGGAAACACTTAACCCTGCAGCCAAAGGGTTAATCCTAAATTTTATTCTATTTAATAAAATTTTAGTGTAAAAACTGCTGGTTTTTCGTTTCACTGTAGTAACGTGAAAATTCCTCCCCAATAAGGAAGACTAATTCTGCAGTTTGACTGCATATATCCACATATATTTTACATTAGTTCCTTTCAACAGCAAGGAAATGACTGATTTCACGTTCACTATCAGAAAGGAGTGCCATTATGGGTTCTGTTCATCCCTCAAAGATTTCTGGGAAGGATGTTCAATGTATTTTTGTTCTTACAACAGATATTAACAGTAGTACATAGTCCCTTAGGTATGCAAACGACTTTTTTTGTTGTTAGGAAGGTGCTTTTTTAAACATTTCTTCTGGCAGCGCTAGTGAATTACAATATCCTTCCATATTTTCTAACATAATATATACATTTTAACTTTCATGCCTCTAGAAAAACATCTACAGTACATTTCATAATATAAAAATATATTACAAATCTGCTGAATTATTTACAAGCAATGTCCTATTATCTATATGCAACATTTTTGTCTCCATACAAGACTAACAAGTTACACACATTTCTATTTCTGTAAGTTAAAAAAATCCATGATTTCTTGCTTATTAAGCAAGAAAGTGATTTTATTTTCCTTTTCAAAGCCAACTTTGGTGCATAAAGGTTGAATTTCTAGATGTTTTAAAAAAATATCATTTTCTTTACATCTAGAAAAGATTAGGCCAAATAAAAAAACAACATACTGTACAAGTGACAGTCTTAAAAGGTCAAAAAATTAAAATCAAACACCAATTTCACTAACTGCTTAAGTAGAGGTTTTTCAAAAACCGTTCAGTAATAAAGATTACATAAAAGTAGACCTCATTAACATACAGTACTAGTCCTGAAAAAGGGTCAGACATACTGCAACACTCTTAACAACACCTTTCAGTCTTACTTGGATATATGAATTTATAGTTGATTGGGAAAAACAAGCATTCCATTAACATTTGTTTAAACATTTAATGTCTCTTAGTTTTTGTGAAAGGACGCACAAGTGTACAAATGACGATTGCTCACTATCCACCATACTCAGAAGGTAATAGGATAAAGCCTTGGTAGTTTGTTCATTGTCTGGTGAGTGTTAAACTCTTAGCAGCTTGTTAAGAGTTCTCCTGGGAACTGTGTAAGTTGTGATGGTTAGTTACTTCCTCTTTTAATCAAACTACTGTATATACTAACAAAATAAAAGCAGCTTAAAGAAGCAAGCATGCAAAGCCTTTTAGTTGTTCCACTAAGTTGCCAGAAGAGTGTTTGCTCAGTCTCCCACTGTACCATTCCATGACAATGTGGATATACAGTAATATATTAATATATTCCACAGAAGCATCTACTTCATTCACAGAATGTTTACACTAAGCATAAATATTATCTAAGGATTTGAAAAAAAGGATGGGGGTGGGTTGGGGGGCCTTGACTAATGTGCAACTTTATTTCTAATTCCATTGTCAGTGACTAAGACTGCAGGTGTCCCCAATTGCTTGGTTTTTACCTCTTCAACCTCTTCTGTGGCATTGTTCTGCAAAAGAAGAAGATACATTTATGGTTCAAGGTCATCTCAACAGCTGATTAAATATAGTTGTATATGGAGTACTTTGGAGTCATGATTATACACAATTTATTTTCATTAAATTTTATTCACACCGAAATGTCATTTTAGAAAATCCCATCCTAGGATCCATTATTTCAGCCTTTGTACTGAGACTAGTATCCCTTCAATAATTCTACCCCATGCACGTTTTAGGCTCCAGTTTCAGTTCTTTGATCACACAATACTGTGAAGTTTCCAAAAGAGCAATATTTCTCAGTACACAATTCCAAGAGTTAAAATTCTAGAGTACAATTTATATCGTTCATGGGGGTATTTTAGTAGTTTTACTGGGGTCTCTCTTAGCCAAAAAACATTACAGTTTCATTTGAAAGGATCATATCCATTTTCATGGAACGTGTAGAAAGTTGGCAAAAAATAAATTAATAAACAAACTGATTCATATGACATCAGTTAAATTCCATTTGGGCCATACAATTACAAGTAACTAATACCTAAAGCAGGGAATAAAAACAGTTTGTGTTAAACATTTTAAAACAAGATACAGTCTAATTCTGCTCATAACACTTATGAATTATTAGTTCATATCAGTAATTCATATTCAAATAAGTATTTTAAATACTTACATTTAGAGAGACAGCACATATAGCAAAATTAATTCTCTCCATACTCAAAATCCATTCATTTGATTAGTGAAGTAAATTGGCTATGAAGGTGAACTGAAAGGCTTAATACACATCCAGACCTCAGCTGAGTGTTCTGTGTATTGCTTTAGACGTTAGTGATGTCAAGAAACACAGGAACACTGAACTTTGATCATGGCAGGTAAATGGAAAACAACCAGATTTTCAATTTTTTTAAATTTTTATAATTAATCCTACAAATGTATCATCCTGTTATTGATTTGGGATCTTAATTTATTTTAAAAGAATTGAAAGCATTTCAGATTACCTTTAAAATTTTTTACACAAGATACAATTGTGGGCCTCTATAGGATTAAGTATAGCATGCTAATACAGCGGAATAAAATAAGAAAATTATTAGAAATGTGATGATTAGAAGCCAATCTGAAGTCCTAAAAAAAACACACGTGTATGCTGCTTAAAGACATGTACTATCCCTCACCCCACCCCAAAGGCTAAAGAATCTTGTATTAAAAAAATAGTAGTACTTGTATACAAGTACAGGTTTCTATGTCTACACTACTGCAGTAAGTCCACCTACGCTACGCAACTCCAGCTACGTGAATAATGTAGCTGGAGTCAACGTACCTTAGGTCAAGTTACCACGGGGTCTACACCGCAGGGGGTCGATGGGAGAAGCTCTCCCGTCGACTTACCTTACTCTTCTTGTCGGGGGTAGAGTACAGGGGTCGACTGCTGTCGATTTGGCGGGTCTTCACTAGACCTGCTAAATCGACCACCAGTGGATCGATCTCAGAGCGTCGGTCCCAGCTGTAGTGTAGACATAGCCAAAGTAATACTGCATGTATTACAGTTGAATGTAAAATATGAAAAGATAAATTTGGACTTTAAAAAAATTGGTATACAAACCAGTATGTGATCTTAACAGAAGTGATCTTTCAGGATTCCACTGTATGTACCTCCTTTACTAGAATTTCTGTATACCAAGCACAAAAAAGTAAAATACACTTGGTAAATACATACATTCCCTGTTTCTCAGTTACTAGAGTTCAGTTCAAGAAGTTAAGCAATTCTGAAAAGACTTAAAACCTCAGAACTTAACCCCTGTACACTGGCAGGATTGATGTCCCCTGCACTGGTGCATCATGCATTAGCTATCTTGGCTTCTGGCATCAAAAAGTTAAGTGAGGCTTAAGACTTTATTGAAATAAAGTAAGAGGTTTAAAATTAGGAAGTTACCTGTATATGTTTGGGTCCAGAAGCAAGGCAGTATCTTTTGGTAGTTTTGATAAATGAACTACTTTAGTTTTTAATTGATGTCGTTCACTTTCATTTACCCACACATCAGGCAGACTACGAATAAATAAAATAAAAATTTTCAAAAAAGATCAACCCTTTTTCTGACCACAAAAGTATGTAGCAAACTAGCACTTATGAAGTATTTTAATATAATTCTTAAATTTCATGTACTAAAATAGCATCATCACTGGGGTGGTAAAAAGACAGCAGAATTTTCATACATTCTTTACCTTTACAGTGCAAAAGAGATGCTAAGAATGGCTGAAGTTATAGTTCCTTAGAAATACTGGATGAAAAAATAAAATAATGGCCTTGCATTTTGAATTTCAGAATTTTGGCATTTTAAATGTAAAACAAAGAAAAGCGCAGTGACTTCTAACAAAAAAGAATAAATTCAACTTAAAGTCTCAAATCTAAAACAAGTATTAGATAATGATAATGATAATCTAGAATACTAAATGCCCTGAGCTTCACCCTGGACCAATGAACTTGCTAGTTATCTGCTTAATTTTCATAAAACTAAAGCTTACTTGACGTATTCATCAAAATAGGATTTCCTGAGTCAAAATAATGATGTAAAATGTATTAATTCTCTTTTTTGGATATATAGACAGCTAATTTCAAGCATGTTCAGTATCTAGTATTTCAACTGTTCTTAGGGTGAGATACAGTAGAACCTGGTTACTACACAAATTGAGAGGTAATCCCAGTGCTGCATATAGTGAGGCTCATGGGTAAGGCCTTGGGACAAAAGAAACACACTGGCCCAGTTCCTAGTACTCAACAATGCTCTGAAACAAGACTAGTCCACTTAAAACTGGCTTTTTCTTTTGCTGCTTAGGAAGTTGTGAGTGCTAAGGATTGTGACATGCACGGTATATGGAAGAATGCTGCATGGCCATATATGAACATACTTTACAGAGAACATTGATGAAATGTAAAAAGAAGTGTCTATAAAATGTATTTTAGAAATAGGGAATATTAACTGTTCCTAAGGGAGCCTGTGGCACAGAAAATTTTGAAAAGAAATCAATGGATTGATCTAAATCAGATGTTTGGAATGGAAATTAAATTAAAAACGAGAAATTACCAACTAAAGCTGAAAAGGAAACAGAAGCAAATAAAAAAAGTTCTTCATACAAAAGATATCTGGAACGTAGAACAAATTGCCAAAGATAGCAACTTATGAAAATTAGTCTTTTTGTAAGCCTAAGAGGCAATTTGAAACACTTAAGATGGAGAAAATACAGTAGAACAGATTCTTTTTCTGACCCCCAAAATCAATTGTAGTGTTTATTATTCCCTGTGTTTATTGGGAAGACATGCCATCTGGCGCTCTGTTCTGGCTCTTACCTACACCAGATAGTACAGAATGTTTATGGATTTACAACTAATATATTAAGTTAGTTACAAAGGTGTAGTCCAAGATTATTGTGTCAGAACATAGAAATTGACTGGCTTTCTTGAAAAAGTAAGGTAACAGTTCACTTCTTTTAAAACAGCAGAAGTATGCACACTACAGCATTCCTTTAAGTGGACCAGAACTTCCACTCTTTACATTTACTTTAAATATCGGATTGTCTAACATATCTGAGTAACTTCTCTTCTGCACTGTAGGTTCTAAAATGTTGTTCATTTCTTTAAATTGAAATATTGAAATTCAGCTTACTCTTTTAAAAGTAAAATATTGCGCTGAAAATTTAAATCATATTTCTGTTGATGATAGAACGTTTGTAGACCTGAAACTTTCAAGTATTAATTAATTAAGCAAATAACCTTTTATCTCCTATACTGTAATAGGAATAAGTATGTGTTATAGTACTGTTATAAATACTCTCAACTTAGAATTCTATTACAAGATATTAAGTTCTATTTTTAATACATTCAGACTCAATCTTGCTCAATGAAATGGCAAGAACAGTACTTCTTAGTGGCAGCTGAAATATTTATAATACCCTTCCCATTCCTGGCTGAAAATTACTCAATCATCCTGCACTTCTGTAGGTGGCCGCAGCAAAAAAAAAAAAAAAAAAAAAAAGCCACAGGTAGTTACAACCAAAATGCCAAGGACTCCAGGAAAGAAAGAAAAAATAACTTACCAGTAATCCTTGTTCTCTGAAGACAATAATTATAATAGAGCCACACTGCTGGGTTCATGCTCTTGCACACAACGAGTTGGAACACTGAAAATCTGAGGTGTTAAAACCACCTCATCAGAACATGTGTTTGCCTACCTGCTTTTGAAGATCTAGGATATTTAGATTACACCTGCTCATCACAGTGGTATCTGCATCAATCTTCAGTTGTTATTTGATCTAAAGTATCACTGAATCTAAAAATATTCCCTTGCTCCAAGAGATGTTGGTTGAGTGAAGGAATGCAGAGCTATTATATGCAATTATTCTCTATAAATGGAAATTCACTTATGATAGTGTCATGCTTGAAACCTGAAAGTCCATGCCTAATTTCAAATTATATAATGATTGCTACAAAACTAGAGCTTTTTTGATAGACAGTACCACAGGGATTTTATTTGAAAGTCTCCAAAGAAGGATGCGCACATGCCACCTTACTGATGCAGCCATTTAACTTTTCTGAATTTTAGCTCTGAAGTATTTCAGATCCAGTCATATGCAAGAGCATGGATTCAAGAATGTGGACCTATTATAGTTCTACTTACCTTGTGTTCTTTTTACCTTGTACAGTAACTCGAGTTTTTTTGAGATGTGTCCTCATCAGGATGTGTGCATGACTGTGCACTCTGGAACGAAGATCTTTCATCAGCAGTGGCCACAGGTCCGTGCATGCTTGTTCCCTAAATACCCTCATGCCCCAGTAAAAGGACATATAGGAAGGGGTGAACCCGCTGCCACTCTAGTTCCTTCTCAACCACAGAAGTCCAACAAGAGACTCCCAAGGCAGAAGGGAAAGAGGGCCTGTAGTGGAGCACCCATAGGTACTCACATCTCAAAGAGCTCCAGTTACTGTACAAGGTAAGTAACCTCTCCTTTTTCAAGTAGCGTCCTTATGGGTGCTCCATGTCACAAAGACTCCTGAGCAGTACCTCCATCATAAAGGAGGGTGCTGAGGAGGTAGATTCATTACAGAATGTTGAACAGCCCCAGCTCTGGAAGCAATCACAAGAGCGTAGTGCAGGGAGAACATGTGTATCAAAGACCCGGGGGGCTGCTCTGCAGATGTCTGTGATGCATATATTTCTCAGCATGGCAACTGGTGGAGTCAGCCAGTTGGAAGGGGATGAAACCCTGAGGCTTTAAGATGGATCCTGCAATCCATTTGGGTAGTCTGAAGGGAAGTCACCTGTACTTTCATGTTTTCTGCAATTGATAAAAAAAAAAACCTGGGTGAAGCCCTAACGGGCCTAGTGCTAGCTAGATAAAAGGTAAGATCTCATCTTCCATCCAGTATATGAAGGCTCATTTCTTCTCTTGAAGAGTTAGGGTTGGGATAAAGCAACAGTAGGCAATTTTCTTGGCTGAGGTGGAATTCTGAGGAAACTTTAGGAAAGAAGCGAGGGCATGGATACAGTCACCTTGTTGTGATAAAACACCATGCACGGTGAGTCAGCTATCAAGGCCCCAACCCCCGGGTCCTCCTGACCAAGGTGATGGGTATGAGGAATGAGGTTTTAACAGACAGACGGAAGAGGAAATAGTTCACTGTAGGTTCAAATGGGGGTTTCCTCAGTGCGTTGAGGACTAAATTGAATTCCTGTGGTGGAGTTGGTTCTTTAATTGGAGGGAAGAAGTTTAAAGAGGTCTTTGAGAAACCTCATCATGGTTGGGTAGGTGAAGACTGAAAACCCCTCAATGAGGGAGGGAAGGCTGTTATAGCAACTAGGTGAACTTTAACTGAATACAGGGGTAATCCTGTGATTTTTGAACTGAATAAGTAATTGAGAATGTGTGTCAGACGAGACTCAAGAGGAAGTATAGATCAGTGACTGTACCAAGTCTGGAAGTGTATCCTCTTATGTAGGTTTTTTGCTATGTTTAGATGCTTGAGCAGTAGGGGAGTCGGGATTAAACATATACAGGTCTGTCGCATCTTAGGCGCATTTAACATGTGCGATTTCAGCTTTATGCGGTCGGCAAAAACAAGAAAAAAACAAAACAAAAAAAAAGAGAAAAACAATAATTTAAATACTGTTTCTGTAGTGTGGGGGATTCTGCCCGCCATTACACTCAATGTAATTTTGACTATACGCGGTTTTCGCTTTACGCGATGACCGCGGAACCTAACCCCAGCGTGAGATGAGACAGACCTGTAGCACTATGTGAGGCCAAGGAACTAATAGGGCATCTCCCACTGAGTTCCACCTGTATCCTCCCCTCGAGCAGAATCATCTGCACTTCACATTGGATGGAGGGAAAGGGACAGGACCCTACTTGTCCTTGCCAGGGTTGGGTGTATCCCCTGCTAAAAGTTTTGCCAAGGTGAACCCCGAATGGAGGCTCAACCGGGAACCCTGAATAGACACTTCTGAATCTGATCAGGAGTTATCTCCTGTGTCAACTGGAGGGGCAAATGGTGCCAGTTACCAGTGTTTGAGTGAAAACAGAGGCCTGAAATGGGTCCTTTAATGGCATCAGTACCAGACCCTGTTAATATTAAGATATCAGATAGTGTCCAGTTGATACCACTGGAAATGCATCTGTGTATCCGCAACGAGTTTATGAGAGATTGAAGACAGTGATGGTACCAGGGGGCAAGACAACATTGAACACAGTAGTGGAGGTTAAGTAGGCTCCAGCAAGCGAGATGGTACCAGTGGGAGCATCTCACAGTACCCCTCAGCAACAATGGCTCAGGCTCCTCCTCCTCCAGAATCTGAAGGTCCTCAAGGGTCAAAAGACTAGACAGTACCAAGGCCTCTGGATAGGAAACATCAGGAGTACCAGAGACGTCACTGAAGTACAACTGGTGCCTCCTTCATGTCTGGCTGCTGGAGGTAGTACTGACAATTATTTTGACTTGACTTGGGAGTCCTTATGTTGGAGTCACAGAGCCCAGTGCCAATGTAGGTGCCACTTTCGATAGTCTACCAGATGGTTTCTCAGTACATGGCATGGTCTTTTTAGCCTGTGCTGTGGTCTTGGTGGGAGCCTCAATGGTTCACATAACTAGTCACAAGGTCCCCTGCGACCCAGATTGAGGGTAACTTTTCTCTTTCTTTTCTCCCATTCTGGGGAAGGAAGCCTTCTCTTCTTCCATGGTTTAGATCAGCGGTTGTTAAACTGTGGGTCGTGACCCCAAAGTGGGTCATGACCCTGTTTTAATGGGGTTGCCAGGGCTGGCTTAGACTTTGCTGAGGCCTGGGGCCGAAGCCTGAGCCCCACTACCCGGGGCCGAAGCTGAAGCCTGAGGGCTTCAGCCCTGGGCATTGGGGCTCAGATTACAGGCCCTGCCTGGGACTGAAGCCCTTGGGCTTCGGCTTTGGCCCCCCCACCCGGGGCACAGGGCTCGAGCAAGCTCAGGCTTTGGTCCCCACTCCTAGGGTCGTGTAGTAATTTTTGCGGTCAGAGAGGGTCACAGTGCAATGACGTTTGAGAACCCCCAGTTTAGATGGTTTCGAAGGGCCTGCAGGGTCTTTGTTTACTGCCAGTAGAGACGATCACCAGAGCTCTCTGAGGATCTGATGTACAAGGGGGGTGACTCGAATCCCATATGTCTTAGGCAGCACTCCACTGACAGGCGTTTGAGCCTGTCCTTCCTCAATTTATTAGATCTGCTCTTAAATCCTGAGCAGATCTTAGACTGGGAGGGGATGTGATATTCCTGGAGGCAATGGAGCAGCCTGAACTGTCTCTGTAGGGGAAAGACCCATGGCAGGTCTGGCAGGCTTTAAAGCCCAGGGTCTTGGGCATAACGTAAACTCGAGGTCATGATGCAAAGATCTGAGAAAAACCAAAGGCCCGAATCAGGCAAAAAAAGGGAAGGGGAAAACCCCCTTTTATAAAAGCACAAACTGTGCTAAACAAAAATGAGAAAAAAACAACACAAATTTTAGCAACAGAATAGCAAACCAAGAGGCTAGCTAGCAGACGCCATGACACAGCCACAGGCGAATGAGAAGGAATTGGAGTGGCAGTGGGTCCATCCCTCCTGATATGACCTAATAAAAGAGCATGAGGGTATCTACGGCACAGTTGCAGACCCACGGACACTGCTGATGAAAAATTTCATCACGTATCCTGACATGGAGTACGCATAAACACACTACTAAAAGAACATTCAAAATCAAAAGAAAAAGCAACCAAACACACTGAGAAAGCTTCAAATGCAGTGTAGCAGTTTGTTCTTAGGGTATGTCTATACAGAAATGAAAAACCTGCAGTTGACCCATGCCAGTCAACTCAAGCTCGCAAGGTTCAGGCTGCGGGGCTGTTTCATTGCTGTGTAGACTTCTAGACTCGGCTGGAGCCCGAGCTCCACGACCCTGCAGGGTCAGAGGGTCCCAGAGTTCGGGCTCCAGCCCAAGTCCGGAAGACTACACAGCAATGAAACAGCCCCACAGCCCACATCAGCTCGCACAGGCCAGTCACGGGTTTTTCTTTGCTGTGTAGACATACCCTCAGTTTGTCTTAGTTAAACAGGAGAATCCAAAATGGCAGCATTACACAATTTACAATTGAAGCGACAAAATGTAATGTTCCCATGGTAAATTTATTGCGAGATTGCAGCATTTGCTTTATGTATCTTGTAGTCCTGCTGTGTATTACCAATTACAACACTATTATGTGTCCACTTTATGCAGTTTGTTGCTATTTCACTTTCCCAACACCTGACATACTGAGAATCAGATAAACCAGTGACAGAACAATCACCATTTCATTATATATTCCTATACCGCAAAACCATCTGTAATTCTTAGGGCTGTCCGATTAGTCACAGTTAACTCACACGATTAACTCAAAAAAATTAATCGTCATTAATCACACTGTTAAACAATAGAATACCAACTGAAATGTATTAAATAATGTTGGATGGTTTTCTACATTTTCAAATATATTGATTTATATTACAACACAGAATACAAAGTGTACAGTGCTCACTTTATATTATTTTTTATTACAAATATTTGCACTGTGAAAATAATAAACAAAAGAAATAGTATTTTTCAATTCACCTCATACAAGTACTGTAGTGTAATCTCTTTATTGTGAAAGTGTAACTTACAAATGTAGATTTTTTTGTTACATAACTGCACTCAAAAACAAAAAAATGTAAAACTTTAGAGCCTACAAGTCCACTCAGTCCTACTTCTTGTTCAGCCAATCGCTAAGACAAACAAGTTTGTTTACATTTACGGGAGATACTGCTGCCTGCTTCTTATTTACAATGTCACCTGAAAGTGAGAACAGGCATTCGCATGGCACTTTTGTAGCCGGCTTTGCAAGATATTTACATGTCAGATATGCTAACATTTGTATGCCCCTTCATGCTTCAGCCACCATTCCAGAGGACATGCTCTTCCATGCTGATGATTCTCGTTAAAAAAAATAGTGCGTTAATTAAATTTGTGACTGAACTCCTTGGGGGAGAATTGTATGTCTCCTGTTCTGTTTTACCCGGATTCTGCCATATATTTCATGTTACAGCAGTCTCTGATAACTCAGCACATGTTCGTTTTAAGAACACTTTCACAGCAGATTTGACAAAACGCAAAGAAGGTACCAATGAGAGATTTTTTAAAATAGCTACAGCACTCAACCCAAGGTTTAAGAATCTGAAGTGCCTTCCAAAATCTGAGAGGGACGGGGTGTGGAGCATGCTTTCGGAAGTCTTAAAAGAGCAACACTCCGATGAGGAAACTACAGAACCCGAACCACCAAAAAAAAAGAAAATCAACCTTTTGCTGGTGGCATGACTCAGATGATGAAAATGAACATGCGTTGGTCCGCTCTGCTTTGGATTGTTATCGCGCAAAACCCATCATCAGCATGTACGCATGTCCTCTGGAATGGTGGTTGAAGCATGAAGGGACATATGAATCTTTAGTGCATCTGGCAAGTAATTATCTTGTGACGCCGGCTACAACAGTGCCATGCGAACACCTGTTCTCACTTTCAGGTGACACTGTAAACAAGAAGCGAGCAGCATTATCTCCTGCAAATTGTAACCAAACTTGTTTGTCTGAATGATTGACTGAAGTGGGACTTTTATTTTATTTTTGAATATAGGTTTTTTTTTTAACATATAATTCTACATTTGTAAGTTCAACTTTCATGATAAAGAGATTGCACTACAGTACTTATATTAGATGAATTGAAAAATACTATTTCTTTTGTTTTTTACTGTGACAATATTTGTAATCAAAAATAAATATAAAGTGAGCACTGTACACTTTGTATTCTGTGTTGTAATTGAAATCAATATATTTGAAAATGTAGAAAACATCCAAAAATATTTAAATAAATGCTATTCTATTATTGTTCAATCGCTTGATAGCCCTAGTAATTCTACATTTCAATGATTAACGGCACTGGCTATTAACATTTACTCTGGCTTAATATAGCATGTACAACACCTGCTTATGGAAAAACAAAGTATTTTTTCAAAGTCATCTACATAGACAGTAATAATGGATCATCTCAATGACTTGGCAACTGAAGAAAATCAACTAGACAAAGGAAAAAGTTAATGACTGTTTTGTTCCAAACACCCAGGTTACTTTAAAAAACCCAGTATTTTACACAGAAAATGTACTGTTAAATATTCAAAGAATAATAAAGGACAGCACATTAACTGGATTGTAAACACTTCCACACGCAAATGGTATAATTGACAATGTATGTACTCACATGTCTTCTGGTGTCCAGTGAAGCAAGAGTTTTATTTTTCCAGACTCCTCTTTTCTTTTAGCGATTACCTGACATTAACAGTTAAAATAAACATTATTTAAAAATCACATCTGCAGAATATTTGCTCACATTTATATTCCCTTGCTAGGTTTTATTCCAATTGAAACAACTACTTAGGAAATAAAAATTGTTTCATCAAAGACAGTGATAATTAGATGCATAAGAAATCTATGTATAGAATTGCTCAAATAGTTCTTAGTAAGGTTGTAACCCTTTCATTTAAGTTTCCCTTAATATTTCATATCTGACATATCCAATAATAACTGAATGAAAATTCAGATTATCTTGAAATTTACTTTTTTTTTTAATTAAAGATTTTTTTTTTTAAATCAGTCAAAATTTTGCAGTTATTTCAAAACTGAAATTATTGAATAAGATCCACAAATGTTATGTACAGTTACAAATATGCATGCGATACTTTATGAAATACCTAAGGAGACAAAGTTACTGCCTGATGGAGCTTACAATCTCATTCTAACATTACATCCAAAACCTAATGTTCCTTTAATGTATTTAGATTGCAGAATAAATCACTCAAAAGTTAGGAAATGCTACATTTATGGATGCCTGTGCAATCTTAATTCTTCCCCCTTGTACGTACAAACTGTTACTCCTGGGGGAATTCTGCGCCATTGTGCAATTCAGAATTTTGCAGAAATTAACGTGAGTGCAGAATTTCCTTTCCCCCCCAGTGCTGCTAGCCCCCACTAGGGGCCACTGGACTCTGCAGAGCCCAGCTTGCATATAGAAGACAATGCTGGGGGAGAAGGAGCTAGAGCAGTGGTTCTCAAACTTCTGTACTGGTGACCCCTCCACATAGCAAGCCTCTGAGTGAGACCCCCTTTGTAAATTAAAAACACTTTTTTATATATTTAACACCATTATAAATGCTGGAGGCAAAGCAGGGTTTGGGGTAGAGGCTGACAGCTCGTGACTCCCCATGTAATAACTTCACGACCCCCTGAGGGGTCCCGACCCCCCGTTTGAGAACCCCTGAGCTAGAGGGTTCCTGGCAGCTGCAGTTCCCAACATGCCCTGAGGGAAGAAGAGGGCGGCACACAGGAAACTCCGTGCAAGCCTGGGACAGAGCATCAGGCTGTTTATCCCTCTGGATCCCTGGGCTCTGGGGGACAGGTGTCTGGGCAAAGGTGGACCCCGCTGCTAGGCTCTGCGGAGGGTAAGGAGGTGTGGCTATCTGGGCTGGGGGGCCCCACAGTTGGGGTCTGGGGAGGAGGGGGTTTGGGTGTATTGGTTGGAGGGGGCCCCCCCAGGTGGGCTCGGGGGTGGAGGGGTTGTGGGTATCTGACCCCCCCGCTGGACTCGGGGGGTCAGGGGGGGCGACAGAGAAACAGGTTGTCATAGGGGTTTCTTTAACTCTACTCTTGGGGGAATTTGTGTGTGTGTGTCTGTCTGTATTGTTACAGACATACTTACTGACAGGTATTTTGAAATAAATTACCAAAATTTTGAAACAGGCGTGATTATGTAGTGTTAGTTTGACAAATAAAATTTGCAGAATTAATTTTTTGGGCGCACAATTTTTTTTTTTTTGGCGCAGAATGCCCCCAAGGAGTAAAGTGTTCTCTGAATGAGGAAGGGGCCCTATAGAAAAAAAAACAGTATATGATTCATGTGATTAAAGGCTATATATATATATATATATATATTGTGTATATACACGTGTGTGGTGTGTGTGTGTGTGTGTGTATACACAAATTAAGGTTGCAGGGGTGCCAACTCCCCCAATAGTAACACCCAAGACATTTCAAACGTGGAAGACATGGACACAGGTGGTAATATTAAAACAGAAAATGTTTCTCCCCGCAATGGGTTTTTAGGAGAAAATGAAACTGCGTTTTTACAGTTCAGACTAACTTACAGTATGACAGCATATCACAAATTCTTGGAAGAAATTCAATTGACTCACTGTTCTACAGAGGATCATAAAATTAATTATTTGCAAACAAACCATTCTCTATTCTGCTGGTACTGGAGAGCACTTGCAAATCTATTCCCACAAAATAAATCCTTATAGTCAAGGGCCAGATTTTTAAATATGGGATCCTATACTTAGGCTTCTAAGTCTTGGCCAAGATTTAAATAAAACAGTGAAATCTAAGCATTAAAAAAGCTATGTAAAATACAAGTTAATACGGTTAGTTTACACATGTAGTGTATTTTCCTTAACACCGATGTGTTAATACTCACATTAAACTTTCCAATAACCTACAATCCAGGGTGGGCTGCTTGCTTTCCCATGTACTTGACTATTCTTTGGCTCTCCAATGCTGGACCTAACACTTATATATTGTGCGCACACACACTGTCAAAAAGCTGTACAAACATTAATCCTAACAACTCCTGTACATCTATGAATGCATGGCAGTCCATCAAATCCATGATAGAGACTATAAAGCCTGTAACACTGCCAATTCACAGTATGTCAGATCCACAGATTACTGCTGAGCTTTTAAAGGTAAGTGCACTTGTTCTGCAAATGACCTTTGCAAAATGTGCAGGACTAAACTCTAATGTCAAGAAGTTATGTAGATGTTTGAGGATGATGTTCAAAAACTGTGCCAGAACTGAAGCCATTCCCATGTTACCATACCCAAGCTATCCTCTCCAAACTAGCCCTATCCATGACATATTTTCCAGGACTCTATAATAAAATAAATTTGATGTCTGTAGGCCAAGATATCTAAAAAAATATAACCTGACCAAAACATTTAAAAAAAAATGGAAACACTATTTTGGAAGTGTCACACTTCACATGACTTGTCAAATGCCCCTGGACTCTAATAAAAAAAGATCTGCCTTTGCTCAAAGACCTCAAATAATCTGAAGGACAAAATAATTTCTTAAAAAAATAATATAGAAGTGA
The DNA here is from genome assembly GCA_003942145.1 of Platysternon megacephalum. NCBI lineage: Eukaryota > Metazoa > Chordata > Testudines > Platysternidae > Platysternon > Platysternon megacephalum. The sequence goes on from QXTE01000103.1 coordinate 2,983,914, forward strand.
GGCAATGAGGAGGAAAATCATTTCAGAACTGAAAGTTGATTGTGACAACTATAGAGAGAATGGCATCTTCACTTAATGAGACTAAATCCTTTGTATTCTTGGATACAAAAATTGTGCAATTAAGCCAGTATTCAGCACCGTGGAAGAGATATTACTAATCACCCAGACACTGATGCTAAACTTCTTTTAATCACTTTGCAAGACAGGAAGAGTCACACAGAGTAACAAAATGAAACAGATCAAAGAAAAGATTTTCACTGTGGCAGACAGCAGGAGTACAGTAACTCCTCACTTAACGTCCTCCCACTTAACGTTGTTTCGAAGTTACGTTGCTGCTCCATTAGGGAACATACTCGTTTAAAGTTGTGCAATGCTCCCTTATAACGTCGTCGTTTGGCTGACTTTACTAGGGAGCATTGCACAAGTTCCTCTCCTCCTCCTCCCTCCCTCCCAGCGCTTTCCCCGCCGCCAAACAGTTTGGCGGCGCTTAGGACTTTCTGGGAGGGAGGGAGGAAGCGGGGAAGCTGCCCCCCCACTCCCCCAGCAGGCAGGGCCACCCGGAACGCAGGGGCTTTAGGGGCTGCAGGGCCCTGGGCTAAGGGGGCCCCGGGGCCCTGGCCTGCAGCTCTAAAGCCCCTTTCGGAATGCGGCCCTGCGAGCACGGGCCGGAGGACTCAGGAGGAGCAGGGGCAGCCGCGCAGCCTGCAGCCGGAGACAAGCGGCGCTTTCCCCTTCAAAGTGCGGCTTCTCTCTGGCCAGCTTTGAAGGGGAAAGCGTCGCTTCTTTCCGGCTGCTGGCTGCGCGGCTGCCCCTGCTCCTCCTGAGTCCTCCGGCCCGTGCTCGCAGGGCCGCATTCCGAAAGGGGCTTTAGAGCTGCAGGCCAGGGCCCCGGGGCCCCCTTAGCCCAGGGCCCTGCAGCCCCTGCGTTCCGGGTGGCCCTGCCTGCCAGGGGGCAGCTCCCAGAATCGCAGCCATGGGGGTGGTGCCGCGCTGCGCAGAGCCACCTGCACACCCCCTGCACCAAACAGAAGCTGCCCCAGGTAAGTGCTCTGCACCTCCTGCCTGCCCCAGCCCTGAGCCTCCTCCCGCACCCCCACCCTGAGCGCCCTCCCACACCCTAACTCCCTCCCAGACCCTGCACCCCCAGCCCCAGGGGTAAGCCAGGGGCACCTCCCCACCACAGTACAGTACCGTATAGTATATAATGTCTTTTGTCTGCCCCAAAAAAATTTCCTTGGAACCTAAACCCACACATTTACATTAAATCTTATGGGAAAATTGGATTAGTTTAACATCGTTTCACTTAAAGTTGCATTTTTCAGGAACGTAACTACAACGTTAAGTGAGGAGTTACTGTATTCCAAAAGAAAGTAATCCAATCAATTTCAAAGCTAATCATAAATAGAAAAAGTATTATCTTGAGAAAGCAACATCCGAGGCAGACAAACTACGAATTACAAGTTTGAACAGAGATTAGAATCTGTCACTGACAGGTAAATAGAATGTGATGTCTCATGTTTTCTACTTAGCTCAATTACGAAGACACTACAAATGCCAACAACAAAGATGACAGTAAGTCAATCAATTCTGAGTTTAGACAAGAAAAAAAATAGGAAGAATATAAACATGCAGGCATCTAGTCAAAGTAAGCAGCAACTACTATAGCCAAATATCCTAGTCCGATAAGAAGATAAAACTTTACCTATCACAAAAATCTTACTCAAAGAATTCAATTTTGATAAAGTTATATCACCAAGAATCTAACATTTGAAATGATCTGTATGAGTTAAAACAGTGATATTCAAAGCAAATCATCTCATATTTGACAAGAATTTATTATATACTACACAAAAACTTTAGTATGTAGTCTTATTAATGAAACAGTACCCCAACTGTCTAAATTATCCTGCTTATAGAGGAACAGGCTCAAAAATGTACAAAAGGAATGCCTTCAGTAAGGGGTGAGACATCAAATCTATAATCACTATTCCCAGATTTTTCACCCTAGAAAAGACTTCTAATTTTCTCCCAATGCAGAGACATCCATCATATACAATACTGCATCGTGCTGACTCCATTTTGTTCCACCTAGTTTCCAGAAACCAAGTCTATTTTCTTTTGGATTTTTTCTTCCTTTGGTGTAAAAGGCTCTCACAGATTACAATTCCCATTCCCACCCCTATTTGAAGATGTCCTGTATATGTGGGCTGTAGCTGTAGCACTGTTTGCCAAACTGCATGTGACAAATTTGAAATTTGGTGTTGATGAGAGCTAGGCTAATATCTATGGGTATTTAAGTTATCTATGATTAAGTACCTAAGCGACTAACGGCCTTGAGATCTAGTCAGTGCCCCATCTACCCACCATCTCATAAGTGGTGGACATGAGGAAGAGAAGGAAGCCCCCGCCTCCAAAAGGTCAGTTTGTAAGGGGGGAGGGAGGGAGGGAACAGAGGACAAGGGGAAAGAGTCCACAAAACTGCATTTAGGGCCCACTACTTTTAGAGCACAATCTTTGACCTGGTCATACTTCCCTACTCAAGTTGCCAGAGCTGGGCTTCCACACTTGCTGAAAGTCTGACCAGATAGTCTTTTTGGGGATAAGGAAAGAATTTTCCCCTCCAACTAAGACAGACAAGTTATAGGGATTTTTGCTTTCCTCGCAGCATCCTGGAGGCGTGTTTAATTAGAAAAACATGACAGGATAACAATTAAAATACGGTAATAGCAATAAATGAAGCAACTGTGGTCTCTACTTACAGCTCATGTCCACTGTGGGTAAAAGGACTTATGAGTTCGCCAGCTGAAGTAAAACTCCAGCACAGGACACGTAAGTCAATAGGCCTGTATCCTGTGGTGCATGGGATGGGATTGAAGTCTTAAGCTTAATGCACCCTTCCCATGGGCTGGATTCAACAGCTGGGCTGAGTCCTGTTCTTGGGTATGGAGGGTTAGGCCAAGGATAGCCCTCCTTTCTTTCTAGCAGTTGTATGCCTTAAAATCAGTTAACCCTGCACTGAACCCAATTAAATGCTGGTAGTTCAGGGGACCACAATTCCCTTCCCTCCCAACAGTTTTGTTAAAGTTAATGAATTAGTGGCCTGTTGCTTAAAATTAATCACTATGGCTGTCTTCATTCTCTTGCATATCCAAATCACCTGACCTAGGAAGGAAAATTGGGATGCAACACTTTTTGAAATTCTGATCCCTACTTTTCATCACTGATGGAACACTATCACACAATTTTTTAAAGTGAACCATGCTGATCTCTGCATCAGTATATATTAATAGCAGTCCTGTCCATCTACATATTCTTAGTAGGAAATCTAAAATACAGTACTAAAAATATTACACGTAAAAGGGACTGAAATTGAATTCATCAGCTGCTACTTGTCTAGTGTTTTGGTGGTATGCTGATGGGAACTGGACAACAGTGAATTTTGTCCACCAATAGTACCATACATAAACTAGCATACGTACTTTATAGGACTTTGTTAATCTCTCTTGATAAGTATATTTTCAACTATTCTCATTCTAGTATCCTTTTTTGAATTTTTTTAATAGTAAGCCCTAAAAATCCCACATTATGATACTAACATGAACTCATACTACAAAGCCAATGAAATGAGTTTTGTTTGAGAAGACACCTTGAAATTAAATTGTTCATCACTACATATCTACTGTTAAGATATTGCCCAAAGCTAGGGCACAAAACTGGATCTCTCAAACCTAGGGCACAAAACTGGGATTACTGGAAATAACTGCCAACATACCTTAAAAATTAAATTCCTCGATTTCCTTGTTTTTAATAATAAGCGAAAATTCCCTATTAATATTTTTGCAAGTGGAATATCATTAACAACAAGATCGTCACTCAGGTGAGAATTAGAATAATATCACTGTAGCCATTACACTTTCAGATACACAAATGCAAATATGAAGGAGGAAACAACATAATACTTACAGTACTATGAAATACAACACTATGGCCTTTTCCTAAACTTTCTATATGAGCTGAGAGGTTGAAGCAGATGGCTCGATGTCGTATGGCATCCAGTGTTTGTGCATCAAAGAAGTCATGTGGTCTTGCTGGAAAAAAAAAAATCCTTACTGTTAAACTCCAAGACATCGCAAGCATTCAAATACCTGAAAGTACTTTATATTTACACCAAAAGGCTGTGAAGTGTAATTAACAAGTCAGTTACTTATACTGGTAGTGAGCATTGTATCTTGTCAATATGATCTAAAAATTAATTTGGCTAAAAAAAAGGGTGGGGGGGAGACAGGGGACTGACTCATAAAACTGGCTATCACCTGCCTGTCTTTCAAGTTTGCTCAGAAACATTTATTTTTAAAACTTTCACTTTGAAGTCCCAGCACAGCATCAATATGTGCACTAAACCGCAGTGTAAATCCTTTTGCTTTTACACTGCTGGAGTACATACTATTATTTTTTAACCTTCAGTATTAAAGAGTAAGGATTTCATGATGGATTTACTGAAGAATGCAGCTTCCCCAGAAGTACTGCACTCTTCTAAAAAAAAAAAAAAAAAAAAAGTAGTTCTACTGCTCAAACTCAAAACAGATCAACTCCTTTTTAACAACTGGGAATCCAAATGTATGGCAAAAGAAATATTGGAATGCTTCCCAGCACTGCAATGAATATATTTGCAAACCTAATTCTCCAAACCACCCTGAAGTGCTGTCCAACTAGTTTCACTACTGCTGCTATGACTTAATTCAAAGTAGTATTTAAAAAGGAAACTCCTCATACTTATAACATACTAAAATAGCAATGGTAAACAAACTGCATGATACTCCAGCAGACCCAGGGAAATCCAGGAAGTGGAATCTCACTAGAGGCCTAACTAAATTACAACTAAAGTTTATCCACTGTTACTCCAATTGTTTCAAAGACAGACAGACAGACTACGCTATTCTATATGGAGTGTTGTTTCAGTCAATCTTTTTTAGGGCTGCAGAGGAACATACATCAAGTTTAAACAGCACTTCGACTATACTGACACGGTAAGAAAATCAGTAAATGACAAGAAAATCTGACTCTCAAACCACAGGGTTTATCTGTGGATCATTATGTCTAAAAGTTGACCGAGGGTGTATATTATAAAAAACCCCACGTATTTATCACATGCTTTTAAATCAAAGCACAAAGGACTAAGGCAAAATTAATATTGGTGTACTGGCTATCAACTACATTTTTGTTTTTTTTAAAGATAGTTTTAAACTCTAGTACTATCCTACCCTCTATGAATACACTGTGCAGTACTTCATTTTCTATTGTTTGATAATAAACAAATTGTTGATATTAAAACAAAAATGAACACTTGCCAATTGTGCTCCAACCATTCCATCAGACCTTAAGTTTTAACTTACAGTTTTAGGTGAAGTGGTATTAACATCCTTCTGGTATTGTACAGTCATTGGTTGGGTGAGCTGAAGGTTGGTGAACCAACAGAACTGATTTGTCTCAGGTGTTAAAGACATTTGTTTGGTTTTTGGCTAAAGGTGGACCTTACTGGCAAACACTTCAAGAACTATGAGTAAAAGGCTGCTATAGTATATGATTTGGGGGGGGGGGGGGGGTGGTTAAAGGAAATTTGTCAGATTTAAACTATTTTTAAGAAAAGCAGAAAATTGCATCTAGTTAAAAGGTAATTGCAATTAAAAATACATATTCTCATCTTACTCTGTTAAAAATACTTTAGGCTTTACCTAGCATACATGAATATCATATTAAAGTACATAATGTTAAGTTTTGCTGTACTAGTGACAATTTAAAATAATCCTTTAATTTCATGTGAAAAATTTTAACAGTTTAACCCTGCATTTAATTAATCTCTACTGAAAGATAAAGTAAAGGTTAGCTCATAAGAAAAGCAAATATATCATGGGCTATATCACCATACAAATTGAAAATTGTTTTAAGTTTTTAAACAACTTCTACTCTTTTCCCCCCCTCAAAAAAAAGATTAGTTATCAAATACTTAAGAACAATTCTCAAAATTCTACTGGAAAAAACTATTTTCTACACTCTTAGGACCAATTACTGCTTAGACGTTGGTTTTCACATAATGTGCCTTATTCTCTCAGAAATCAATACTGCAAATTAGGCAATCGTCTCAGTTGTAAATGCTCTCCTGCTGAAATCAGATAACCTAAAATTGTATGCCAGGTCACAAGAGGCTACTGAAGCTACCATTTTCTATACTGAGACTTTATTCTGTCAAAGTTGTAATGGCTGCAAAATGTACCTTTGTTTTAACACAAAGCCATGGACTTGTACGCCAAATACCCTTAATACTAATTTTCCTTGTTCATAATACAACCATAAAGACATTTTTGTACGAATAAAACATGTACAGTAATACTCTAAGGCAAGTGTGGTATTTGTATTAGCACTATGAAGGCCTGATTTGGCATAATACTTGAAGCTTCCACAACTGCAGGGATTCTCAACCTTTTTCCACCCATAACCTCAAACCACCAGCTTCTTTCTTCTCTGATCCAATATCTTGGATCCGTTACTCAAATGATCCAAATGCTGTCATATATAGTTTTTTTAAAGTTCATTGTGCCATATGACACTACTATCCAAATAGATATAAGCAATAATTCCATCACATTGAAAAAGTTATAATTCAGTACTTGACAAATCCACTCACCAGTGGTGAGTAAGACTTTCTCTGGTGAATGGGGTGGCTTAACAGCGTACGGAATCTAAGCTTTCATTCTTAAAAAGTTAAATTTTGAGCTTTTGAGTTACAAAGACACCTTTTCCAACTGTGACTCAAACATAAACCAATGCAGTCCCCTTCCTGAATCTGGAAGTAGCATGAAACAAGGTTTGTAAGCTACACTTGAAGCCTAAATCCTGGTCCCAGTGCATAGCCTGAGCAACCACGTTCTGTTTTAGGAATTTCCTCCAAGGCCTGGGCAGGACCCTCCGCTCCCATAAAGCATCTCTATAGCAATGGGACCAGTCCATAGCAGCTACAGGATAACACCATTTAGATCCAGGGAAAAAATAAATTCTAATGGTATATCCAATGTTTCTGAATCTTTTCTACTTCATATCAAAATGTTTTGTACATCTCAGTTTCTCAGAATCAGTTAGCCACTCAGCATCCAGGCCATAAGATGCAGAGATGCCAGGTCTGAATGAAGACTCTTCCAACTCTCCTGAGAAATCATGTTCATAGACACTGACAACGTTTCTGGAGGATGTCTGGAAAGTTTCAACCAACCAGTCTGTGTATCAGTATTGTCTAGGCCTTGCTGGTGCTAATAAAATCAGTACTGCATAGAGCTGGTCGGGAATATTTTGACAAAGCATTTTTTCCACTGGAAAATGTGGATTTGTCAAAACAAATTATTTGCAGGAAAAGGTTGGTTTCAACTATTTTTTCTACCTTTTTTTTTTTTTTCCAATCTGAAGCTGCCAAAATGTTTTGTTGCAACATTTTAAAATAATTTTCTAAACAAAAAATTCCAATAAATCATTTTAAGCAGGTTCAAAATTAAAGCCAATTACCAACAAAAAATGGTGAAAAATCAAGAAAAGATCTTGATTAACCCAAACCATTTTTCTATTTTATTTATTTTTGGTTCATGAAAACTTTTGGCATTGACTTTTTGTCCTGTTTCAGGATGGGAATTTATTTTTTTTAAATCTTAAATATTATCATGGGAGGGGAAAACTGTTTCCTGTCCAGCTCTATTACCAAGACTCTTGTTTGATTTTTCTCAAAAGCCTTGTTTAAAAAAAACGGTGGGTGTGCATATATCACACCCCAGTCCATGATATGAAAAATGTTTCTGGTTGGAATCCTGGGTTCTGACCCACTCAAACAGTAGGTTTGATGCTGTGTTATTTTCTGTGGTGAACAAGTCTATGTCTGGCTTATCCCAGCACTGGAATACTCTTTGAATGAGGGAATCCTTAACTGATCGAGTGTTTGTAAGAAAAATACCTGCTCAGGCCATCTGCCAACTTATTTTGTAATCCCGGCAGAGCAATGATTATAACTTGGTGTTCAGTGTACCAGTTCCACAGCCAAGCAGCTCCTCACTGTCTGTTTACATCAACCACTGTCGTGGTACTGACTATCATGAACTGTCTTGCCTTGAAAGAAAGGAAAAAGTATATGTACCAAGCGGATCACTCTGAGTTCTAATACACCGCTACCTCGATATAACGCAGCCCGATAGAACACGAAATTGGATATAACGCGGTAAAGCAGTGCTCCGGGGGAGCGGGGCTGCGCACTCTGGTGGATCAAAGCAAGTTCAATATAACGCGGTTTCACCTATAACGCGGTAAGATTTTTTTGGCTCCCGAGGACAGCGCTATATCGGGGTAGAGGTGGATGTGGATGTACAAGTGAATCTGTGCACATAACCACAGATCCTGTGATGGAAAAGATGAGCTCCCCATCACAAACTAGAAACATCTACTACTATCATCTTTGGGGGTAGAAGTGGAGAAAATGGAATGCCCTTGCAAACTTGATCTAGGTTCTTCCACCAATTTAAATATAATAGCATTTCTTGTGGAATCTCAACTGCCACATCTCCGAGATGTCTGCTTGGGTGAGAAGTGGACTTGAACTAGACTTGCAAACAACAAAGGTGATGTGTGGGATACTGAGTTACAAATGAACACAATGCCATGTGGCCTAACATTCTTAGACCAGCCCTTACAGTCACCTGTTCATTTGTCTGTAACTAATTTATGAAGTCTGACTTACATCAAACCTGTTCTGGGTTAAGTCTGCTCTCACTGCTGTTGGGGCTAGAAAAGCGCCTACAAATTCTGTTTTTTGAGTTGGCACTAACGAGGATTTATCTTTGTTGATCTTGAGCCCAGAGCAGTGAAAAGCTTAAGAATGTGATGTATGGTGTCTGTGACTTGCTGAGGAGAGTTTTCCTGAATTGGACAGTAGTCATGAATAAAACTATAATACCTTGACTCTAAATGTGCTGTTCCTGTGACAGATGAAGACTCTTGGGGACGAAGACAGTTCTCTGTAGTGGTAGTGTGATGTTGCAACTACAAATCTTAAGTATTTCTTGTGAGCTGGATAGATCAATATATGAAAATGTTGCCTGGAAATCAAGAGCTGCAGTACAATCCTGAGAATCTAACATAGGGATAACTGAGGCCAGAGTGGCCACACTGAAGCTGAACCAACAAATGAAGGTATTGAGCTCTCTCAAATGCATATATGCCACCACCCTACTCTCTTCTTAGGGACTAAATTAATGGGAATAAAAACCCTTCCTTCTAAACAGAAGATGAATTCCTTCTATTGTTCCCAGTGTAAGAAGGGGTTTCACCTCTTGATTCAACAATCTCTGGTGAGAAGGGTCCCTGAAAAGGGAGAGGGAAGATTGGTGGATTTTAGAACTTCTTGAAACTGAGTTGAGTAACCTTTTTCAATTACAATTTCTAGGACTCACCGGATTGTGGTAACATTGTTCCAAGCTTCTTGAAAATAAAATCAACTGCTTTTGCATTGAAAATAGGGATGTTTTAAGGTATGTCTACATTCCACACCCCTTTTGGTGACATGTACAATACACACACTACACACTTCCTTAACAAGGATATAAATAGCAGTATGGACAGTAAAGCACTGCTTAGGTGAGTAGAATACAGATATGCCTGAAACCTGTACTCTTTACTCACCCAAACAGTACCTCACCCCGCCCCCGTCTACGCTGCTGTTTTCAGCAGCGTAATGTCCTGCTGTCAGAGCCTTTCCCCATTGGAAGGAGCTGCCAGAGCCTTTCCCCACCACAGTGAAAAACTCCAGAAGCAGGGAAAGGCTCTGGCAGGGGGGAAGGCAGCGGAGAAAGGTTCTGGCAGATACCCACTGCTGAACCTTTCCCAGCTGCATCCGCTCAGTCACCACCTTTCATTGACATGTGTAGCTGCACACTGCAGTGTGGATGCAATCTGCTTTTCTGAGAACTACACATATACTACACGCCACCACAAGTGACATGCAGTATAAACAAAACTTAAATGAGGTTCCCAACAGCTCTGCATGGAAAACTGTTTTTAAGCTGGCATGTGACTCAATGAAGTCACAGTAGCAGCAGAGGAGAGACTTCTCCTGTGAAACTTTTATTTTCTGGGCAGTTCAGTGGTATGACTGACAGGAGGAAGCAGGAGCTTGTCTTGAATAAGGTTTGTACCTAAACTGCTTCCTCCTGGGCAGAAAGCTGTAAATGCCCAAGATCTGAGCACTGCCCTAAAATCATTTAGTGAAAGTAGACCAGTATCAATTTGGGTGCTGCAATTTAATTTCCATCAAAAAGAAAATCTTCTATTGCATTCTGAACTTCTCTCAGAATCCCAGAAGACTGTAGCCATGGCATACCTCATAGGAATAGCTATTGCCACTGACTTAGCTGCAGTATCTAAAGCACTGATTGCTGCTTATAAAGAGGTGCAAGCAATGAGCTGTCCTTCTGAAGTTAGATATTTTCATCCTTTTTTTGGAGTCTTGTGGTGGTACCTTATCAAGGAAGTCAGACACTTTGTGCCCACTTTCATACTAATTATCAGGCTCTCCTTTCTAAGATGAAGACTAGCACATTAATAACTTTTTCTGCCACAGAGAGCTATGTGTTTCAGCTCCTTCTCTTTCGGTGTACATTTTGAATGCTGCTGTCTTATCTTTTCCTGAGCTGCAGCAACCATCCGTGACCCAGGTGTTGGGTGCACACAGAAATACTAAGTCTGAAGAATGGACTTTGTATATTGCATCAGCTTTTTTAAAAGATGGTGGAATAGAGGTTGACGTATGATGACCTTCATTCACAGGCACAGTCAAGCTTCAGGTAAAGAGGAGTGCAATATATCCAAAAATGTTGTGTGCCTTTTCTCGCACAACCTCTGTTGGTATTTCCAGCACCTCTACCACCCTACAAAGAAGATTTAGAAAAAAATCTTATATACAACAGGGGCAGAAGTATAAGATATGTCAGCTTCACTTGGTGATGAAGATATGCCTGCAGTAGAATAATGCTGCTTCTCTTCATAAATATGTGAATTCTTAAGTTCTATAGAGGAGAGTTGGGAGGTGGTTGCTGTTGTACCTGGATTTCTGTCAAGAGGGATCTGGATTTGGATCGAAAAGAGGAAAAGTGCTTCCTGATATGACACATGCTCAAGGTGCCCACTATGGACGGGAGTGAGAACCATACGGGTAATAAGTGGGTAGCCAAAGTGAGGGATACCAAGAAGTGGGTCTCTCCCTACATTCCATATGCCTACTATGACTCCTAGCTCTGAAATCCCCATCTGAAAAGTAGGAGTCATAAGATTGTTGCCTCGGTGAGTATGTGATGACTCCCCACCATGATGTTCCGAGAGAGAAGCGGTACAAGTCCTCCACATGTAGTGGAGGAACAGAGCTAGCAGAAGTCTGTGGAAAGGAGATTCTTTACTAGCGCCAAAGACGGCCCTGGTACCATAGCAGTTGGTATTGTGGCAGGTATTTTCACTATGGAAGACAATAAAGGTGACTCTGGCAGTGCTGATACAGTTAAATCCCCCATTACATAAGCTGTGGTACTGACAACAACAAATTAGAAGTTGTCAGCACCACAGTAGATGGTGGTACTACAGACTCCATACTGAAGGCAGCTAGAGATGGACTCTTAAATGGTACCAGAGCAGATATTGAGATTTCTATGGGTGCCCAAGGGACCTTGGTCAGGCCTCAAGTAACCCTCATCTGAAACGAAAGACGAGATTTTCCCCTCTCTCTTTTGCTAGGTCCCTGGGACCACATCTGTGCTCCTTAGGGGAGTGGTGCTGTGTCCTACACTTTTCAACTCCTGAGGAAGACATGACAGCTGGAACAGCCTAGGAATGCTTCAGTGAAGAAGCAGGAGCCTCGAAACTTGAAGAGCCAGTGCCTACCGAGGTACTTTCAGAGGACGACTGCTCGGAGCCAGAAGATTCTTGTCTGCCCTTATCCAAGGAAGGTCTCATTTATTTATCTAAAAGAATCATGTTCAAGCACTCTGTGATGGTCTGTACCCCTGTATTCACCCCTTCCACACTATTATAATAATCTTGGTACAAAGTATGCCTTGGGAGGTCTTATCTGAAAACCCATAACTCACTGGTCAATGCTGTCCTGGCAAAATGTGTGTGAGATTCCACTGTATGGTGTTACTGAAACATATTCAAATTCTGGGTGTGGCCAAACTACTTTCTCAGAGACAATGGGCAAACTGACACCTCAGTCAGGTGTAAACAAGGCCAAATAGGCCATCACCTGCTTACATGGCCATTCATTGGCAGGAAAAGGGACATGAATGAAAGTCTACATCTTAGCAAAGAAACAGCATAGAGTTCCTGACAATGAGGACTGCCTGGCGCCCTGCTGGAGAAGCCTCTCACAGGAGGGAGGACTATAAAAGGAAAGAATTCCTCCCTTTTTCTCTGCCCACAGCATTCACGACACTTGAAGAACAAAGAAAACAACATTGGACTGGAGGCGGTATCTTGACTGAAAGAAGTTCAGCCAGCAGGACTGCTGAAACAGGTGGTGAGAGACTTTGCTTTGAATTTACTCTAGTTGGTCACTTATTTTTCTTGTAAACAATTCTGACTTTCATGCCTCACTACTTGTATTCATTTAAAATCTCTCTGTAGTTAATAAACTTGTTTTATTGTTTTATCTTTATCAGTGTGTTTGAATTGAAGTGTTTGGGAAACTCCATTTGGGATAACAGGATTTGTGCATATCATTTTCTATTAATAAAATGATGGACTTCATATGAGCCTGTATTGTCCAGGAGAAAGCTGGGCAGTACAAGATAAACATTTCAGGGGAAAGTCTGGGATTGGTAGCATGCTGTTGTCACCCTGCAGTGTGGTTCAAGAGTGGCTGGCTGCAGAACTCATACAACGTGGCTGGGAGTGACTTACATGCTGGAGGCTGTGTGAGATCAGACCAGGAGTGGTAGCTACAGCACAAAGCAGTGTAAAGGGCACCCCAGGTAAGAGGGCTGAGGTGACACAGCTGTTCATCAGCATAGATTGTAACCTGGGTATGTCACACATGCACCCCAGGCTATTAGGGTTCGTCTGGAGAACAAGTGAAAAACAACGCATTTCTCAGTGATATGTCCCTCACAAAGAAAAAAATAATAATGTCAATCACTGAGTAGTATAGCTGTGCCACACAAACAGCAATATTTAAAACCAGGAGATTTTTAGTCAGCTATGAAGTTGACCACCTGGGTACTGGTAAACAAATAGCCAGAAATAGTTAACCCAAACTAAAACCTAATAAAAATACTATCCTAACTACTAAAGTATTATTAGGGGTTTGTCTAATATTAGTGGGGTAACGCACTATGGAGGTCTGATTTCTAACGTGCATTAATGTGTTGCACATTAGCTGGTCCACGTAGTCCCTGCTGATGAGGACTAAAGATTTATTTGTGTGCTTTAGGACTTGTCTACACTTGAAACACTACAGTGTAGACACTACCTACGCCAATGGGAAGGGTTCTCATCAGGACAGATAATTCACCTCCCCAAGAGATGGTAGCTAGATTGACTGAATAATTCTTCTGTCAATATAGTGCTGTCTACACCAAGGGTTAGGTCATCTTACCTACACCACCCAGAGGTATGGATTTTTCACTTCCCTGAACCACGGGACTAGGTCAAAACTAACTTTTTAGTGTAGACCAGGCCTTTACAAATTACTGTTTCAAACAGCACTATATTAAGGCATGCCAGCAGGGACTACACAGAAAAATTAATGTACAACATGTTAGTGCGCTTTAGAAATCACACCCTTGTAGAATTCATTACACCACTGTGTAGACAAGCCCTAAGAAGGTAACTATATACAAAAATTCCGGTTTAAGGACCACAAGTGCAAGAGACAGGGAACTGCTCTCTCAGTCACGGGTGATCAGAAGGAACTGAGGGATGGCTGGCCCTGCTCCACCCTTTATACCTTTGGAAGGGGTGGGGGCTCTCCCTGGTATAGGCACTGCTGGCCCAAATATTCCAATTGAGTGCATGGGGTGTAGGCACACCATGAGCAGAATACATATAGACAAGCAACTGAAAAAGCTTAGATTCTGTAGCAAATATGAAGACACACTTTAGGGTCATGGTACAAAGTTGAGAATCACTTTCAATAAGTTTGGATGGATGCCTCCAAATGTATTAGGAACAGAGAATCTATCTGAGGCTACACAGAACAGAATTCAGTAGCAGAGATATTATGACTGTGAGCATGAGTGTCAATTTTGATAGCACTTATAGTAACAAGGTCAGCAAGTTGCCATCTGACTGCTTATGTAATCAGCTAGGAAGGTGTCTACAGCAAGAGAAAAAGAAAAAAATCACATTGTCAAAAAATACTAGATTCAACTTCACACAATATCTAATCTTTCATTACCAATTATTTTTAAACCCATATATGCCTATAACAAGCAACTGAAAAAATATACACAGTGTTTATGAACAGGAAGACAAAATACAAACTAGTTTAAGACCAGCAAAATATCAACATGAAGAATAAACTGTTCATATTCTAGTAAATTAAGTAAGATCTTGCTTTTGTCACCTAAACATTCATGGTAACCTATTGTGTGTTAATACGCTCCACTGAGAACCTCGGGTTTGAGCAGAGAATCTGATCTCTTTACTTTGACTTTTATAGATATATATACACGAGGGTATTTTCAGTGTAATCATGAATAAACAATCAATAGCTAGTATTTTCGTTAGACACTTTTACTTCTAAATAACAAAAAATAATTGCCTGAGTTATAAACTGTAACCAGGTGCACACAATTCCCGCCTCAAAGTAGGAGGGAAATAAGTACTTTCTTCAGTTAATGAAAAAGGAAGTTGGAAGGTTGGTGGGGAGGTGACAAACTTTAGGAATTTATTTTTTCTGAATGATTTTAGCAAATGGTATGTTATGGTATTTCAGAATTTGTTTGATCAATAACTTATTCTAACCTGAGCTGCTCAGTGCCTCTGAAAGTCAGGCCACTCATTCAAGTACTTAAATACAGATCTGGGCTATATCTACATTATGGGCACTACAGCAGCATGACAACACTGCTGCAATTGTGCCACAGTAGCACCATAGCGTAGACTCTTTCTCCAGCGCTGAAAGGGGTTTTTCCTTTGATGTAGGAAAGGAAGCAGCCATAGCTAGTTCGATGAAAGAATTCTTCCGTCCACCTACCACATCTACACTGGGGGTTAGATCAGCTTAACTACGGAACTCAGAGGTGTGAAAAATCCAAACCCCGGAGTGCGATAGCTATGTCAACCTAATTTTTAAGTGAGACCAGACCTTAGATCAGCAATACTCAGACTGAGGCTCGGGAGCCGCAGGTGGCTCTTTAATGTGTCTCCTGTGGCTCTTTGCAGCACATATTAAAACACTGATTTAATTATTAACCAATCTAAGTTGTTAACCAATCAGTATTCTTTTACTATGTTATTAACCAACTGCAGAATACCTGGTCAGTCATTTTGCTGTGAGAATAATTATATAATCTACTTGCCTTTCTGTTTCTTCAAATGTAGTGTACCTAAAGTTAGGCATCTAAAGCAGTGATACTCAGACCTCAGTGGTTCAGGAGCCAAATTTTACTACATATAAAAATTGTAAATGAAACAATGAATTCACACTACTGTGGCTCTTTGGGGGTAATGCTGAGCACTAATTTGACTCCTAAACCACTGAGGTTTGAGTATCACTGCCTTAGATGCCTAACTTTAGGCCCACTACTTTTGAAGAAACAAAGACAAACAGAATTATGAGACCGTTAAGGAGTCTGATTTCAGAGCCTAACAAGATTTGCAACCCATGGAGAAAGTTTTAAGACAAGCTACCTATATGTAGCATTTTGTGAAAGTGTTATCAGCTTCGGATAAACGTTTTCGTCACATGGCCTTTGGAGAAGTACATTACAGGAGTCTATCCTCAACTCAGTTAGATGGGAATTTTGCCTTAAGGTAAAGTCATTCAAACAGCTTTGTTGCATGGGGCAAGAAAACTGCAAGTGCTCATGGCAACTGTCAGTTCTCTTTCCATATAGAACTTAATTTTGGAAGTAAAGTGAAGCAAATTACAACGTAATAAGAGAGACAGGTATGTAACCAAAGAGTTGGAGCTGTGAATATTATTTGCTTTAAAAGAAAAAATTACTCATGAAGCCACATGTATAGAGATTAAAGAGCTACAGGATGTCAGCACGCTGAAGAGAACTCCAACAGAACAATACCTTGCGTGAAGTCCTGTAAGGAAGAATTTCTCAAGCAATGTCAAGAGGGGGAAAAAAAGTAAATTAGTTGTTCTACACATTGTCTATGAAACGTTCGACAAAATGGCATATTAACTTAAATTATCCAAGCAACACATATACACAAGATAAAAGGAGAATCAGATTTTGAATCATAGAATCTAGAAAAATTAAAAGAACCTATTGGGTCATCTAGTCCATCTCCCAGCGAGTACTGTTCCTTACTGTCCATTCCTGGTTTCTCCTTCCTGATTAATCTGCATCAGATTCTTTTACTTCAGATTTATTATCTTGCATTTGTCCAAGATAATCTCATTTTATCATCTTCCACTCACATTAATCTCTCTAGGTCACTTTGCATGATGTATTTGTAACTCCTATCACCACCTAAAACTTTTTACACATTTTTCCATTTACTTCCCCATTACATACACAGGATGTATTCTTTACAGAATATCTGTAGAAAAATTCAATATATTCATATTATAGCTGTGTAAATCTCGAAGGATGTAGATAACTTGATGCTGGCAAAGAGCTTTGTCACAGCTTTAACTGAGGAAGCCCTGACTTGACTCTTATGACTCAATCACGTTTGATCAAATATAAATAAGAAGTGCATACCGCCAATTTGGAATAGTTTTTTTGGACATAAGAATCAATACTTTCCAATTTGGATACTTAAAGTCAGCCACCTAAATCATATTTTGACTTCAAATGAGCTGTAGGGCTCAGCATCTCTGAAAGTGCAGTCATTTATTTTGAGATGCCTAGCTTTAGTCATGCAAGTTTTGGCAAGCTCCAGAAGCTCCTGTTAAGTCTTCATTGGATGGAAGTGCTTCAAATGCAAATTAGACACACTACATAGCAGAAAGAAAAAAAACGTTTTGATTTGCAGCTGATCAAGTCCTTTACACCACATTTTCATACTGGGCCTTGGAGCCATCAGTATTTTCAGACCAAATGCTGAAAACATTCTTCTTCTTTTAGTTTTGTGCTGAACTCGTTCTTCAAACCAGAAATAATGGAGATTCTGTTATTCAAAGTGATTTCCTTTGATTTTCAGCCTTTATTTTTTATGTGTAAAAAGTGATCAGTTGTCATTTCAACAAGTGAATTTAAACTTAGTAAGGTTTTATAGATCACTTCATAAAACTGGTTTTTTTCCCCCACCCAATGTCTACATATAACACGTTAATATTTGTATCAGAAAAACCTTTCCCAACAGCCCCTCTGCACAATGATGCTTATTGCTGCCTGGCAAATACATCCTAGGCTTCTCTGAGTTTCATTGGAAAGGATCTCAAATATGCACACATGGTGGAAGGAAAAGGGGAAAATAAGATAATACTGTCAATGGAGGTAAAAAAAAAATCAGTACAACTCATACACTTACGTAATGAGCGTCGTCTTTTGTTCTTTAACTTCCTTCTTTTGTTCATTCCAGCTTTAGAAGGAGATTCCTCTTTGGCCTTTGGCTGGCTGGCAACTTTTGAAGAGTTCTGCTGGCTGAAGTGCGTGGGCACGTGACGAGCCAGCCCTCCCTGAGATGCAAAACTGGCATTGCACCCACCAACCACACACTAAAGGGAAACAAAATGACAAGAGAATATTGCGGACGATCTGTGGCATTCATTCAAGTGGCAGATAGTCTGCAGAGAATTGATGTGTTATATTTTAGGTTTTTTCAGTTTACCTTTTCTTACTTGAATTCCAGCAAATTAGAAGCAATCAATTCAAGTTCTCAAAGTGCATGAAATTCTATGCAAGAACAGAAAAACTGTGATACAAATTCCCATCCTAACTTCTGTCACATATTTTTCCAGTGAAACAGATTACTGTACAGCACAAAAAAAAGTTCTCAAAGCTCAGAGAAAAACCTTAGACACTGTACCTACAGCTCTTGCTGCAAGAAGCAGATCCATTCACTCTCATCCTCAATGATATTTCCCCTTTCAATTCAAACTTACCCTATTTTCAGAACCCTCCATTCATGAACTAGCTCTACTTTACAACCTTATTTACCTATCAAATATAATGTTCTCTTACATCTACCTCTTCTGCCCTTCCTTGTGACAATTCATAGTTTGAGACTGTTTTTAAAAAGTACTTTTTGAGCTTAACACTTACTGTGAAGTACTATACTATTAATAAAGGATGCTTATTTTAAAAAGATACTGTAATACACCTCTACCCCGATATAACGCTGTCCTTGGGAGCCAAAAAATCTTAACGCGTTATAGGTGAAACCGTGTTATATCGAACTTGCTTTGATCCGCCGGAGTGCGCAGCCCCGCCTCCCCGGAGCACTGCTTTACCGCGTTATATCCGAATTCGTGTTATATCGGGTCACGTTATATCAGGGTAGAGGTGTACATATTTTACAAATTTTAAGTACCTCAGTTATTTTGGCCTGGTACGGTTACCTTAGCAATTTTTTTGAGAAAATGCGTAATCAAAAGATAATGACAGAAAACAAAACAGAAAAACAAGACGAGACCAAGAAATCTCCTGGTCATAAACAAAAGAATTACGGATATAGTCAGTGTTCTCATATCTGGTTATTAGACAAATGGTAAATCATAAAACAATGTTTCAACAATGCACAAAATTCAATATGTGTCTTAGTTTTAGTTTATAGACAAAATGTTTTAATTTCACTTTAGGAGCTGGGGAGGGAAATCTTCCCTCCAGGGCCACACACTTGAAAATGGAAGGGGAAAAAAGATTCTGACGCTCATTCTGGGATAAGAATGGATGTGTGTGTGAGAATGTAATATTAATTTTTTCAGCTCCCTTTCCAAGTAGCAGTGATAGTTAACTGTACTAGTAGCTGAAAGGAACTAAAATATCACTGCCCAAAAATGAAACAATGTGCTCTTATTTCTCTCTCCCTCCCTACTATCACTTTGTTGTTTGAGTTTGGCCTGCATCCTCTTATTTACCATCTCACTTATGAAAACTCCCATGATAGTCAGGCACTGCAGCAGCTGGAGGAGTGCGGGAGGCTGTAACTTTGCAGGTAATGACATCCATGTGCAGACCAAGAAATAAAACCACAAACCTCTTCCTCACATATCCTGACCTTGCAAATTGGGCTGAATGAAGGGAGGAGATGGGGCTATCACTTAGCATACTCTGCTCCCTCATTCCCAACTGAGCCATTCTGAGCTGCAGAATAGAGAATATAGGCCATGATTACACAATGGGCAACTCTATCCTGGGAAGCAGTGACTCTGAAAAAGATTTGGGTAATCAGCTGAACATGAGCTCCCAATGTAATGCTGTGGCCAAAAGAGCTAACGTGATCTTGGGATGGATAAACAAGGGAATTTTGAATAGGAAAGGACATTTTATTTCTCTATTTGGTGCTGCTATGACTGCTATCGGAATACTGTGTCCACTTCTGGTGCTCACAATTCAAGAAAGATGTTGATAATTTGGAGAGGGCTCTCAGAAGAGCCACAAAAATGATTAGAGGATTAAAAAACATGCCTCCCAGTGACAGACTCAAGGAGCTCAATCTATTTATTTTAACAAAGAGAAGGTTGAGGGGTGACTTGATTACAATCTGTAAGTATTTACATCAGGAACAAATATCTAATACTGGGCTCTTCAAGCTAGCAGAGAAAGGTATAACATGACCCAATGGCTAGAAGTTGAAGGTAGACAAATTCAGACTGGAAATCAGGCATACATTTTTAATAGTGAGTAATCAGCCACTGGAACAATTTACTAAGGGTCATGGTGGATTATCCATCACTAACAATTTTTAAATCAAGATTGGATATTTTTCTATAAAATATGCTTTAGGAATTATTTAGTGAAAGTTCTATAGACACTTGTTATATACAGGAGGTCAGACTAGATGAGCACAATCATCCCTTTGGCTTTGGAACCTGTGAATCACATATAAAGCACCTAATAAGTGCATCTGTGGACAAATTAAACACAGTGGTCCAGGATCCTAGTATCATTTACACAACTGTAAAGCTGGAGTAACACCAATGTGACTTCAATTACTCTGAATTCATAGTGATGTGAAATAAGAATCTGAGCTTAGTCCTGTAAAAAAAAAAATATCAAACTTGTGCCAGCAGAAGTAAGGATGAAAACAACTATCTGAAAGCACAATTTCTAGCAAAAATTGTTTTTCTTTCTTAGTTCTGAAATCATTAGAAGCTGGTGACTTCTACATGAACACAAGATGGTTTCATGAAAGGAAATTGAAAGTCACTAAAATAAAACTTGAGGTTCTCTACTATGTAGCCTTTATAAAAAAAAAATAGGGCTCTCTACTGAAGTTGTGTTACACAGCCTTCTTAACTTTCACTTCAAAATCTTCCTAGCTCCATTAGCTCTGACAAGATTGGAACAAAGCAGAAAACATGACCCTAAGTAGAACCACACTCCTTGCAAAATTTAAAGCTACACTCTTAGCAATGTGTCCTAGAGCTCAGAAAATAGTCCCAGAAAAAAATGAATTATTATAAGCGTGACAACATTACAAACTTATTAAATGAAAGTGAAACAGTAATACGTTATACAAATATGCCAGGTAAATGTGTACCAGATATGTTTCTGGAAGGCAGGTTCATAAGACACAGTAGTGTTTCTAGTCTGTTTGGGTGGATTACACAGCTGGTCAAAACTTCATTGTTCTCCAACCACACACAAGATATTCACCACAAAAATCAGCACTTGCTCTATCCAAAGCTGAGCTCTTTTCCAGGTCATTATTGACACAGCATACTTACATACTCAAGTAGGTGCAGTTTACATCTAAAAAGCACCCAAAAAATGATTAGTTATAAAGTTAAGCAATTGAGCCCGTAACCAAGATACAAAAGTATTTATTTATAAGGACCGTTTGTTTTACTTTGTCTTCATGTGCAACATAATTTGACAATAGTTGGTTATATTATTACAGCTAATTAAAAGAAGTGTAGTATACCACAGATGCTACAGAATACTTTGTAGTCAAGAGGAAATAGAAGAGAAAAATGTCTTACCTGTTCTTTTCTTTTTTTCTCTAAAATAATATATCCAGCAATCCGTTACTAATGGGTTATGTCTCTTCCTCTCCAAAGATATAGGAGCAGTTCAGGCTGTCATTTCAGGATCTCTGGACTTTAAATCCCATCCAATCCGCTTCCCACCAAATACTTATACAGCTTTAGAAGACCTCTGATAAATCAAACTCAACTATTATGCATAACTTTAAACCTCTCTCTTTCAGAAACTCAGATCTAAGGTTTTTCTGGTTTTGTTTGTTAATACCATAGGGTGGGTCCGGATTGGTGGATATGTTACTTCAAGAGAAAATAAGTTAACATGTAAGAAGTTTAATTTCTCCAGTGTACCCATACCCACCATTACTAATGGGCAGTAATGAACACTGAATTTAATTTACAGAATAGGTAGGGAAAAGCAAGAAATAGGTAGTAAAGAAGTAAAACAAAAGATCTGCTATAATCCCCTTTTAAATATAAATGCTATTTTGGAATTATAGCTTGTGTTATATAAGAAAGGATGTATCTATACAAACTCGCAGTGCCAACTTGCATTTTGAAAAGCTTTAACTAGACACTCTACCATAGATTTCTCTTAAGAAATCTGCACTAATGTGTTAAACAAAGGTTTTAACCATAGATGACGCTTGTAAATATTCCAGCACCTGATCCACTAAAATGATAGTTTTAAAAGCTTTCATTATGCTATTTGTTTTTGGTTAAAATGTGCACTTTTTATCCTTTATAATAATGCCAATGTAGATAAAATAACGTCACAAGTTCGATCTTATCTCAAACATTCAGTTCCGGTTCCTTCTTTCAGAACTTCCCAATTTACTGTGGACTAACAAGATGTGTTCCCCTCTAATATCTAGCAGCACGTGGATGGGAGCATAACATTTAGCAGTTAAACATTCTAATTATACTGAAATCTGTAAAATATACTTTTTAATATTCCCCTACAGATTCACAGAATACCTTATGTCAAGAATAAAAAGTTCTCTCTTTGCACACCATAGCTTTTATTTTAGCCAGACCTTACTTTCTATAGTCAGGTTTTAAAGACAAAACTTTTTTTTCTCCAAATTTAAAAATCCAAACTTAATTCAGTCATGGTATTTATTTTGAGAGGATATTATTAAATCCTAAAATAATTCTAAGTGCCACAATGTCTATGCTGCTTTGGGTGGGATTTTTAGAAGCATTCAGCACTGGCCTAAATTCTGACTCCAAGGGTACAGAGTTAGTCTAAAGCAGGGGTCTCAAACATGCGGCCCGCAGGGTTATTGCCTGTGGCCCGCGAGCTCCTGACGGCCCCCCCGCCCTTCCCCAACATTTACCTAGAGCGGCTCCGGCCGACCAGCACCAGGGGCAGGGCAGGCTCCCTGNAGGGCAGGGAACCTGCCCTGCCCCCAGTGCGGGTCGGGCCGGAGCCCGCCTCCTGCACCCCGACCCCCTGCCCTGAGCCCCCCGCCGCACCCCAACCCCCTGCCCTGAGCCCCCTGCCACACCCCGACCCCCTGCCTTGAGTCCCCTGCCGCACCCCGATCCCCTGCCTTGAACGCCCTCCTGCACCCCGCACCCCTGCCCGGAGCCCCCCGCCGCACCCTGCACCCCTGCCCTGAACCCCCCACCGCACACCGCACCCCTGCCCGGAGCCCCCCGCCGCACCCCTGCCTGGAGCCCCGCGCTGCATCCCGCACCCCTGCCCTGAACCCCCCACCACACCCCTGCCCTGAGCCCCCCTGCTGCACCCTAATCCCCTGCCCTGAGCCCCCCACCGCACCCCTGCCCTGAACCCCCTGCTGCACCCCGACCCCCTGCCCCGAACCCCCGCCCCACCCCCCCCCCCCACCCCTCCCCCCCCCCCCCCCCGGAAGAGCCCCCCCCCGACCCCCCCCCCCGAACCCCCCCCCCCCCCCCTTGCCCCCCCCCCGCCTCCCCACCCCCCCCCCCCCCCCCTTGCCCCCCCCCCGCCTCCCCACCCCCCCCCCCCCCCCCAACCCCCCCCGCACCCCCCCCCCCCCCCCCAACCCCCCCCGCACCCCCCCGCCCCCCCCCCCGCCCCCCCACCCCCCCCCCGCGCCCCCCCCGCCCCCCCCGCACCCCCCCGCCCCCCCCCCCTCAGCCCCCCGCCGCCCCCCGGCCTCTACCCCCCCGCCGCACCCCGCCCCCCTGCCTTGAGCCCCCCGCCGCACCCCCCACCCCCACCCCCCCCCCCGCACCCCCCCGCCCCCCCCCCCGCCCCCCAACCCCCTGCCGAGCCCCCTGCTGCACCCCGACCCCCTGCCCTGAATGCCCCGCTGCACCCCTACTGCACCCCAACCCCCTGCCCTGAACCCCCACCACACGCCACACCCCTGCCCTGAGCCCCCTGCTGCACCCCTCCTGCACCCGACCCCCTGCCCTGAACCCCCGCCACACCCCACACCCCGACCCCCTGCTCTGACCCCCCTGCACTCTGACCCCAACTCCCTGCCCTGAGCCCCCACCACACCCCTCCTGTGCCCCCTGGGGGCAGGGAGGGGGCAGAGTTGGGGTGGGGATTTCGAGGAAGGGGTTGGAATGGGGGGGGGCAGGGGCCGGGCCTCATGGAAGGGGTGGAGTGGGGGCGGGGCCGAGGGCAGGGGGGGAGAGGTGTCAGTAAATGCGGCCCTCGGCCCAGTGTACTAGTCCTCATGTGGCCCTCGTGGTCATTTGAGTTTGAGACCCCTGGTCTAAAGCTGAGCACTTCTGAAAATCCAACCCTTGAGTATTGACATACTCAATTCTGGAAGATGAAAACATGGAACATTATACCTACAGGTTTTAGCAAGTTAACAAGCTGACATATTGGTTCAACATTTAAATTTGATGGGACTAACAAATAAAGAAAAGACTCCAAATCAGTGGGACATGGTCTGAAAAGAAGTTATGTTGCCTTTGTATTTCTATTAGATTCAAAGAAATTAGGTCTCTTTTTGACAGTAACAAATGTGAAATTTTGCAAATAAAACCAATCTTGATGTTTCAAACATCTGTCATCTGCATAAATCCTACAGATTTGAACACTGTTATTGCTCAATTATCAGTCTGCTTAGGCAATCTGCCTTAATATTTTATACATCCTTCGTGTGCAGTGCTCTGATGGAGAGGATACTTTGCCAGAAGAATAACTGGCAGAATTCAAAATAAAGACTGGAGCATCTTGATCCTGTTTGCTGGGCTATGCAACTGTCATTCCATTATCAAGCATATCAAATGTGCTCATCCTTTTAATGAGTTCTGGAAGTGACTGGTGCTGGCAGGACCACTCAGTTATTTAATGCTCTCTTTTACTGCTGACCAGAGTTCCCATACCAGAGCCTCTGACAAGTGTCCATGTTGACATCAGTTATTACTTTAAATACTAACCACTGTAGAAGCAAACCCTGCAAGAGAGATGTAAGAAACTCAGAATACACCCACTGGAATCATTTTATCTGGGAAGAAACAGCTACAATGTCCTCAATATGGAGTCTTGCATGCAGGGATATTTCTATTCAGGGTTATAATCTCCCAGATTAAATCTCACTGAATTCTTTCTAGGTCAATAATTAATTGTTGCACCTTGCCTTAAACCTATCACTTTTCCCAAGCATATGAATCCTTTCAGCAAGTGTCAAATTCCTGTTGACTTTGTTGAGGAAACTGTTTTTGAAGAGTGTGTTTAGTACATCTAACAGCTTAATCAGGTCAACTTCCTTTCTCTGTTTGCTTTATCAGGATATGGCATAAAAAGGGACACTGCAAGTCAGTCTCATAAGCACTACAATCCACTTTGGGGAACAATCAGGCTGGCTGAAATAATTAAAAGTTCAATCTTAATCGTGTCTGTGATAAGCAAGTAACAGGACAGTCCAAGGAAGTATAAGGGAGACCTTCTCTCTTCTGGAAGAGGTAATCAGTTATATGCAATTATAGTTCTCTGAAGAGAAGTACTGCAACAAATTACCACCCTTGGCTCCGTGTGTGTGTGGACTCCCACAGCCCAAAAGAGCTAAGTCACTTGACTCAAGGAAGCATCTCATGCTACTCATGATGTAGCTGGCCATAGTCTTCCATCAGTTCCTTCGTAAGAGGGGCTAAAACACTTTCATAACCATCATCAATTAAAAGAGAAATACCCATAATTTAACATAATCCTCAACTCTGTGGGGAAAGTGGTGTACTAATAAGAATTCATTCAAACATACAGTGTATCTTTGGGGAACAACAACAACATGTAAGCTAGACACCCAACGACATACTCACAGTCCTGAGCAGGACTGTATTTAGGTGACTAGCCCATGCCATCGTGGCTACATTGCTATTGTTAATAACTAGCTCCATCAAAGCTGGCTTGAGTATGCCTATTGGCGCTGCAGTCATGCCACCCTATTGCAGTGCAGATAAACCTTCAGTGGTTGGCATGAGGGTTTACATATTTCTTTAAAATATATATTTTAATCCTATTTAATGTAATGGTGCATGTTCTCATTAACCACATAAATGCTGAAGCCTTTTCTAATCCAACACATCTGAATGCCTCAGTGATATCTATTGCAATAAATTCCAGACTAGTTTTTTAAGAGTTTGATTCACACACACACACACACACACACACACTTTTAAGCTTATCTTTCAATTTAATGAACACATCTTTCTCTTGTACTAGAAGAAAAGGTGCCCAGGAGTACCCATTTTACCTTCTTTACACTTGATCAGTCTCCTCTCTAAACAGTCAGACATTTCATCCTCCACATAAGAAATCTTTCTAATCAACAGTACCTCTTCTCCCCTCTTTTTTACTCTACCCTTTTTGAAACTGACCAACCAGAATTGAACAGTTTTCCAGGTAAATCTGTACCACTGATATATATACTGTTATATTTTCATTGTTTTCTTTCCCATGCTTTAAAATCCTAACACCATGTGTCTGTCCCCCCCCCCCTCTTTTTTTTTAGCACTACTTCACAAGAAGTAGAGATTTTCATTGAGCTGTCCACAATGGATGTCTACACTACATTGTAAACACGGGTCTGTGGGACCTAGAATTATGGACTCTGTTTCCAAGCCTGCGCGCTTCAGTGTGTGCACTGCATTGTAAACCTGTGTTTACAATTGCTGGACCCAAGTCTCAGTTGTGCTAATGCATCCATACTGCACTACACAGACCTTCTGACTTGAATCTGCAGCTGGAACTGAGTCCACACTGCAAAATGACATGGGACATGAACCCAAGACACACCGGGACTTGGCTCTGACCTACCAGAAGCACTAGAAGGATTCTGAGTGCTTGCTCATACCCACATGTGTGGACAGATGAGGGTGGGGGTGGACTCAAACCTGAGTCAGAGCCCAAGCTTAGCATGCAGTGTACATATACCCTTTTTCCTGACAAGTCTATAGCTAATTTAGAACCCAATAATATGTATGATCAGTTCAAACTATTCCTTCCTGTACGCATTATCTTACATTTGTCAACAAGACATATAGCTTAACTCTGATCTGCTCCTCTGAAGTTCCTCAATCTTCCATTTAATCTTTTGCCAAGTTGAGAACTGACCATTTTTTCAGTTCCTTGTTTTCTCCTAGCCAGTTTCTAATCCAAGATAAAACTTTGCC
Organism: Platysternon megacephalum; assembly: GCA_003942145.1. NCBI lineage: Eukaryota > Metazoa > Chordata > Testudines > Platysternidae > Platysternon > Platysternon megacephalum. The sequence goes on from QXTE01000103.1 coordinate 3,010,882, forward strand.
TCTTACTCCATATTAGTTTACAAAGCAACTAAGTTTAAGGATTTTTGAAAATCCAAACAATTTATATCTACCAGTTCTTTTTTAAGCGCTCTTTTATAGACACATTCAATTACTTTTAGTAGACTACAGGCACAATTTTCTTTTATAAAAGCCCTGGTAGTTGGTTCCTATCACACATTCAGCTATATGTTTTATAATTCTCTGATTCTTTTCAACCAGTTTTCCTGGACTTGAAGAAAAGCTCCAAGGTCTAACTCCTAGGATCAATCCTATTGCCTTTTATAAAGATAGGCACAACCCTGACTACCCTTCCAGTCCTGCTATAGGAGTCCATGCGATTTTAATTAGACTACATTTTTGTTTGCAACTCAGCCGCTACATTCTTGGATGTGTACCATTAGGTCTTTTTAAACTGCAGTATTTTATTTGTTCCAGCAAGTCTTCTTGCCATCTCAGTCTGACAGTGCCTCATCTTTATTAGCTAAAAATGTGAAGGTCCAGAGTAAGACTCCTTCCACCCCATACAGTATCTTCTGTAGTGCAGACAGATACAAAAATCAGTTAGCATTTCCACAATGCCCTTATCCTTCATCCTTATGAGAGATGCCTTCAGAAAGCTAAAAGGATTTGAATCAGGACTCTCAGAGAGACATCATCTTACTTTCCACCATAATAGTACTTAGCTCTTGAACTGTAAGACCTATGCCAACAAGTAGAGAGACTTTAAGCTGGGATGTACAGAGGTGCCCAAGTTCTATGTGATAAAATATGGCCAAATTCTCATGCTGATTGGATTAGCCACTACTATCATTAACGGGATTGAGACCCACGTGAAACCAAAGCATTGGGGGTAGGGGGAGGAGTGTGTCGTGGAATTCCTCAATCTCTTGAGTTTGATCAGCACCTTTGCTATGACAAAAATCTGTGGAAATGCATTTCTTCCCAGTGCCTTCTACAGAATATTGGTAGCTCATTCTTCTGGAGGGTTCCTAATAGATCTCTCTGGTGTTCCCCACCCAAAAAAGCTCTCATCCACTAACTATCCTTATCCCTTAATTTTGGTAGGTCCATTACCCATTTACTAAGCATGTCTGCAATCTTGTTTTCCTTTTGTGCTAGGTAAATGGCAACTAGCAATGTCCTGTGGGGGACAGCCCAATCTCACATGTGAAAGACTTCCTAATAAAGGAAGTGAGATTCTTTTTTTTCTGTTTTAGCACCTATACGAGACAGAGTGGCTCAAATGTCAGTTCTCTGAAAGTCCATTGTGCTTTCAAGCAGCCCTCATCTCCATAACATTAATATGAAGCTGCTGCAATACCTGAAGAGACCAAGTACTTGAATTGTGCAGACTCTGCATGGGTTCACAATCCCACTGGAGTAACTGGAGATTAGGGGAAGTCCATGCCTAATTGCAGTCTGACCCCTGATCTGCCACCAAGCCAGCGAGGCTAGGAAGTTGTCCATTTCCTGAATGCCATACAAGGTTCTGTGGCCACATGAATAGTCCTGCAGTATACACATTTGTGTCATGACTAATCCATACATTGTTTTAGCCTTCAGCAGTGACATTAGTAGCACAGCTCTTGTTGATGCCTACTCTGGCAAATTCTGCCTGCCAAATACACAATGTTCTGGATCCTATTATGGGGAAGGAAGGCTTTGAGGTGAATCATGCCTGAATCATGTAGGACTTCTATGTACTTCAGTGATCTTTGTGGGGACAAGACAGAATGTTGGGTAATCAATCATGAACACTTGTGACTAGCACCCAGAGACATTATGAAATTTTCCTTAACCGGGTGAAGTTTGGCTTCTCAGGAATTCATGTTAGGATTGAGTTCTTCTGGCTTTCTGGGTATCAGGAAGCCCTCCTTGAAATTACAACCCTTCCCAACTTTTGCCAGATATCTCAGGTTTGATGGGATCAGATTTCCTGCAGTGTCTCTTGCTGGTATGACTGAACTCAAATGCATTCTCAAAGGGGATCATGTGGAGGGATTTCTCTGAAGTAGATTTTGTAGCTGGATATTGCTGAGGATCCTGTGTTTGAGTTGACTGGGGTCATCAGGAACAAAAAGTCCCAGTCAACCTGACAAGAAGTTTCTGAGAAGCAGATACTGACCAGGGTTAGCTATGTACTAACTTGTAGCAAACACAGGGCTTCGCTGAGAGTAGGAGTTGCTGAGTGTGTAAATAGGACTCAGAATACTTTGGCTTCTGCTATGACGCTGAGCAATTTGACTTTGGGAACTCCTGAATTCAGACCCAGAAGTCGGCCTCTTGAAAAAACTTTTTCCTGATGTAGATGAAGGATGATGAATGGATAATATACTTGAAACTTGGGGATACACATTCTCTTTGGCCTTAGTGAGACTAGACACTACCTTTCATCAAAGAGATTTTCTTGTGATATGGTAGATCTTTGAGCCTTTAATGAATACTATATGAAAGCCAGATAATCACAGCCATGTGTGTCTGTATCCATCAATGCTACCTACCCTTTCTGCCATACAACAGGCAAAGGATGACTGCACCTGATATCCGAATGCACTCCCTCACTAATCATGTTCTTGAAGAACAGAAGATGGAAACTCTCTTCCATTGCTCAAAATGGCATTTTCCACATGAAAGACAAGTGGTTACCAATGTAAGCCATTAGCACTGCAGTCCAGAAAACCTTAATAAAGAGCATCCAGTGCATTAGGTCAGAGGCAGGCACCCATACTGTTAGTTCAACCAGTCTTGGCACTGGCCATAGCATATTCTCCATCCATTCAAATACAGACAGTAAAGACTCTGCCCCCATATATATGTGTATATGTGGGAACAGTCTACTCCCCAATACCTGGAGATCATGGCACATGGGTGCTTTGATTACTTCAGTCTGATTTCTGGTGCTAGATTCTCTGAAAGGAACCAAAAAAGAGAGAGGGCAGTAAGCTCCACTGGAGATGCAAACTTCCCCCAGAGTCAAAGCTACCACAGGAGATATTTAAAAAAAAAAAAAAATCAGTAGAGTTTAAGGAAAATGCACCAGACACACAGAATTAGAGGATAATAGGATGAAATGCTGAAATTACTCAGACAGAGCAATGATGAGCACTACTGACCAATAGTTGTAGTCTTTAGAGAGTTCTTTCATCAACCTTAGCCAGAAAGTACTGGGAACAGATTAGCAATATCAGTACATGTAACATAAGATGCCTTCATCTAGGACAAACTGCTTGGAAGTTTAGATGTACGAGTTCTCACCAGGCCTATATGCAAATGCATTAACCTAAAAGCTGGAGTCCACTGGGGCTGTGATCTTTACAGAAGCTTCTGTCTTTTGCTAGGTAACTAACTATGGCAACTGTAACTGAAGATGAAATAATTCATCATCCATTGTTGGGTGTACATCCTAAAAAACCTACATTTTCAAAGGCAAATGTCTCTAAAATTGGATTCTCTTTTACCTAATCTTTCATGGGCTAAGCTTCCCTGATTTATAGTAATGCCTTGGTTGAATGCCTATGGCTTTCGATTGCTTGTTTATACCATACTAAAACTTTGACAGGAGTAATCTTGCTGGTCTAGGCAGACTGATGATAAAAAAATATATCTGACATCTCTAACTGCTGCATAAGGACAATTAGGGCAGGCCTATCTAGTCAGGATTAGGCCCAATACAAGTTTGCATGCTACCAGAAAGCTACAGGAAGAGATGATCTTTCAGAACAATCACCACCACTTGCCTCCATTTATAAAGCAGAAAATACCCATTTTAAAGCTCAAAGTGAGGGGGAATTAAAGGAGAAGTTTCATCTCATCAATAACTTTCAAAATTGTTTCCAGGACTAGCAGTTAGCGCTGGATCAGTTACTGGAATAATCATATCTGGACTGTTAAGGATCTCTGACCCATCTGTTGAGCTTCTAAAAATAGGAGCCATCACCTCCATGCCAATTTAATTCCCCTGAACAAGCTTGAGGGCTGGTAGTGAATTGCCCTTTGTCATTCATCCTCTCAGTCAGAAATCCTCAGATTATGTTATGCAGTTTGCGATGAAAAGCGACACTTTAGTTTTCATACAAGGTTGGAGAGATGGATTGCATTTTTTCATCTCAGACTTTGACCGTAGCTTCTCTTTTTCTGCCATGATGCAAATATGAGCTCTGCAGAGAAATAACATCTGGCAGAGGTCATTATAACAAAAAAATTCTATTTGAGAAATATAAATGCCTTAAAAAAGAAAACAGAATAGAGTAGCCAGGAAAAAAAAAAAGTACTACTTTTTAGAGAGAAAAAAATACTACCTAGGTAAGTTATCAAAGAGGAAGAAAAGCCCAAATTGATGTTTCATCAAAATGATGAACCCTGCATGGAGGGAGAACTTCAGACTGGAAATAGTGTGGGTGGGACTTACCATCAAGTGATCCAGGATTGACAGCTATGAACTGCCCCACTGTATCCATAAGAGGATGAAGCAACCCATTAATAACGGATAGGTGGATATGGGAATGATAAACACTACTATACCTAGAATCACAGGTACAGATTAGGGGGGGAGAAAGAGAGAGAGAAAGTTAGAAAATGCTATGCAAGAAATATAGTCAGCTATATGGACCTCTATTCCTGACTCACATTTCCTTACTACATTAAGAAGAAATATGTTGATCATAAATATTGCTCACTGGGTTTCAACTAAATTTTGTTTGCAAAAATGGCTGTCATCTAGATGCAGGATTCACATGCTTTTTTATTCACCAAGAGTGGAAGTTTAAAACGTAAGAGTCATGCTTCCACCTGTTTTCAGCATAAACAGATAGGTTAAACTGGAAGCTAAGCTTCAGGAAAGAGAGTTAAATTTTAGTCTCCCATACCGCTTCAGATAAAGGCATTGGGAATAAATGTACAATCTCTGTGGGGCAGGGACTGTGTCTTCATCTGTGTTCGTACAGTGATGGAGCCTTCATGTGCTATAATAATATAAATGATTAATGAAGTGCAATTGGCCAAAGTTTGTGTCTCGCGATACTTTTAGAAAATCCTCCTGTGTTAAAAATGTAGCCCAAACATAAAAAGTAAAATTATCATTTTCAACATACAAAACATGATTTCTTATAAAAACAGCTTACCTTGAAAGGTTTGTCCCCACTGTGTGTCAGCATATGCCTCTGTAACCAACTTTGACTTGTTGAAGGTGTATTATATACTTTGCAACCTTTCCACAAGCAAACAAATACCTAATAAAGGAAAAATATGTCATTAATTCTTATAGAAGTCTAAAAACATTATTTGATTATGTTATGAATACAAAACATGTTGATTCAAAAGATACACAAAAAGTATTTAGACCCTGAATAAATAAATAAGAATTATTTTCTCATACCCGCTTGCCCCGAATTTTGGGAAAGAAATAAGGCCCACAGGCATTCATAACGGCAGTTCTCAGGAACAAAATTTTGGTGCCCAAGTGCTTGCCCCCTATAAATAAGCTCAGGAGCTACACCATGAACCCTAGAGATATCTTCCAAATCTTGAAATCCTCTAATGATTAATGTCTATACTAAGAAAGGAAAAGAAAGATCCAAACTGACAAATCACCTCTACATTCTTCTCATAAGAGAAAAGGACAAAATGGTTTATTCTCATATAAAAGCAACAGTCCATTTCTTCTATATGAGGGAATCAAGTTAAAACTTTGTTTCAAGGTACTAAAAAGTATTTAAATAACTTTAACATTAGTGAATTTTTGGACGCTCCAAACTAAACCACATATTCACATTATTCCCATCACAGCATACATCCAGACATATTTATTGTAGGATGGAAAAGATATCCTTGCCTAGTATGATTTTTAACCCCTACCTTAGGTAACTGGGTTTTTCTATGGCATTTATCACCATGGAATCTAACTGCTTCTGGATGATGGAGGAAAAGGAATTTATTTCTAGATACACATATGGATTAACACTCCTTCTAAGGTGCCAATTATGTCTATGTCCATTTGTTTCCTTCCATAAAACTCAAACTTCTACTTTCCTGAGTTCTCTCTCCACATTCTCCCATGGGTTCAAACAACAGCAGCAAAAAAATACCCTCCAACATAAGCTTTAACTAGGCTTTTGTTATTCATCATATTCCAAGGATTAACTGATGCCATAAGCAGCTACATTCAAGTAATTTTTAAAAGCATGTTTTAAATACACTTTCACTTTCAAAAGACGGAGCTGCTGAATTTGAGGTTATTGTCTTTAATCATTATGTACAGAGACTAACAAACATCATGTATATACCATCAACTTGAAATAATTCTCTCTGTAATTTTTTGATCACTTCCCCCTGCACAGTTCTATTTTGCTAAAAAAAAAATAAAAAAGATCTGAGTTTCTCTGGACTTTGGAGCAAAACCCTAAGCAGATGAAAAAGTAAAAGCAGTGCATTAAAGGGACACCTTCATATTTTGGCAATTTAAAAAGATTTAAGTCATTTTATATATACATCCACCCCCAATCTCCCAGGCCAATTTTTGTGATTTTACATGTTTTGTGCTATCCTATTCTATCCAAACATATTAATTGCAAAATGATGAAGTAAAAAATTATCATACAGAAGTGTCTTTAAATTGATAGCATCTCTTTTAATTATTTTTCCAAGGTATTTGCTAATTTCATGTCTGTGGGTAAAAAGAAAATGATCACTTTGTTGGCAGCTTTGATGGGGCAGGGAGCACTGACATGGGGGGTGGGGGAAGGAGGAGGAGAGATAGATCTCAACCAGGAGTAACTAGGGCTGTATTCCATGTGCTGCTGCTTCCCTTTCTCCTTTTCCTTTATAACTGGGGGAAAGGGTTGCTGCTTCCTTTTCCCCTTCACCCTCCCCTTGTGCTCGGGGGGGGGGGGGGGGGGGGGGGGAAGAGTATTGCATGCTGCATTCTAGCTCCAGAGCCTGTCCCACTCACCACTGCTACCATTGGATGGTGAGGGTGGCAATGGGACAGGGTGATTGGCTCCTGCCTGGAGGAGGAAGAAGGCTGCAATGGTTTGCTGCATAGGCAAACAGCCATTTCAGGCTCCCTGTTTCAGCCCTACCCTTAAACTAGTATGTTGGATCTCCTTTGATGGCAGGGGCTAGACTGATCATCATTTGGGGATCGGGAAGGGATTTTTACCCAATGGTAAAACTGTCAAATTGCCATATGGGTTTTCACTTTTCATCTGGCATGCTGGACATCTGGTTTTGGGTGTTTCAATTATAATTGTTCCAATTTTGGAAGGTTCCAGTGTGGCTGGTGGGTTAGAAGTGTTTGACTGAGGTCCATATAACTCAATGGGCTGCATGGTGACCTGTCCTGGACACAGCAGCTCATGATGGAGGTGTATGCCTCTGTCTCATGTACCTTGTGGCTTCCCTCATAGAATATCAGGGTTGGAAGGGACCTCAGGAGGTCATCTAGTCCAACCCCCTGCTCAAAGCAGGATCAATCCCCAACTAAATCATCCCAGCCACGGCTTTGTCAAGCCTGACCTTAAAAACCTCTAAGGAAGGAGATTCCACCACCTCCCTAGGTAACCCATTCCAGTGCTTCACCACCCTCCAAGTGAAAAAGTTTTTCCCAATATCCAACCTAAACCTCCCACACTGCAACTTGAGACCATTACTCTCTCCTACCGCAGGAAAGGGAGTGGGATGGGATTCTGGCTTCCATCAGGGTCCTTTAACAGGCCTGAGGTATAGCAGTAGGATGGCCTTCACACTCACCCTCAGGTTTATATTACCCCCAGCCACATGTGCCATTTGGAGCCCACATTGGAAAAGTCCTACAGGTAGTTTGGGTATTAGTTCTTAATATATATTTTATATATCTATATATCTATGCAGTCTGTACATTTAATCATACTATGTTGAATGTGTCTCATTGTTCCCTTGCCTATAATTCTTGTTCTCTACAAGCTACAGTCATTGTGCATAAGTAGGCTTGAAAACTCCACAATAAAGCCATGAGCAATTCAACCACCTCACCTGCAGGTGGTGCACATACACCTACTCTTGTAAAACAAACCTGACAGTAACTGTCAGTCTCTATCTTGCCAAATCAAAGATTTTAATTTTTAACAAAAAATTCCAAACTACAGCAGAGCACACAAATCGACAAGTGTAGACAGATTACAATTCAGACACTCAGAGCTTCACGCAAACTTCTCTTTTCTGAAAACAAAGTATAGTCTATCACAGAGCACATTTTGTAAACTAAAAACTCCAAGAATATCAAAATACAGAGAAATATGCAAACATTAAAGAAACATGAAAGCTTTGAAAAAACAAATCCAACTTTAAAAAAGCCTGAAAGAGTGGAGTGTGAGAAAGCTGGCAGAATACTGATGTGGACTAGCAGTTTTATTGTTGTAATCCACATTCCATGCGTAACGCGTAACGGTTGGTGAACATATGCAGAGATCTTCACATAGCAACTCTGCATATTTTGCGCATGGTAAAATGTCTGAGACTGGCTAACTGCACTGAAATGCCTGCGATTGAATATTACCTAACATCTAACAGGAAGATTAAGTCCTGCTAAGGAATAACATTAACAAGATACAGTCATACCATCAAGTCTCCCTTAATAGAGGAGTTATTAGGCTGAGTTATTAAATCCAAAACTTGACAATTCTAAATTCTACTCCAGATAGGGCATTAGAAGTCATTAACTTCTATTTGTAGGGAAGATCCTTGTCAAAACAGGCATGAAGAAACTGAGAAACACTGATCGCAGACTAGTTTAAGTAATGATACTACCTGTCCAAGGAATTTAGGATGAGTGACTGACACCACTCCATCTGATGCATTTTACATGCTATAGAAATTGGATGGGTCTCTAGTATTTATATCTAATCCAAAGACAGTTTACTCTGAAATGACATCACTGACACCAAGTTAATTTTATGGCTTTCAATTTATTTTTTTAAACTACATCGTTGTAAGAAACTCAGACAGATTTCTATGAGAACAAGGAAGGCTTCATGTGTTGATAAGAGACCAGATTAATGCTCTATAACACGGTGGGCTTCTTAATACTTAACTCGGGATGTAGCTTCAAATTAACACTGGCATAAAGAAGCCAGAAGCTTTCAGAGCATGTTGTTTTGTTTTGTTTTATAAAATTCCCCAAGTATTAACAAGGCCTAAGACTATGCACAGCCTGAAAATACAAAAGCACATCTTTTGAGTGTACATCTTGTAGAGAACTGTCCAACTACTAATACTGTTGTAACTATGAGATCCTGCATTCTCAGGATGAACTGGACCAATGCCAGCCAACACTATTACATATTCAATGCCAAGCCAAAGACATTTTACACTCTTAAAATGGTCAAATGTAGCTTTTCTCTGAGCTGTATGCAGTAATGTGTACTCTATAAACCATTAGAAAACAAGCTCCAACTGTGGGTAATTAAAAGAGATACTAACAGCTTCAGCACCCAAATAACCAGCATCTCTATGGACAAATTCTTTGAGGTCTTTTCTTGAAGAGCACTATGTAAGCTTGTCTCTTTCACCGACAGAAGTTGGTCCAATAAAAGATATTGCCGCACCCACCTGGTCTCCAATATCCTAGGACCAACACTGCCAACGACAAATCCTTTCCTAGCTTACAAAAAAAATTTATCAAAGGAAGCATAACAACAATGAAGAGCTTATGAGGAAGCACAGGGTTCCAAAAGTTAACTATTCAGTTTTAAAACCATGTAATTGCAACTCAAATGATAACACTTGGAACCGGAAACAGGGCACAGAAAAAAAAACCTTATACAAAAGCTTTTAAAGGATTTTTTTTTAAATTTGTGGCAAGAAAGGGTGGAATGTTAAGGTACTCACAATAATCGAAATCAAAACACAACATACATACTTTATCTTCCATTGTACCTGTGACAACTGCCGTTATGGCCAAACTGCTGTGAAAAAAATCCATCACATACACAAATCAACTTAAAATATTGGCTTTTTTTTCTGAATTTAATTTAAAATTTGGAGCTTAGAACTTCTGAATATCAGCTCAGATTTACAAAGGAGTCTAACTTTAGGAATCCATTTTTTAAAAAAGTCCTAAGCAGAATGACTAGTATAAATCATCCAGCCCCCATTTCCTTCATACGCTGCATTTCCTAACATGAGCTATTTTATCTACTCAAAGAAATTTGTGATGACATACACCAACCTGCAACAGTTCCAAATAAAGCTGCAATAGCTGGCATCTAATTTTATCATTCAACAAACATACGCAGGTAAAGATAGTTATTTGAAAATGCAAAACTGCTGACATAACTTCATGAAAGTGCAACAAAATATTAATGCATGGAGATAGGACAGCAAAGAAGAAATAAAACCAACCCCTCCTCGCTGACCATCTACATGTATGGAGCGAATGTGATCTGCCAGATCCGGGCTGGAGTTGAAGCAAGCATGGCACTGGTCCCAACAACAGTTATAAGCAATACTTTTTGCCGATGAAGCAGTAACTCCTTGGCCGTTCATCATAACTGGAGTCGAACGCCCACTGGAAATTGTGCTGTCTACGTCCATTATAGTGCTGCTTATGCTATAAAGAAAAAAAAGAGAATGTTATTCCTGGGTGCATGTTAACACGGCAAACACTTGATAATGAACATCTGACTTTTAGTTTGACTTCTTGTATGTGTAGACTATTAGAAATAAAATGTATGTTCTATTGAGTTGTCAAAAACACGATGCATGTTCTACTGAGGCTTGCCAAATATGAACTGTGCACCAGATACTATTAGCGTAGATCTCTCATTCCTAATGTTATCTGTCCTCTACGGTCTACTAACATCCAGAATGGTACTGTATGAAACTAGGTAAGAAAGAGGGAGCAAGGTGTATTAATTTTCTATGTTTTGTAAACCAGTACAATATAAATATAAGTCAAGTTGGGTTAATTTTGGAACAGACAGATGAAAGATGTAAGCTGTGATCGCTGCAATCCTGCTCCCCAGAGTTGATAAAGTATGAACTTTTCTATGTGTGCTGATTTGTCTATGTTTAATAAACTGATTGAGCTGAGTTATCTGACGTCTTGTTAATCAATAATCAAAACTGAACCCTAACAAGCTGAAGTGCTGTCATATTATAAGCTTTGCGGTCTTTACACAGGCCACATCTAGAGATAAAAGGTCTCATCTCTTTAACAGTCAACTAATAAAATCCAGTCCCCAATACAACCTAATAATACACCCGGTTTTTTTAGAGAGGTTACTAATGCTCTTCAAGAATGGCACTCATGTATTCACACTTGAGGAATAAGGTTCCCCTGATGTTCAGCTGCAGAAATGCCTTGAAAAAGCCATGTCCTTAGGTCAGAAGAGTGATGTCATCACCCTACTCTATATTAGGAGTGCACACACACACACACCACCATTACCCTCAGTTCCTTCTCTGAAACTGCAGGTTTGATATTATACAGAACTGACGTAGAGGGGAAGGTGGGTGGGTAGCATGGACAACAGTCACTAGAAAGTAAGCTTACTTCTTCAAGGGCCTTTGTACATTTGCTACCTGTGGGAGATTAGCAAACAACATTCCACCAAGAGGATGATGGACAAGTTCTTAGCTAAACCTGGATGGCAGCACTGTTCTGCCAAACTGGCCACTGAAGCACAAAGCCAAGTCCAAAAGTAGTACTCTGTGAATGTCTGTACTGAACTGCAAGTTGTTGATTTGCACATCTCCACCACAGGAACTTGTCTAGGGCTACGTCCACACTACCCGCCCGGATCGGCGGGTAGCCATCGATATATCGGGGATCGATATATCGCGTCTCGTCTGGACGCGATATATCGATCCCCGAACGCGCTCCCTTCGACTCCGGAACTCCAGCAGGGCGAGCGGAGGTAGCGGAGTCGACGTGGGAGCCGCGGCCGTCGATCCCGCGCCGCGAGGACGCGAGGTAAGTCGCGGTACTTCGAAGTAAGATACTTCGACTTCAGCTACGCTATTCTTGTAGCTGAAGTCGCGTATCTTACTTCGACATCCCCCCCTAGTGTGGACCAGACCTAAGAAACGTCACTGAAGCTGTGGTAATTCTCATGGACTGGATCTTTAAACCAGGGAATACTGGCTTCCTGGCTAAAATGTGGCAATATTCTATACATCTACTAATCCAGAATGAAAGTCTGTTTGGTAACAGGTTTTCCTGACACTCTCCCAACAGGCTACAAATAACCTATTAGACTGTCTAAATGACTTGGTCTTTTGCAAGTAGTGACCTTTTTACACCTAGGGCATGGAGAGGAGGTTCCCGTGGATGGGAGTGAGGATCTGGAAAAGATACAGAGTGGTGAAATGCACTGAAGTAGATGGAAATATGACACCATCTTGGGCATGAAGGTAGAATGCACCCTCATGGTGATTCTCTCATTGTAGACCACAGTGTAATGTGGAATGGTCATCTAAGGACTGAGCTCCCTCACTCTCTCAGCAGATGTGATAGCTATCAGGAAAGCTGTTTTCATTGATAAATGACAGAGGAAGTAAGAGGCTTATAAGGAGAACCCATCAGCTTTATCAGGACAAGGTTTAGATCTCAAAGGCAGGGCTTCCTAATGGATGGACCATTTATTATGCCCTTAAAAACCCAGAGACTGTAGGGTAAGAAAAGATGAGTGTTGACTACTGGACTTGCACTGGCGTCCTAAGAATCATGTTCTGTCTTCAAAGTGCCTAATGAGCATATGACACTTAGTGACCTGCATCTTGGCCACTCTCTTGCAAGGAGTCCAAGATAGGACTCATGGCATCCCATAGACCTTAACTGTAGGGAGACACAACAGCCTGATAACTGGCTGTCTGAAGGTCTAGTAAACCAACTTTCAGCCCTCTGTGCCAGAAAGGATGGAATGAGATTTTTGTTGATAACTCTCCTTTTCTGCAGACAGAAGGCACTGAATGTGGGCGTCCGTCTCTGGTCTGATCAGCAAGCAAGAGGCGCACACTTCTTGAAGCCCTTACAGGCTCAGGGCCAGACAACTGTATAACAAGATTCCACGATTATCACTATGTGTCACTAATGCCTAGAATGAATGTTGACTCAGTGTGAAGCAATGGAAACTACAAGCATGGTTGAGGGCGCTTTTTGTTTAGAATACCACTCTGCACACAAACTTTGGGGAACATGTATAAACAGCAACACTGCTTACAACAACACAGTGCATGGAAACAAGAGCCCCTATTATTGGATTTTTTTTACATACTGTACATGACTTTATGAATTACACCTGTGCAACAGCACGGGCTTTCAGCTATTAGTAGTCCCAGTAAGAAGCCAAGGGCTCCCAGAATATTACTATAAAATACTCTAAACTATTTACAATAAGGTCTCAAGTTAGGCAAAAAGTAAGTCTAGTTCTGAAGACCAAAAGCAAGTTCCATTTCCTCTCTGTGATGCCAGCAAAGGAACTGAGGCAGTTGGGAGAGTGCACTCCCTTAGTAGGATGAGGATACCACCCTCAAACGAGAATTCTCATGCACTCCCAAATGGTCATGGCTTTTCAAGGCATATATCCACACACGGAAAGGCAGAGATCTTCACAGAAGAAGGTTATATTAAGCAAACTTTACCATTTCCAAATATACCTCAGGCCCTTTTTTTGTTGCTATATGATAGCTCTGACAGGCTACAGGTCATTCCACGCTCAGTACAAAAATCTCTGCAATGGTGAATATTTTACAGAAATCAGTGAAATAGCTATTGGACCACCATTCAAAAAAAAATCACCAAGAATGCCCGCCTCTCTGTCTGGAAAGCTCAAATGGCTTTGGACTATGTGTGTGTTTGGAGAGAAACTCAAAACATAGGCCTTTTGAAGTTGCAGGTGGTTGAGACTATCATCAGAGCCCTTCTTTCCACAATCCTAGAGATCTCCAACCTGTACAAAGACGACAACCACTACACCAACATTGATTGCACAGGGCAACCAGCAGGGAGTCAGACAAGAGCAAAAAGTCAAATTGGAAGACAAGTCTTTCACACTTGTAGAAGCTGAGCTCCTCATGAGTTTTGCACTCACTCACCTGGGGTGGAACAAACATGTGGATTGGCTAAGCTGATTAAAAAGAATTCTCCCTAGGACACTTACAACTGGCTGTCTTACTGGGGGTTTTCTGGGTTTTTTTAAATCTGGCATAGGCACCTGCAAGCATGAAAAAAGTGTGTATTTCATTCAGGAGCACAAGTGTGAAATACATCCTTTTCCACTACTAGTAAAAGTAGCCCACAAAAATGAGAATGCATCAATAACTTTTAATGACGCCAGAGTGGCTCAGAAGCTATATTTCTCTCACCAGGAAAGAATTTGTGTCAGAACCTTGGACGACTAACTACGGACAGGCCCATTCAAAGCACTACTGCACCAGACTCTCCTGAGCTACATGAGAGCTTAGAACCTGAAACTCTAAGCTTACTGCCATACCATTACTGGCAGTATCTAGCAGAATTCTTGATGAATTCCAAAGATGCCTCTACCTTGAGAAAACATCACTGGACCTGGACGATATGGTTTGCCTTGTGAGAAAAATCAGGATTCATTACCAAGAGTCACCAAGGGCTCAAGTTTCCTATCTCAAAGCAAATGTTTCAGTTTTGGGAAGTATTAACTAAAGTTTATTTCAAGTCTCCTCTCCCATCCATATAGCACTAGATTTATCAGATATGTTGTCCAGAGACCTTGTAGATTACATCTAGTGGGTTAAAGGAATTTTATCTTGATATTTCTAGCGCTGACTATATTCTTAGCCATTGATAAAGCATCTGCTGTCTTTCCTACAGCAGATATTCCTTCTAGCCATCACATCAGATAATCTATCGAAGCACCCAGGAGAAGGGGTCTTTGCTCCATGCCCAAGAGTTTTTTCCTCAGATACTAACACACAAAGAATGGAATACTGGTCTTTCCCCGAAGATTACACTATGTGTTTTCTGAAAAGATATAGCTCTCAAGTGCCAGTGAGCCAGACATCACATAAATAACTCTTGTGGCCAGCAACTGCTACCACTACCATGATTTTGTGAAAGTGTGATGGGAAGGTTGTTACAAAAAAGTGGCAGGTTTAGGCCTATGCGACTTAAGGCCTTATTTCCTTGCTTTCAAGTCCACATAGAATGGCCCCCATAAGCCAAACAACCAGGTGTGCATGGGGGGAAGGGGAGAGAAGATTGCTACAGCCAGACCACAATGTATTACAGGCAGGCATAGGGGAAAAACTATCACAAACTATCACAAGTACAATAGGTAGAGAGGGTGGGAGCAGGGATGGTTACTTCACCCAGGTTCCATACATATTATTATTTTTATTACCATAGCACCTAGGAACCCTGGTTATGGATCAGGACCTTACCGTGCTAGGTAGGCACTGTACAAAAAGACGGTGTTAAAAGGCAACCCTACTGTCAGACCAAAATAGTAGGAGAGCAGTATTGGACATGATGAAGAGAGTGCAATTTAGGAATTACGGCTGATTTATGGTTACTGGGATTTACACATATGCAATCTTCAAGTCTACAGAAGTTGAAAAATCTCTCTAGACAAGGGGGAATAGAATGGATATCTATATTTAACCCTTGGAGTGTGCACTAGCTTACTTCTTTTGGATACAAAGTCACAAATCTCAGTGACTTTTTGAAGCCTCAGGACTCTGCAAATAGCTTGAACTTTCTGTAGATACTGAATTGCTTTCAGAAAATTCTTTCCTCTTAGGAAAAAATATGGGAAAGGCTGAAACCAGTAACCTTAAGGCTGGTTAAATGTGAGAAGATGCTAAGAATCCTTTTGTTATGATGGCCAGGCCTATTAATAAAATGGGAGAACAATAACCCCTAGAATTTGGACTGGTTATAACTGCTGGAAGAAGTGTTTGATAAGGACCTACTGTGTGTTTAAACTGAAGTTTAGCACTCCAGAAATTGGAACCCAGGTAACCCAGGGTAGGTAGTTCATATCTGGATCATCTGTGCTCCATATCTGCTTTAATTTTTTTATGGATAAGAACCAGTCCAGTTTGCAACTGAATAGGCACTGCATAAACGCCATTTCACCTGTGAAGTCCCCATTCCATTGCTCAAGCTATAGGACTCTCATAACTAGTACAACAAGCCAGTGGCAGTTCCTACTCTTTTAACAGAATCCTGGGAAATGTCACTTAATAGCCAACTTGCACTTGAAATGAGTTTTGGGGATTCCTTGGGTATTTTGGATAAAGTGCTTTATCTGCCTGGATTTCTGCAATCCATTTGATATATGCCCTAGAGATAAAGAATACATAAACTGTCATTCCCAGCTGAGCTGTTGCCAGCACATTTTTTCATTTCCGTTCCCATTTTCCTATATAGCATATCCTTGTGCAAGACATTAAAATATTGAGAATACCACTAACTATACCTAGATCTCATATAGTGCTTTTCATCAGTAGATCTCAAAACGATTTACAGGGGGAGGTAAGATGAACATTTCACAAATATTGTTACATCTTCCTATTCTGGAAATAGCTAAATTTTGCTTATTAGCATGACTGATAATCAGCAGAAGCAACTCAACAGGAGTCCATTACTTTCAGAATAAATGTGTGGATGCCTCTCCCTATTTTTGTGTTAGTCCCCCAGAAATACAAGTAGCCTGCTGTCATCTCACTTTTTGTTTCAGTCTTACTGAAACATATTTGAGTTGGTAACTTCTCTAGTGATACTGCAGAAAGAAATACGTTGATTATTTCAGAGGCACAGGAGATAAGAGAATATACATTTTGGGTAATCAGAGTTCTTGTTGCCCTCAAAGAGGCTGGACTTATTGTTGATTTTCTTATTCAAGGGCCTCTTTTAGGTCTCAAGGACTGGGTTTTGTGAATGGACTCTCCAGAAACACAATGGCTCCCTCCAGCCCCGCCCCACCACACGCTGTCCACATGGTCTGCATTTTCTGTCCCCACCCAGTCCTGGGGATATCAGTAAGGGACCCTTGTGAAGTGTGTTACAGAGGTGGCAGCAGGAGGAAGGTGCTTGGCTCCAAGGTCCTTTGCCAGTGCTGGAGCATTTAGTAGTGTCTGTGCTGTGTCCCGTACAGTAACTCCTCTCTTAAAGTTGTAGTTATGTTCCTGAAAAATGCGACTTTAAGCGAAACCATGTTAAGCTAATCCAATTTCCCCATAAGAATTAATGTAAACAAGGGCGGGTTAGGTTCCAGGGAAATTTTTTTCAGCAGACAAAAAACTATATATTATATAGATACACACACAGTATACGTTTTAAACAAACAATTTAATACTGTTCACAGCTATGATGATTGTGAAGCTTGGTTGAGGTGGTGAAGTTAGAGCAGGGGTTGGCAACCTTTCAGAAGTGGGGTGCCGAGTCTTCATTTATTCACTCTAATTTAAGGTTTCGCGTGCCAGTAATACACTTTAACTTTTTTAGAAGGTCTCTTTCTATAAGTCTATAATATATAACTAAACTATTGTTGTATGCAAAGTAAATAAGGTTTTTAAATGTTTAAGAAGCTTCACTTAAAATTAAATTAAAATGCAGAGCCCCCCAGACTGGTGGCCAGGACCCGGGCAGTGTGAGTGCCACTGAAAATCAGCTTGCGTGCCGCCTTCGGCACGCGTGCCATAGGTTGCCTACCCCTGAGTTACAGGGTGGAAGAGGAAGGGATATTTCCCAGGGAATGCCTTGCTGCTAAATGATGAACTAGCACTCGGCTGAGCCCTCAAGGGTTAACACATTGTTGTTAATGTAGCCTCTCACACAAGGCAGCACAAACACGAGGGAGGGGAGACAGCGTAGCAGACAGAGACAGCCACACCCCTCGTGTGTGGGAGAGAGAGAGAGAGATGCACACTGCCCCTTTAAGTAAGCTGACCCACTCTTAAGTGCATTGTCTTTTTAAGTGGATCAGGAAGTTGAGACAGCAGCTGCTGCCCCAAGCTCTCTCTGTCTCTCTCCGTCTGTGTCCCCTCCCTGCTCTATATGGAGAAGGGGTAAGCGGGGTGCAGGAGTAGAAGGGAGGGGGACACCCTGACATTAGCACACACACCCCTGCACAGCAAGCAGGAGTCTCTGGGAGCAGCTCCAAGGCAGAGGGCAGGAGCAGCACATGGCAGTGGGGAGAGGGACAGCTGAACTGCTGGCAATTGATAGCCTGCTGGGCGGTTGCAGCACAGGGAACTTAGGGGAGTGGGGAGCTGATGGGGGGGCTCCGGTCCACCCTGGTTACAAGCCCCCACCAGCTAGCTGCAACGGCCTGCTCTTCCTGCAAACAGTGGACAAAGCAGGCAGCTGCCAAACACGTTAGAAGGGAGCATTGCACAAACTTTAAAAGAGCATGCTCCCTAACTGATCAGCAACGTAACAACGAAACAACGTTAACCGGGATGACTTTAAGTGAGGAGTTACTGTATTCTCAAATCACGTCTCAATTACTGAAGCAGAGATAAGAGACAAAATTAGTTGTCACCATCAAAAATTCTTGTTTAAGTGACTTGCCCAAAAGCAAGTAAGAATTGTGGCAGAGAGAGAACTCAGTTCTCTTGGGTTCAAGTCCGTTATATTAAGCACATGTTCATTCTCTCTCTTCCCGTAGTTCCCTGCCTGTTCACTTGACAGAAACTCCATCATATGCAACTATTTGCTAAGCAAATTTTCCTATCTCTCGAGGGCTTTGTATGCTTAAGTAGGTCCAAATGTACAGACAGCAGAGTAAAGCACATCGATCTTGCCAAATTATTCTGAGTCTATAGTACATTGCACTGTGATATTTTTAATCAAAAAATGCTTGTAGATGTGCTTGCTAACCAATTCATGATTCGGGCCTAACTGTATTAAGGTCAGGAGGGAGATTTTTTCCTTGCAGTCTTGCACACTGCATGGTGGGATTTTCAAACATACCTCTGAAGCATCCATGTATTGGTAATTTCTGGAAGCATGATACCTGACTCAAAAGACTAATGGTGCGATCAAGTATAGCAATCCGATGTTCAAATTATCTCTGTTCCCCGTATTATCTCCCACTGACATCAACAGTAGATTTAATGAAAGACTGAAGGTAGACAATAGCTTCTATATAGTAAATAAACTTAATTTGTTCAATATCTTAAGGCTTAGCAAAAATCTATTTTTACGTTTATAACTGACGGATAATATTGGTTATTTTTAAGCATTTTTAATTACTGATTTAAATTCACAGTTGAGCAGAATTATGGGTTTTAAGCATTTTTTCAATTTGTATCTATTTAAATTTCCAAAGTTGCAGGAAATTAGGGGAGCCTTAGATAATTATTTATGACAGTAGATGCTGAGATTCTAAAAGTTAAAAGTTTTTAACAATTAAAACACAAATGGTCAACATCACATGTCAAAATACAAAGTAAATACCCTTAAATCAAACTCCAGTAAGTTCTCAAACAGCATTTTTCTTACTTTCCCTAGCTGTAAATTTCAGTCACCATCAACAGAAATATTTTCTCATCAGTTTGTGTACAGTACAAAGTTTTCCAATAGTTACCAATAAAAATCTATCCTTCCAAACCTAAATACCTTACTATTACACTCACACTCAACAGTGGGAAAAAGTTATCACTTTTAAAACCACTGCCATCTTTGCCCTTTGTTTCTCTTCCTTCCTTCCTTATCCTCCTGCATTTGCCCTTTTTGTTTTTGGGCATCTCCTTTCATCCCCCTCCATTTCCTTCTCGGCACTCAAATCCCAACCTCATAGACTTTATTCCCACCCATTTCATTCACTAAAATGATCACCAATTAAACAGTTAATGCTGACATTTGGAGAGACTTCATGAGGCAAAAAATGAAAATAGGCCTAGGTGGGGGAGTTCACACTTCAGAGCCATTGTTTTAGCATGACAATGCTCAATTGGTCTACATTTGATTCAGAGTTGGAAAGTTATCTTCACAATCTTTATGAGGGCTAGGAAGTTATTTTTTAAAATTACAGCTTACTCTCTGTAGACTTTGAATGTGCTATGCGAGCCATAGAAATCCATCAAGAACGTTGGATCTGGCCTATGGGGCTGAATTTAATATCAGTCAAAGAAAAAGTGAAAAAAACATTCATAATATAAAGGTTGAAAAGATCATTCAATTTTAAACCACTAATTTCTGTTTTTAAAATGCAAACATTTTTTTTCTGGACTGAAGTTCCTCAAGCATCAACTGATCTATAGATTCTACGTTTCCTTTTAATTGGAAAATTAAAGAAAAACTGTAAAATCCTTTGTTTTGACATTTTAAACTGATTATATACATTCTTAAGACCTAACGGCTGTGCAAGTTTGAAAAATGCATTATAAAATAAAGATAAATATGAATGAAAATATATTGAACATATATTTTATTTCATTAAAGAAAATGATGTAAGCACACACCACTCTTGACACACAGTTCAGTTCTCCAAGGAAGCTGATTTCATCACTATTGCAAGTAATCCCTTCTGGCCAATTTAATGAAGACACTTATCTCAAAATTCATCTTTGTCAGTCTTTCATAACTGAAGACAGCATAAGGGCTCAGAATGAATATTAAAAAAAACCCACAAGAACAGCATAATTCTGTTCTACCTTTCTATAAACACATCATTACTTGCCAGTCAACTTACATAAAGGCTACTTCAGAGCCAGACACTGAATAAAAAGGTACATACCAAACCCTGTAAAATTTACAATCGTGTTTTCTAGATCTAACTGTTCTCCCCTCAGGAGCTTAACAGGTGCAATCTTCCCTCAGGCAAAATTCAAACCTAACAGATGGGCCTTATGAGAAACTCTTGAAGATCAACAAACTTTAGTTCAGTCTGATCAAAAGGAGAACATTTCAGAGTTACTGTCCCTGCACTAAGAACACCCAGCCTTCAGATGCTCCAATCTAGGGCCTTGTCTACACTACGGAGTTTTATTGACAAAAGTTATGCCGCTTTAATTAAACCACTCTTGCATGTCCACACTATGCTCCTTGTGTTGGCACAGCACATCCACACTAGCAGCTCTTGCATTGACACAGAGAGCACTGCACTGCGGGTAGCTATCCCACTGTGCAACTGGCTGCAGGGTGCTTTGGGAAGGGTTTGCAATGCCTCACATGATGCAGGTTTCTCAATCCCATCGTTCCACGGGCATCCTACTAGATTGCCAACTGCTTTTTAACTGAAGTGTAGGGGAAGGAGAGGGAGATTGTGTGACAGGGAATGGGGGATGGGGAGGGGGGGGAGAAGAGAGAGAGAGTGTGTGGGGGGAATGCGTGTCGGCACAGCAGCCTGAGCAACCAACCCTGGGGGAGGGGGGACACCCCCCGACATCAGCCCCCAGCTCTGCAGAGCACAGCAGTTTCTCCCCCCCCTCCATAGCAGCAGCCTGCTCTGCCTGCCTGCCAATTTCACATTAACGATTCTGTAATTCCCTCTGAGTTCTCCCATACTGGGAGAGTCATCCTCAGCAGCTCTGTGCACTCTCCACGCTGAGGAATAATGAAAGCTTCCCGGAGCTTTGAAAGGGGAGGGGTGAATGCCTGCAGGGCAGCCAAGTTCAAAACAGTGAGCAGGGTGGTCACGGCCAACATTGTGGGATGCTGGAGGAGGCCAGTTATGTCAAAATAACGAATGGCAGCGTCTACACCAATGCTTTGTCACTCTAATTTTACCGCAAAAAGCTTTGCCTCTCATCAAGGTGGTTTTGTTTTGCTGCCAAAAGTAGCTTTATAGTGTGTACACCTCCACTGGTTTGTCCACAACTTGATGACAGTACAGATTTCAGGAAACACGATCGCTGTAGTCAACACTGCTAAATAAACAGGCAGCCTCATTCTATACTAGATATAACTTCTGAGAGATCCTTAAGAATAGCTTCTGAAGGTGACAAATATGTGGATAACTGGTGAAAGCAAGTATCTAAGCAGAGAATAGGAAGGCAGCACTACTGCTGATCACTGTCGAGAGCAGGGGTTCTCAAACTGGGGGTCTGGACCCCTCAAGGGGTCACGAGGTTATTACATGGGGGATTGCAAGCTGTCAGCCTCTACCCCAAGCCCCGCTTTGCCTCTAGCATTTCTAATGGTTTTAAATATATAAAAAGCGTGTTTAATTTATAAGGGGGGGAGTGGGTTGCACTCAGAGGCTTGCTATGTGAAAGGGGTCACCAGTACAAAAGTTTGAGAACCACTGGTCTAGAGACCAAGAGCCTGTGAACAGAGGTGGAAGATACCCCTTCCATCCTCTCTAGATACTTCCAAAGGCTTACACATCTTGTTTTATCTGGTCTGAGCTTTAACCACATCACTCCCATCTAATCTATCTCTGCCAGACAACAGAAAAGGGAGACTACTATCAAGATCAGACATAAGGGAGACTTAGAACTGCATGTCATCCACATTTCTTTCACTGTCTCCCGCAGTGGCCCCACATATTCATCAAGGCAGATGAGCAATTGTCCAAAACCACTACTGGGGTGTTGGGAATCATTAGGAAAGGCACAGATAAAAAGACAGAAAATATCATATTCCTCTATGTAAATCCATGGTACGCCCACATCTTGAATACCGCAAGCAGATCTGGTCACCCCATCTCAAAAAAAGATATATTGGAATTGGAAAAGATACAGAAAAGGGCAAGAAAATTAATAAGGAGTATGGAACAGCTTCCATAGGAGGAGAGATTGGTAAGACTGGGACTTTTCACCTTGGAAAAGAGATGAATAAGGGGGGATATGACAGAGGTCTATAAAATCATGAGTGGTATGGAGAAAGTAAATTAGGAACTGTTCTTTACTCCTCCTCATAACACAAGAACTAGAGGTCACCAAATGAAATTAATAGGCATCAGGTTTAAAACAAACAAAAGGAAATATTTCTTCACATAATACACAGTCAACCCATGGAACTCTGCCAGAAGATGTTATGACGGCTAAGACTATAACAAGATTCAAAAAAGAACTAGATACATTCATGGAAGATAGGTCCATCAATGGCTATTAGCCAGGATGGGCAGGGATGCAAAACATACTCTGAAGCATCCCTAGCCTCTGTTTGCCAGAAGCTGGGAATGGGTGGCAGGGGATGGATCACTTGATGATTACCTGTTCTGTTCATTCCCTCTGAAGCACCTGGCATTGGCCACTGTCTGAAGACAGGATACTGGGCTAGATGGACCTTTGGTCTGACCCAGTATGGCGGTTCTGATGTTCTTATTCTCTCCCCCCGAAAAAAGAAGAAGGAACTGAAGAGAAATTTCAAGCACTTAGCTCAGGTTGGGGGTTAAAACAAACATAACCCAGTGAATTCTGTGAGAAGGTAATTATCTGGCCACTTCACTAATTTACATCAAAGTGAAAAGTAAAGCACTTGAAAAGTTAGTTTACAGGTTTTCCTATGCATTACACTCCTTTTCAAGAGGAAAAGAGATAGAATGCTAGAGAGTACAGCCTGAGGCAATGGACTACCTCCACATAAAATACCCTACTAACTTCAGAAGGACTAGAGACGGGAAGGAAACAGTTTTTCCATTCTAAGAAAATCTGAGGTATTAAAAAAAAAAATTCCCATCCTGAATCAGGGCAAAAAGTCAAAATCTCAGAAATTTTCACAAACTGAAAATCTGAAAAAAAAAAAAATCAGTTTGAGTCAAAGTTTTCTGTTTTATTTAGACTATTTTTTTTTTACTACAAATTAAATGAAATTTTGAAACGAATTTGTTTTGAACCAGAAAAAGTTTTTCCATTATAAAAACGTCAAAATGAACCAAAAAATGTCAAGTAAAAAACCTGCAAGAACTTTTTGTTCTGACATATCAGCATTTTCCAACCAAACACACTGCTGAAAAATTCCTGACCACCTCTAATTGGGACTCCACACAAGTATAACAGTTTCTCAGGATAGATACTTACAAAGTCTGAAAATGACACAATCAGATGAACTCTGTGAGCACTTGCTTTTGCAGTAAGCTTTTTCCAGATGTGTCCAGCCTGAGCCCAGATGTCTACGCAGCAATGAAACAGCCCCACAAACCGAGCCCAAGTCGACTGGCACAGGTCAGCTGTGGGTGTCTAGTTGCTATGTAGTAATAACGAGAATCTGACTCATTGCTTGCTCTCTCACTTAGGAACAGAAATTGCAAGCCAAACTTGTTCTGAACTGAAACATACAGTCACACTCCTGGGAGTGACACATTGTTCCTTCCATTGCCTGACTCTTACAAGTTTCAAAGATGGAGGAATTAGAGCACAGGATTGCTGCTCAGTCAAATACTTGTAACAGAAATACAGAATTTAAGTATATAGTTAAATACGTTACTATAAAAATATTGCATGGTTATCTTGATCATCTGTGAATATGAAGCTGGTTTTAATACTGACTTCTTACAACGTTAGTATTTGGTAATTTTAAGACCAACATTCTGGGTACTGAAGTAGGATAAAATGCAGTTAATGGCAGCAATTATCACTTGCCCAAGTACAGATTTATGGAATCTAAACCAATGCTCTTCAAGTACTAGTTATATCAATGTAAAGACAGGGTAATATAGATCTGTGGAAATATTAAGTACACATTCTGAAAAATGAGGTATTATTAAATAAGATTCCCCAGGAGATAGACACATGACCAGTAACAGAAGCTGAAAAGATAAAATTTACTTACCTACACATGATTTTTCTTCTCTGAAGTGGTCAACTTGTGCTCTGTGATCCTTTAACTCCATACTGGTGATGCATCTCTACTCTACAAGTTTTCCCAATTATCAGTGCAATATCCAGTATCAAAAATATTCCTGTTCCAGGAACAAAAATTTCCCTTGCTTAATTTTGGATTTTTAACTTGTTCTTTCTTGTTCCAACCTGCAAGTGCCAATATGCCACAGAGGTCCTACTTGTCATGTGAATGGCAACTAACCCAAAGTGAATCTTAAGAGTAGAGAGAAAACAAACTTCTTTCTACTCTAGGAAGTTGTTCTGATGAGCTTCCTGGGACAGCCGTTTGCCCTGAATTACATGGGACCTATCTAAGTTCCTTCAGTGGTGCAGAAGATAATCTGGTACCTGACGGAGGAAATTCTACTGATAATCAGGAAAATGTATAGGGTAGAGAGCATCACCACCATAGAATAATGGATCACAGAACACCCAATGCCCATCAGGGAGAAAAGGGAATAGGCCAGAATGTCAGGATTCGAGCAGTAACACAGAAATCATGGGGAGCAGAGGCAGAAACTCCTATCTAGCAGCAGCAAAAGCAGAAATATCCACAAAACGCAACTGCTGATTTATACAGAAGAAGGGTCTTCCAAAAAGGAAAGAAAAATTACAAAAATGGAGAGGGAGGTACAGAGAGAAACCTGGGATGATAAATCAGTATGTGAAAGTGATGGAAGGGATAAAAGAATGAGTAAATATCCCATATTTAGGTTATAGGAGTTAAAAATGGGTAAATAATTAAATTAAGAATCAATACAAACTGACTTTCACTACAACCTTTTCCCACTCTTGTGTGCGTTGTCTACTTACAGTTAAAGCTCTTTAGAGGACAGAACCCTTGTGTGTCTAAAGAGCCCAAGACACTTTTAGGTGCTCAACAACCACCCTACCCTAAGTATTGCCATTTAGGTGTAAAGTCCTAAATGAAGACAAAACTTTATGATAAACAATTCAGGGTGTGACTTTCAAATCATCTAAGTGATTTAGGTGCACAAGTCTAATTGAAAGTGTTTGCGGTCCTAGATCACATAGGCATTTTTTAAAATCACACCTAAACCATACCCAGATTAAGCCATGATAACTAAAACCATGTAAAATAAACAAGAAAGGCTTTACAATTACAAACTATCAAAAATAAACATAAGAACCAACTATTTGTATTTTCATAATGTAATTTGAATGCTGAGAAATCAGCAGTGGAAAATGAACAGACACAAATCAATGAGAGATAATTTTAAAAGTGAGTTGCCATGCCAGCACTAAATCTTGTTTTAAAAAGTACTTTTTAGAAGTAGATAATTGTGAAGCTGTATCTAGATGGGGTACGCCACACATTTTTTAATCCCTAGAAATGGAGGGAAACATCATATTACTAAAGTTTGTTGACATTACATTGGGAGGATTTACAAAAAACAGTGAGGACAAGAGAAATAATACAAAGGGACCTAGAGAGATAAGAAACATGGACAGAAAACAAAATAAGATATTCTGAATCACCACCTCTCTGTGTCTTTATGCTTTGTCTACCCTGACTGTGTACATAGTAAGATCTTCAAAGCAAGAACTCTTATTATGAGTTTGTAGAGCAGATAACACAGTGGGACCCTGATCTTGGTTGGGGTCCCTAGGTGTTACTGTAATGCAAATAATAAATTAACAGGAAAGAGAAACCAGGAAAGCAGTTATAGTGAAACAGATACAGCAGCAAGAATGCAGAGCAAGTTAAACAAGCATGTAATGTGACACGACCAAAAAAAAAAAAAAAAAAAAAAAAAAGGATAATAGAGTCAGAGTGGCTGGATTTAAATCACCAATTTTAATCATGATTTAAATTAGCAAGTAGGAAACCTTGACTTAGATCATTTATTTTAATCATGTTTTGCATTAAACTTTTTAGTTACTTTCCTTAAAAAAAGCTTGATCCTCTTATTATTAAAACACACTGAAAACTAAATACTGCCTTCACACTAAATTTGGTGCTTCTTTTTCTTTTTCTTAATTAGACTATGCCTCAAGACATTTAAGCAATTATATAGCTTAACTTACATTTATTCAGATTCTTACTTATTTTATGTTAGAAAATGGTGAATGATGCATTTCTTATTTACTAGATGATAAATCACAAGTAAAAATTTAAGTAAGTCAAGCTCATTTGCATGGAAATTCAATTAAAAAGGACAAACAGCATTTTAATTTTTGTATTGAATAAAACTACTTAAATGTGTTAGATGCATAAGAAAAAAGTTTATCAAAGCATGTTTTGCATTTAAAACTTACTGATTTATTAAACAAAGGAAGTATTATCTGTAGTTATGAAGAGAACTAATTTTTTCTGGACACACTGTCCTACAAGATTTTAGAACCAGTAGATCTGATTCTCTCAAACCTAGATTTTATTCATAAATTGGAAGAGGAAAACAAGCTTTCCTGCCTTCTCAACCTCAAACTTGTTTCTTATGCACTAGTCATTGAACTTAACTAGTTGAATACTAACTAATATGAAGAAAACATTCTCTCTGCACCTGCAGAAGAAATTACTGCTGTCAAAACTGATTTAGCACTTCAGCAAACTCTGGTTCCAGGTGGTCAGCCAGTGACTTCTACCAGTTCAGTGGGAGGATATTCTTTAAACTTCACAGAAAACATGCACTACTTAATATTTTTTGTAATTGGTTTAAATGATTTCAGTAGATTATAATAAGTTTAGGCTTTAACAAAGACTGTGGGTTTCAAATTTAATTTTAAATAGTTTCTTTTCCTAAATAAACCTGTATTCACTTTAAATAAAACATCCAATTTAAATTAAAAAATCCTTTTTATATATATATTTTTTCAAATAATCAATTTTTTCCACTCTGACCACAGTTTTGGCCAACATATGTAAAATTATCACAGATTAAGAAAAGCGTCTGTAGATGACCCTGGCGCAAAGACACCATGAATTTGAGGTTTACTTCCGGGGACCACATTACCTTCAACTTGTCTATTTTCCTGGGAGTTCAGGGGACAGAAACAAATGATCAGGGGGTTTTGGAGGAGACTGAATTTATGAGGAAAGATTAAAGAGCTAAATGTGTATAGCTTTATTAAGACAATTAACATGTTGTGGAAAAAAACAAATTATTCTACATTTGAACAGTATTTCTAGAACGCCAATCATAAATATTTAAGAAACCATGATTTGTATTTAAAGGGACACCATCAACATGAAGAACAGTCAATATAAGAAAAATTTAAAATAGTTTCAGGTACTACACCTAACCTACTTAAGTATTCCTGCCAATTTCTGTGGTTTCACAATCCCATTTTTTTATCCTTTGAAAATATTTTTCCCTGTTGCTGTATGTAAGACCCACAAAACTGAGGAAACACACTAAACAGGAAAAGCCATTAAACTGACTATACACAAAGTGCTGCCAAATGCACAAAGAAAACCAATGTTCTCTCTAATCTTTCAGCTATAGTCATCTTAAGTGTCATTTAAAAGTAGGCAAAAAAAAACAGACAGGAGTTGATGGTACAGTAGAAACTCAAAGTTACGAACACCAGAGTTACGAACTGACCAGTCAACCACAAACCTCCTGTGGAAACGGAAGTACACAATCAGGCAGCGAGAGAGAGAGAGAAAGAGAGCGGAAAAAAAAGCAAATACAGTACCATACTGCGTTAAACGTAAACTACTAAAAAAATAAAGCTGTACTAACTCAATGTTCAGTTGTAAACATTTGAAAAAACAACCATAATGTTTTGTTCAGCGTTACGAACATATCAGGGTTATGAACAACCTCCATTCCTGAGGTGTTTGTAGCTCTGAGGTTCTACTGTATCCTTTTAATAGGTAACAACTGTATGTGCCTATTCCAATGGAAGGTATGTAATTGCTATTCCTAAAGTACCAATCTGATTTAAAAAAGGGAAATTGACAAACTTTAAACTATTGCACTGTGTGGATTATTAATTATTTGTACTACAGTGGCATCAAGGGGCCACAATTGAGGTCAGATCCCCATTGCACGAGCACTGCACACAGTAAGTACAATTCTTCAGGGTGGATAAAAGAATGATTTTTTTTTTTAATATTGATTTAAATCTATAGTATGAGACAATATATTCATGTAATGTTTAAGAAAAGTTTTGTAAATGAGTTCCAATAGTTCATGGATTAGAGACCCAATCTTATGGGGTTCCAGGGGCTTCTGTATAGATTTAGGTTAATCTTTCTATTTACCCAATTGTGCTCAGTCTAGACCAGGGATTGGCAACCTTTGGCATGCAGCCAGTCAGGGAAATCCGCTGGCAGGCCGGGACGATTTGTTTACCTGCAGCGTCCGCAGGTTTGGCCGATCGTAGAAAGAATATTTTCTTCCTTTGGACTAATTCATTCCAAATTAAGAAATTTTTTGGGACCTGAAAAAGCAGGAAAGCTTGTTTTTCTTTTCCAGATTATGAACAAACAGGAAAATGAAGATGAAGACAACTGAGTTACCTGCAGAAGCCAGTATTTTAAGTTTCGCATGTTGGCCTGGCTGACATAGTCGATTTAATTTTTTTTTTAATATTTCATTTAACTATTTTAGTTAAAAACAAACCTGATTTTAAAAAACACTTGAATGTTTAACTAAATTCAAAAATTCATATGCTTGTTTTGTTAAAATATTCTATGCTTGCTGTTGAAGAAAAAAATCCAGAGTACATGACATTGTTTTAGTTAAATGAAACAATTTAAATGTCTGTCTGGTGATGTTCTCCTCCTAATACAGCATGGCAAGAAAATCCTCCAAATATTAATGATTAACCTGTTGAATTGGAGATACACCTCTACCTCGATATAACGCTGTCCTCGGGAGCCAAAAAAATCTTACTGCATTATAGGGGAAACCGCGTTATATTGAACTTGCTTTGATCCACCGGATTGCGCAGCCCCGCCCACCCGGAGCACTGCTTTACCGCGTTATATCCGAATTCGTGTTATATCAGGTGGCATTATATCGAGGTAGCGGTGTAGCTGAATTGGAGATAGTTCACCTCCCAATGACTTCATAAATATCTGCTTCAATTACCTTTGGTAAATGAAATAACCAAACAATCATTCATTTTCTGATTTACAGGTCTGTCTCATCTTACGCTGGGGTTACGTTCCGTGGTCAGCGCGTAAAGCGAAAACCGCATATAGTCAAAATTACATTGAGTGTAATGGCGGGCAGAATCGCCCGCACTACAGAAACAGTATTTAAATTGTTATTTTTCTCTCTTTTTTTGTTTTTTTCTTGTTTTTGCCGACCGCATAAAGCTGAAATCGCACATGTTAAATGCGCCTAAGATGCGACAGACCTGTAGCTGTAAAACTAATCTGAAAAGTTTTCAAAATAAATTACTTTAAAAATGTATATTGTGTACCTTCTAAAAATGAAACCTACATCTATCTCTGAGTTGTGAAGAATATGTATTAAAGTTATAACAACCAACAAGAATGCATTTTTATGTAGAAATCCATGATTAAATCGAGTCTTCCTGACTAGTGATTGAAGTCATGATTTAAATCAATTTGATTTAAATCAAATCCACCCTGCAACTCTTCACACAAATCTTTCAGGCCATAACTTGACATAGCAAATTTCTTTGTTACTTTGTAACACTTTACAAAAGTAAGGCATTTCAACAGAAAAATGCTTAACTTTTCTGCTCTCATAGTGCACAAAGATAAGCAAAGTTTTAAGTTTTTCAGGCCTTAAGCGACTAGATTTTTTTTTGAATTTACAGTTCTTGAATACCAATCACTAATAGTTAAATAATGATTATTGCTCAGTACCTATTTTTATACATGATAGCGCATCTAGATTTCAATTTTAGTTTTCTGAAAACTTCTTACCCTGGGTTTCTGACAAGTGATTATCTGATCAATTTCTAGAACTGAGAGACTGACTAGATCACTATCGTTAAATTAATCTGAAAGTTAGAAAATCTTCAAATTTTTATTACAAGTTTCCACTGCAGCCCAATTACCATATCACACTTTTTTGTGTACAATTGCTTGTCGATTTTGACATTTTCTTTCCTTGTTCCCTTTTAAAAGAGCCAAAAATTGTATAAAACAATAGGTACATCTTAAAGAAAATTAATTCATGAATTAAATATATTCTGTGGGCTGTGCGAAGCATAGAATAACCAGTGTCTAGTGCACTTTGATCCCACCTCTTCTTTTCTCTTGGAATGCTCCCTTCTTTCAACACACATAGGGCCCTGGCCTCTGTGTAGGGGTGACCAGTGCAGATACAGTCTAGCAACTCTACAATGGAGAGAAAATCCACTTCAATGGTCCCTATGACAATTTACACCAGCTAAGGATCTGCCCCACTGTGTTTAAGCCCCCTTTATACCACAGGAACAGACTAAAAAGAGCAACAGATAACCAAGCCCTCTCTCTTTTGCATCCTGTGAAATGCTGAGCAGTGTTGGGACTGTAACATTAATCACAGATCCATTACCTCGTGTCCTTATTTGGCTAAATATATCCAAGTTATAAAGGAAATTCATGGTAACTGCCAGTAATTCAGATTTTTAAAAATGGATAATACCCAAACAAACTTCCTAAATTGTCTTGGCCCCTCTTTATATCAACCGCAGTATTTAGACGGCCAAGTGTTGGATAACATTCAATAGGTTAACAACATGTCTGGCAGCCAAACTCGGTCAGCATGGATTCCATTTCATTACCAATAGACGGGGTATTTTTACATATGCCTTTCAGAACTTACAGGTGGAGAAGTTGCCCAGTGAAACTAAGCAAATGATAAAGATTTAGGGTACAGCTACATGTGCCATGGGATAAACCACCCATGGCACAGCTGCAGATAGCCTATGTCAGCTGAATCTGGCTCGCAGGGCTCAGGCTCATGGGGCTAAAAATCACTGTGTAGATATTCAGGCTCGGGTTGGACCCCATGCTCTGAGGTCTTCCACCCTCTCAGAGTCCCAGAGTTTAGGCTCCAGCCCAAGCCCAAAGGTCTACACATTGACTTTTTAGCCCTGGAGTCTGAGCCCCGCAAGCCCACTCACCCAGCCAGTCACATGTGTTTTATCCCTGTGTAAACATACCCACAGGATCTTAAATGCTAGCACAAAGAGAGTCCTACATAGAAAATTAAAATTTGAAATCACAAGTCTCAGCACACATCTTTTTGCATCCTATTGGCATGAAAGAAAAGCTAAGCAAGAACTGGCCGTCGAAGTCTTGAGTGGTAAGTGGCAGGATGCTTTATACCAATTTCATGAAATGGGATGTATTTTCCAGTTTTGTAAAGTCATAACTTGCTGATGAGACTTTAGAACACTACATCTCTGTCACTGTAAACTAATATGTGAAATACAGAATGTTTTTATAACATTCTTTCAAAACCATTTCTTTGAACATGCTGCTTACACTCTAGGTATACATGACAAAACACTTGACATCAACGACTAAGCCCACTGAAAGTTCAAAAGGAAGCAATTAGAGGTATCTGAAAACTCAAAAATATTTAAAAATCCGCACACACACCCCCCCCCCCCCCCCCCCCCCCCCCCCCCCCCCCCCCGAGTACCTAACAAATTTACAGATGCTCCCCGGGTTACGCAAATCCGCACGTACGGAAAAAGTTCTGTAAGCTTTTTTTTTGACTTATGCAAAATTCGACTTACGCAAGTCAGGGAGCATCTGTAGTTTGTAGGTGTGTGATTAAAATCTGGAAATGAAGGCCAGTATTTTTATCATGAATCCCAACTATATTTGTGTGAATTATACAATTTATGTAAAATTAATTATATCACTCATGTGTTTCATTGGGTGGCAAGAGTACTAAGCTTGGATTCTAGATCATTTTTAGATATCACTGCAATAATCCTATATTAACGTTCAGTACAGGTGATCAAGTTATTTCAACGAGTCCACAAAAAGCCTTTATGTTATCCATGCTTAATTAAAACTAGCAACAGATTTTATAGCAAGAGATGTTACTAGCCTTCCTATAAAACATCTGGGCAGTTTGGTCTTCCAATAAACATTTTTTTCCAGTGCCATAAGACTTGAACATAACGTTACGGGAACAAAAACTTAGAATTTATTTTTCCCGTTCCGTGTATTACTTCTGAATCTGAAAGCAATTGCAAAAAGGTGTCAGGAACACCTTTTAAAGAACCAATGGTAAAGTTATTTTCAGCAGAATCCC
Source organism: Platysternon megacephalum (assembly GCA_003942145.1). Classification (NCBI taxonomy): domain Eukaryota; kingdom Metazoa; phylum Chordata; order Testudines; family Platysternidae; genus Platysternon; species Platysternon megacephalum. The sequence goes on from QXTE01000103.1 coordinate 3,043,818, forward strand.
TGAACTATAAACAACAGCCTGTACAGACAATTGTCAACCGAGGTTTGTCAGTATTACATAAAATCTAGAACAAATTATATTAAATTCCATCTGCTTAAGCACCCTGTTGTAGGTGCAAAATGGATGATCTTCACTTCCTGGATAGGATGTGCAGCCTTCACAAATGAGAATGCACACCTAAAAGAGACCTGAAGCATTTTGCAAACTGGTCACATGAACACATCACAGAAATGAAGCATCTGCACTAGTACCTCTTGCCTTTTTGTTGTATTTTAGATTGCTGTTCTGCTTTCATAAATGTCACTCTTAGCATTCATAATACGGTCACAAATGTCACTCCAAAGTGGTCAATTTAGAAGACGACTAAGTTTTACAACACACAGTTTAAAAAAAGTAGGTCAAATATGGGCAATCTTGACACTAAGCCTTTAGGAGGTCTAATAAGCTAACCAAAAAAAATAAAATAAAAGAGCACACACAACTAAAGATTAAGGATACCCCCATTTCAAATCTCACAAAAAAAGGAAATCAGGATTTTCATTCCTAGGGCTGCCACATTCTCATTTTGAGAGTAAAAGTAAACCCTTGAAAAATAATTTCTGAAATGCATTTGTCTAAAAATGTCCTTCACTAATACTTCACAGTATTCTGAGGGTATGTCTTTGCCCCAGAGTTAACCTGAGTAATCAGCACTCCAGTGTAAGCACCTGGGTATGAGTAGCCACACTTCACAGTCATATCCAAGTTACTGGGTACACACTGGTGCTGTCCTCACCCATGAGTGCCGCTTGTACTTCTGCAGGCATATCCCATGGTTCTTTGTACTGCAGTAAGGTGAGCCACTCCGAATCTTTTGAAGTGAATTGTGGGAGAACTGGTCTGTCCTGCTGTGTACACAGGGAAATTGTGGGAGGCATTGGAGGACAATCAGCTCCTGAATGGTTTGGCCTGCATCTTCACTGAAATGGGATATCAGTCCAACTGAAAGCAGCATCCAGGCTTTAGCCTATGGCCCCAGACAAGCCAACTAGCCCAAGCTGACAGAACCAAACTAAAGGTCAGAAGTTTGTGTGTGGGGATGGGAGGGAGGTTAGGGACAACACCTGAGTAAAAGCCCAACTTAACTCTGCAGTAAAGACATATCCAGGGTGACTCATTTACTAGCTGTCTATATCTATTTTATCCTTTGAGGAGAATCAGCTTAAGATGTTTTTTCAAGATTGATATCAGCAAGTTAGTGCTGTACAACTTCTCAAACATTAGTGGCACTGGAAGTCAACCACTAGAAATACTTTAAAGCTGAAAAAAGTTCTCATACATGGCAATTTATTAATTGTATAAACAGGCCTAAGAAACAAAGTGGTGCATATGAGTTACTTTCAGGATGTTATTTCAAACTTGGGAGTAAATGGGTCAAATCCTCTCAGTCAAATTCAGCCTCAATGTCACGTGTCTATTTTCTACACAGTACTTCTAACATTTAAAATTTCCTGGCTTTTGCTGTAGGAAATAAAAAAATTTGACCCTCAGGGTTTTATCAAGATCCACTCAAAATCGGTAACAATAGATTAATAATCTTTATTTGTGATGACCTGCAGCTTTGCTGCTCAAGTTTATGGTAAGCATGAGTCAGGGTAGGCTAGAGTGTGTGTTTTGTGCTGGGAGATTTTGTGTTGATTTGTGCAGGTGGCAAATGAGGGGTGCTTGTTGTGGTACGGGGCTGCATTTGGGCTTACTGTGAGTTACTGTACCAGGAGAGTTGTGCTGAGTTGTGCAGGTGAGGAACTATATGTGTTTGGAGTATTTTGTGTTACATGGATGTGGCAGTTGGGCCAAGTAATCCACCATGCAGTTGCCCTCATACAGCCAATGAAATTGCTGCATGCAAATTAGCTGTAGAATGAAGGTGGTGATTGGCTGAGTTACCACAGCTATAACAACAGTCTTGGGCTCAGAGATACATGCTTTGCTGTCGCACAGGTGTAATTCATAAAGTCAAAATGGCTGAAAACTTAGAAACTGGATGGTAACATACAGTAAATCCCAGTGGTAACTGAATGTGGTGATATTCTGAAAAAAAGGATCCCAAACCATGCATGTAGGTGTTTCCATTGCTTCACACTGCCTCAGATATTCCAGGCTTCAGCATGATATACAGACAGGTGACAATCCTGAAATCATATTATATAAATAAACTATGTACCTACTACTACTTAGAAGGAGAAAGATTTCAATTAAATATGAAAATCTTACATGACCACCCATATATTAGAGGTTATTTTAGAATACTTTCATACTAGCACATACAATTATTCTCTGTCAAAAGGTATGCAAATTAACTATTTTGGCATTTTTCTATTGTAGACAACAGTAATAAAATCCAGACACACTGAACTAATCAGAATGCTAACACTCACCTGAAATTCTGACCCTCTCAACTCCCTCCCACCCATTCAAACCTTCAGAGAAAAAGTTTGGGAAAACTAAGCCTTGAATGGTAATCTTAATGTTACCAGACCTAGGCTGTGGCAGATCTTAGCAAAGGATCACTCACCGACAATGCCCTTCCACTAACCCCTCCCTCCTTTAAACAAGGGGGCTATTAATTCAAGCCTCTCAGAGCATCATAGGTGAAAACCAAAATCTTAGCCTTCACTCAGAAATCAACAGTCAGTGAAGATCACAGAGCATGGGTGTAACGTTCTCTACGTGATACACCAGTCAATAAGCAGGATGCTATCGTTGCACTTTCCAAATGATTTTAAGGTGTATCCCCATGTAGACATCATTAATACTACAATCTAGAGGCAAACACTGTAACAAGGAATGGATCCAAAACAAAACAAAAAAAAGTTTTCAAACTTGCTTGCCAAGCATGAACATACCTAAAGGAAGGGTAGAGGAAAATTATGAATTCTATTATACAGTAAATAAATCACAAAAGAGAATCTCCACCATTTCTTTCCACTGCTGCCCTAACTCAGCTACTTATCTGGGTTGAGTCTCACTCTCACCATGCTAGCTCTCATCTGTGTTCCAGTATCTATAAGGCCCTGAGATAGTCACTCAAACACATGAAGTGGTTTATATTAGATTAAAATATGAAAAAAAATAAATCAGTATTGCCAATCCTCTCAATTTTATTGCAATGTCTAGCAATATTTAGTGTTCTTTTTAAAGCTCCAACTCCCAGATTTCATGTCATTTCATGAGAATCGCAACTTTCATTTAAAAGAAATTTCTAGCACTCAACAGTGGAGAAAGGTATGAAAACATGATCCCAGTGCACGCTAAAGGCACATGACACAGATGGCAAATACAAAGCACCCAAAATGTATAGTTTTGAAATCATCATGATTTTCAAGCCAATTCTATGATTTGGAGTGAGGGAGAAGGGGGGCTGATTCAGGGTTTTTGAACACTTGGGGTTGTCAATACTCAAATATACTGACATCAATCTCATCTGCTACATTTCTGCAATATTTGAAGGGACTATTTTAAACTTTTTGTCCAACTAGACTTTAACAAAAAAAATTTCTTCCCACACTATCATGAACTGTTAGGGGTGATAAAAACCACTGCCCACTGTATTTTAAAAATACCATTTGGAAATGTAAATAAGTAATTTTTCAAAAGCTACTAAGAACCTTGCATCCGAAGAAGTGGGTATTCACCCACGAAAGCTCATGCTGCAAAACGTCTGTTAGTCTATAAGGTGCCACAGGATTCTTTGCTGCTTTTACTAAGAACCTGACTGTTTTGGCATTTGTTCCTCTACATGAACTAGATTTCTCCATTTAATGGAAGTAAAACTAGAAACACATATTTATGTAAAAATCATAATGGGCCATGATCTATTAGATTTGTCAAGGACACAAAAAAACCATTTATGATCAAAGTTACAGAATTTCTTAAGCCATTTTAAAACTCAATATTAACTAGATCTAGAATAGAGTTGGACTAGTAAAGTGACAAGTAAATAATTTAACATCATTTCTTATTCTATTTATTTGTCCTATCATTTAGTTTGATTGTTAATTAAATGCTAACACACAAAAACAAGAGACAAGTATCAGAGAGGTAGCCGTGTTAGTATCGATCTGTAAAAGCAGCAAAGAATCCTGTGGCACCTTATAGACTAACAGACGTTTTGCAGCATGAGCTTTCGTGGGTGAATACCCACTTCTTCGGATGCAAGGTTCTTAGTAGCTTTTGAAAAATTACTTATTTANAACAAGAGAGTCACTCAGTACATCACATGTTTTTGAACATCTTAAATCACATCAAAAACAATATTTTATAAGTATATTCAGTACTGCACACTAAGTTCATTGCTCATTTGCAAGAAGGAATTAACTAAAAACAGTGTAAAAGATAAATATATTATATATAGGAATCATGTTTATCTTTTATTGGATTCAATTACATAAATATTCTATTCAATTGTAATCCTTAAAAAACATCCTAAAGATGACAACTACACCAACAGAAGTTGGCCCAATAAACAATATTACCTCACCTACCTTGTCTGTCAACCACAGTGTTTAAAACAAACACAGATTAATAATCAAAGAAAACTATTTTATGGTCAGAAAAAAGGTTGGTACATGACAAGGCCTTTCCACATACCAGATAGCAACCTATGCTGATCAAGTAAACTAAAATTCCCCCTCTATAGTTACAGACAGGTTGCTTCTCTCTGTAATACACAAACACCTGCACTGGTATAGGTAGAATACACCAACCAACACCTTTAACACTTCATCTTTGAACTTTAAGTCATGCTGATTGCATTTTAACACAAAATACAACTACAAAGGCACTTGACACTGTTTTATAAAAGAGGCATTGGCATCCCGGGAAAACAGTCGTTAAACTTTACAATTTAAATACGGACCTTCTGCACATCAAACAAGAAGGAACCAAATCGAGTGGCTATCAAAACAGCCAGTTAATGATTTCTATACTTCAAGAACTCCACTCTCACCTGACGAGAGATTTTTTAGGAAAAAAAACCTTCAGGAAGAAAATGAAGACCTAAGGACAAAGTAGATTTCTGAAAGGACAGAAGTCGGCGATTTTTCTGCTATCATTAAGCCTGGTAAGAGCAGAATCATTCAGGAGAGAGCACTAACCATGCAAACGCTCAATATGCAAATAAAAATACCGAGGCCTCTCTTCCTTCTGCTGGGTAAGTACAAGAGGAAAACACAACCCACCTGGTGGCTCCCAGCCCTTGTTCTCGGTTCTAGGAATGACAATCCCCACCCATCCCTTCTTCCTGCACTAGCTGCCCTCTGCCCCTGGCTGGGAGATGGCCGGGGGCAGGAGGAGTGTGGGTGGCGGTGGTTTGGGTTGGGGCTGCTCCGTGTGCGGGCTGTGTGCGCCTCTGGGCTGGGGGGGGAGGTGATTTCCCAGGGGCCGCTGTGTGCAAAGAGGCCCAGGAGATGGCGTCTCAGGGCCCCCATCTCGCGAGGGATTTCAAGGCTGAACCTGCCCCAGCCTCCATGGCGACCTCCCCCGGCTGAGGGAAGAGCTGCAGGGCCGACGTCCCCCCACCAATTCCCGACCGCAGGGCTACGGCCGGCCCCAGCCTGCCGAGGCGCGGGGGCTGCACTGACCTGTCCTCCGAGTCCATCCGGCTCAGGGGCTCCCCGTCCGAGGACATCTCCAGGCTGCCCCGCCGGCCCCCCGACGTGGTGCTACAGCTGCTGCTGCCACTGCTGCCGCCCCCGCCGCCGGTGCCGTAGCCTTCGTCTCCGCCGCTGGACACGCTGCTGCTGCTACTACTACCGCCGCCGCCGCGGCCCAGCCCGTCCTCCTGGCTGCCCCGGGGGCCCTTGGGCTCCTCCTTAGCGTCGGCCTCGCTGCTGCCGCCGGGGCTGAGCGAGCGGGTCTCGTCGCTGCAGCAGCCGCTGCTGGTACTGCTGCTCCCCACCAGGCTGCTCTCCTCGCCGCCCTCCTCTTCCTCCTCCTCGTCCTCCCCGTCCCCGGCCTGGCTGGCGCTCTCCGGGCTCGGCTCCGACATGCTCTCGGCCTCGCCGCTCAGCAGCAGCAGCGCCTCGGACTCCGCCGCCGCCGCCGCCCCGGCCTCTTCCTCCTCCTCGGCCGCCGCCACCGCCTCGCCGGGAAACAGCTCCGCCATGTCGCTGAGAGTAGCCGCCATGGCGCCGCCGAGCTGCTGCCTCCTGTGTCAGTCGCTCGCTCCCTCCGTCGCCGCCGCTTCTCGCCCGCACAATTGCGCAGCAGAGCGAGCGAGCCGCAGAGGGGAGGGGCCGCTGCACGCGCTACGGAACCCGCCCGGGGACAAAACACCGAGCTGGGAGGGCAGCGCCCGCGGCGCCGGGAGGGGAAAGGAATCGAGGACACGAGGCTGCTTGGGAGCGGGCAGAACCAAGTGCACGGGCGAGGGGAGAGAATGGGCAGAACCAAATGTGGTGGCGGCGGCGGCGGCGGGGCGGGGTACTGGGCGGCTCTGAGGCGGGGAGGGGAGCCAGTGGGAGGCATGGGGCAACTGCCAGCTCTGAGGGGGACGCGAGGCTGGGCGGCCGTAAGTGGTTGGGGCAGGAGTCGGGGCTCCGGCCTTCGCACTGTTGCCTCTTCCAGGCAGGCCCCTCCAGAGAAAATGGGGACCCTCCTTGCCTTTGCCCGCTGGCGGGGAGCTGGCACAGAGGGTGGGTCGTGCCACGGAGGCGGGTAATGAATCGCCCCAAACTCCCACCCTGCTCAGAGAAGTAACTTTTCTTACTTCTTCGAGTGCTTATGCAAATCCATCCCAGTCTTAGCACTGCATTCACTGTGCCCCACCCACCGTGTGCCTGGGGGGTGCCCCACGGTGTCGGAAAGATGGCAGCACAGCTCCGCCAAAAGAAGATGGCGAGGCTTCCGCCAGAGCATAACGCTTAACCGACATACGGGCTGAAGAACCCCAAGTGGGTGTGGGCCATAATCTGAGCCAGAGGGGTTTAAACTAGCTAACGCATAACAGAGCCGAATGCATCCCGACACCCACTTGGGTAGTCTCGGAGAACATACTGCTTCACCTTCCTCTCGGTCAGCAAATGGTACAAATCATCTTGCAGAAACTCTGAAAGGTTAGGCTCTTAGTAAATAAAAGGATGAGGCCCTGTGAACTTGAAATGTGCACCCTAGCTTTCCCCTGATTAGTAAGTGGTTTGGGGGAAACACCCATAAAAGAGTCATTTGGTTCAAATGGAAACCCATTGCTACTTGGGCAGAAACTCAGAGTGGGATCTGAGTGATGCCTTACCCATATGAAATATTGTACAGCAAGGGCCAGCCCTGAGAGCTTGCATTTCCCCAAATCTTCTGGCTGATGTAATTACCACTACTAAGGATGTTTTTGTAGATAAATGCAACAGGGAGCAGTTTGCTAGGTGCTTAAATGAATGGAGTTGATGTGGCTTACCTGCCAGCACAACATTAAAGTCCAATGGAGAAGGAGGTTCCCTTACTAGTGGAAAAAACATGTATAAGGCCCTTAAGAAATTTAATCATAGTAGGTGGGGAAAAAACTATAGCATTGAAAGGGGGGAGGAATAGCAGGGATGTGGCAATATTGCTCCCAGGAACACTCTAAGGGCTTGTCTACACTACCGCATGGGTTTGAACTAAGATACGCAACTTCAGCTACGTGAATAGCATAGCTGAAGTCGATTTACTTAGATCTACTTACCGTGGTGTCTTCACTGCGGTAAATCGACAACTGACGCTCTCCTGTCGACTCCGCTTGCGCTCCTCGTTCTGTTGGAGTACCGGAGTCGACGGGAGCATTAGCCTGCTAAACCCAGGGTTGTGAGTTCAATCCTTGAGGGAGCAATTTGGGGATTAGTTCTGCTTTGAACAGGGGGTTGGACTAGATGACCTCCTGAGGTCCCTTCCAACCCTGATATTCTATGAATATTTCAGAGCGCTCAGCGGTCAATTTATCTCATCTATATGAGATGCGATAAATCGACCCCGGCTGGATCGATCGCTGCCCGCCGATCCGGCAGGTAGTGTAGACAAGCCCTTAGAGAGTGCAAGTAGTCCAAGAATTAGGGATCTGAGGATCAACAGGTTGTAATTGACATTGTTCACATCAAATCCTGAATATTTTCCACTTAAAAGCCTATGTTAGTCAGGAATCTTTTCTACTTTGGATCAAAATGTTCCAGACATCTGAGGAACATGATCTTTCTATGTCTGACATTCAGTAAGTAGCCAAGCTGTGAGATGGAGGGAGACTGGCTTTAGAGGTAAGATGTTCCCATTGTTTTGAGAGATTACATCTGGTAGAATTAAAAAGGTTTTCAGTGGACGAAATAACAGCATCAGCTCCATATACCAAAACTACCTCAGCCAGGCAGCTGCTATCATAATGACTGTGGCAGCATCTTGTCTGATCTTTTTGAGCATCCTGGGAATCAGAGGGATGTGAGGGTAAGCATACATCATCCCTGTCAATCACTGAGTGAGGAATGTATCAGACAGGAATGCTAGGCTTAGACCTCCTTTGGAGCAGAAATTGATACATTTAATGTTCTTGGGGGATTGCAAATAGGTCTACAGAAGGATGACCCCACACGTGGAAAATGTGATGGATAACAGAATCCTTGATCGTCCACTCATGGCTTGACAAAAATATCTTCTAGAGCATTCTGCAGATCTAGGATATGTATTGCTATGAGAGATTACTTAGTGCTGAAACATCAGTTCCATAGTTAACCTCCTTCCAGACATCAAAGGGTTCCTCCCTGCCTGTTTATGTAAACCGTGGTTGTCGTGTTGTCAGTCATAACTTGAACTGTCGGTCCATGGATAATTGGTAGGAATGCAACACAGGTTCTACGAACCACTTTGGGCCCTAATACATTTATGTATAGTCAAGTATCCTCATGGGTCTGTAGACCTGAAGCCTGATGATGGTCCGGATATGCTCACCATTTCAGAAGGGACATGTCCTGCCATGAGTGCAGGGGACTGGACTAGATGACCTCTCGAGGTCCCTTCCAGTCCTATGATTCTATGCCTGTCACTAAGGTCTTGGGTGGGAGAAGTGGATAAAAAGGGGCCGGGGGAGGGAAAATCTTTCACCGTCAACTGCACCTCCCATTGGATGCCAGAACCAGGGTGTCCTCCTCTTAATGATAGACAGTGTCATTGAATGAGAGGCTGTATTCAGAGGCATCCATTGCTGCCTGGAGGGACATCCTGGCTATTAGCTGTTCATCAGCAGTCAAAGATTGAAACTCTGTTCTCCAGCGGGACATTGTAAAATCTGAAAATGTAATGTAATTTAAAAAGTCATCACCGGTAACACCTGATAATTAGCAATCCAGAATTGCTGGCTGGCAGATGAATAACTCTTACATCTGAATAAATCTCTGGAAGTTATCTTTGTCTGTTGCTGTGTGCTTGTTTCATTAGCTACCATAACCACTAGTGAGTAAGGTATAGGTGAGTGTAGATACTCAGACCTGGTGGATGGTACCTGTACCACTTACCTGCCTTTTTAGAGGTTGGAGGTTCTGATGCAGTTGTTTGCCAGATATGCTTTGCTGGGCTTTGTTGATGAGCAACCGGGTATGGAAGCACAGAGAATGTCCAAGAACTTATGTGAGCTTTCTTGTGCTGTCTCCACCAGTATCGCAAGAGAATCAGTGATATGTCTGAGCATATCCGGAAAGCTCTTGTAGTTGTCTGGGTGAGACAGTGTAGATGGGACCATTGCCTTATCAAAGGATGAAGTTAATACAGCAGCTGGCTTTGATTCATCTTCTGTCTGGGGGTGTTCCTTTGCAGATAATTCCTCAGGGGGCTCAGATTCATGGACTGCACGCTGAGACATCCTAGCTCCCTGGGAAGGTGAAGGAGAAGAGGTTCTCATCCTGGAAGATGGTGCAGAAACATAGTACCTTGTTTGTGAAGACCCCAGAGTAAGGCCATGATGAAATGTTATATGGAACAGCGCCTGAAGCTCAGGGAGAAGAGTACCAGGAGCAGGGCACATGTCTACTTTTATATCCCTGTACAATCTAGGCATGTATGAGACTCTTCACTGCTTGAGACTCATAAGGATGAAATGAGGGGACCATTACTGAATATATAGGGGATCCTTCCCTGCTTTGTTGGGCATCTGATGAAGAAAGAGAGCACTCTCCATCTAAGAGGTATGGCCTGCTAATGGAAAATTTAAACTATACATGTTGTATATTTGTGGAAGATACAATGTATTCTTTATACCAAACAGAGACATAGATCCCTGCTGTAAGTGAGAAACTGAATCTGTCCTTAATTGTGGAGCTGCTACTGACACCTCCATTAGTTCTCCTTGCAGGCCTGTCAGGAGAGTTATAAAATAAAAACGTGAGTAGACCATCCAGCAGATGGGGCAATTTTGCACATGCACACTAGCCAGTAAATCTCCATAGTTTAAGAAATTATATTTCAAATTTAACTGCCTATGAGGGTGTCTTCCTCTGCCTTTACTAGATTTAAAGGATTACCTTTTCAAAGACAAAGAGAAAACTAATCAAGACCTTGCATGCTGCAAAACCAGCATGAAAACATTAAAGTCCAGCTGAAATAAACAATGATACTAATGAAATGATACACAGCTCTGGAAGAGCACAGATGTACTATAGATATTGTGTACAATTGTAGAATCACTTTAAAACACCCCCCAGAGAACTTACTGTGTGCTTCATGGTAGTCCAGATTGTGAAATTTTTGTTTGAAAAGACCTATTTTTTTTTTAAAACTATGTGTACATTTTGTAAAACCAAAATGCTGATGACAGTACAAAACTCTGTTCAAGTGTGTGTATTTTTCTTTTTTTTTTTAAATTACTTCTTTCTCTCTCTCCACACTATGGCCATTCTGGTGCAAGACCCTTTTCCTCTACCACCCAAGTAATTTAGGATAGGCTTCTTGTCTCTCTCCCGCCTCTAAATTCTCATTTGAAAATTTCCCTTTCCTTTGACACACTTTCTATGTAAGGTACATATGTGGCCTCCATTTTGTAGTGTCTGAGCACTGCACAGTATTTTATTTATTTAATCTCAGAACCCTCCTGTGACATAGGGAGGTGCTATTATCCCCATTGTACAGATGAGGAACTGAGGCTCAGAGGCACTAAGATACATGTCCAAGGTCACACAGGAAGTCTGTGGCAGAACAGGAACTTCAAAGTCTCCCAAGTTCTCAACTAGTGCCCTAACTCCTGGACAATTTTTCCTTTCTTCTTTTTCTGTCCCACTATTTTGTGATTGTAATGTTTCATTCTGTGATTATTTGTAACAACCAATTTTGTAACTTAAATCTATATAGCATTTTGTGATATAATGGTCTGAGAGAAACCGTAGAAAGTTTGTTTCTATAATCTCTCAATAATAATAGATTGTGGGTACCGAAACATAATATCAATAGACTAACTCAGTGTGACTAGTCACCTGCATAAAGTTGCACAATTTGCACTCACAAATGGAGAAAAAAATTAAGGTCAGTTAAAAATCTAGTTTGTGAGGCAATTTTATATATAAGGCACTATTGTATATACATTTGAAATAATACTTAGTGATAGGCTTGAACATGACCTCCAGAGCCAACTGATATCAGGCTTTGTGATTAATGGTATGTCTTCACTGCAATTAAAAACCTGTGGCTGGCCTATGCCAACTGATTCAGGTTCGGGGGGCACAGGCTAAGAGGCTGTTTAATTGAGGTGTAGATGTTCGGGGCTTGCGCTGGAGCCCTGGCTCTAGGACCCTGCAAGGTGGGAGGGTCCCAGAGCTCAGGCTGCATCCCTAGGCCCAATGTCTACACTACAATTGAACAGACCCTTAGCCTGAGTCCTGTGAGCCCAAGTCAATTGGCACAGGCCAACCGCAGGTTTTTAACTGCAGTGTAGACATCCTAAGACCTGAATTTCATGGTGCAGAATGTGAGATCCAAACACTCTTGAACTTCAAAGAAGTTCAGATCTGCATTGAAGCCTCTCTTTATTATGATATCCGCTCTCTATACAATCACTGTCTTTATCTACTTGTATAAATAGGTCATATTTCAAGTAAGTCAAATGAGTTTCCTAGTAAGAACACAAACAGGAGATTATGGATCATACATTTATCTTAGCCTATAGTGGTTCCCAAACTGGGGTTCGTAAACCCCGCAGGGTTCACAAAATGTTACAGGGGATTCTCGGGAAAAAATTCCTTAATGGCAGACAGAGCTGTTCATCAGGAGCACGGGGCCAGCAGCCTTGGGGACGTCCAAGAGCTAAGCAGCTCAAAGCAAGCATATCTATCATACTGAGTAGCAGCGCCGGCTCCAGGGTTTTTGCTGCCCCAGGCAGCAAAAAAAAAAAAAAAAAAAAA